>JAJOZX010002479.1:180000-671555 GCA_023014485.1 Bathynomus jamesi
GAAAGGCAGTACATGCCACATACGTGGCAATTTGAGGGATATACATTTGCACGAGAAATTTTGCAATAATAGGGTCATTCCAGGGATGAGCCCCCAGCGAGCTAAAATAGTACATTCGATCCCTATTTTTAAAGTAGACGGCTATCCAATGAATCCCTTCTCCACCAACAAAATCCGTGTTTAGAATAAGTGCGCTATCGATTTCTATTGGGGCCTGTGATTCGAGGTATACTAGTACACTAATAGGTGCGTCTAGCGGCTTGGCGAATTCCAATCTGACTGAAATGTTTCCAATCTGCTGTGGACTTAAGTGTGTGCTTACACTAGCAGATAAGTCCGGGGTGATATCAAACGGGTAAAAGTTGAATTGCTCGATGAATTCCTTCTGCGTTACGCCAATTCCCAATTCATCGCAAGCACCAGCAATATGTGCAAGATTACTATAAGCCCTCGAGCAAAGCGGGAACACAGCTTCTTATGAATAATCGTTTCTAATGTCCACCCCCCCCCCTAAGGGTACGCTAGTGACGTATAGGGTTATATTTTTAAGCCCGAAATTTTCGAAATTAAAGGCGTTATTTTTATATTTCTCATTCACAGAAACGTGTTCCTGCATTCCAATTAATAACCTTTTAGGTAGAGCATGTTTCTATCTGCTTCGATGCCAGCCCTGCGGGCACCGTGCATAGTTTGATCTGTACTCTTTTAATTGGGTATTTTACTGTGGCATGTAGTAAATTATTTTCAATTTCTAATTGTTTAGGCGAACTTAATTTCACGGCGTACGCGAAGGTATGTTTCCATAATATGAATCAGAACGGGCTTTGCACCCTCTTCTTGATCAGCTCCCAGATTTAAACAGATCTCAGGATTCGTGCGGTTGAGCTTTATTTTCATATCCTCCCCATTCACAAGCAGCTTCTCCTGGAATGTGAGGTATGTACGCAGGCGTCCGAAGCATTTTCTAGATAGGCTCGTAGGTGATAGTAGCCCTTCCTGCCGAGATGTTGACCTGATTTAATACACATCACACTGGGTGAATGTGGAGTGTAAAAAGTTTGTTTCTGGGAATACAACGTATTTGTCTTCGCAATCCGTTCCATCTGAATGTGCTATACGTAGTTTAGCGTACATGCGCACGCAGCTTGGATCAAAAAAGTAAGGGCCTGAGCTGGGAATCACGAATTTTATAGGTGCGCTCGGGAAACTAATTGTGTTTAACGGGTTAATCGTAATAAAGTCACTGTGCTCAATAGAAACTTAAGTTGGCTGCATGTCAAAGAGGGACAGCTCCTATTTACAACATTGTGAACTACACGGATGGATGAAGCGTGCCATGACGAGTCAGAAATAATGCCACCTCTCTCGACAAGTAGTAAACAACCTATGATTCATGAGAGCAGTGCCCTTAGCTTATATCAGTTAAAAAAATTATCAACCATAGGTTTCAGTCGCTTAGAACACTTCTTCTTTTATGATGTCCTTTTACGTTTAATGCCACATGCTGGTAACTCCTTCTTCTTCCGGACAGCCCTCTTCTTCTTCCCACCACCGCGCATTTTTCTCTTTGCATCTTTGATGATTTCGTCCCGTGTACGCTTTAAGTGTTTTTTTAGAGCTTCTTTAGGTCTAGCCCCCGCCATTGTCTTCTACCGTGTTAAGACCTGATTGTGACGCTTTCGTCCCGAGGTATCTGGCACCCCTCTTCAACAAAGGGACAGCCGTACGCAGTATGGGAGAAAAAATGGATTCAATCCCACTCCCATGCCAATCCCACTCCCACGCTGGTATCTCACCCCTCGATAGACTGTGAAAGGCCTTCGGGTCATTATAACTCACTGCGGCGAAAGTGTAGCTTTACTGTTAAGCTCCCGTCACCCGAATGGGAAACTTTTCCCCTCAATCGTTCTTATATATATAACGAGATATTGGCTAATACATTAGTTGCGACATTCACATAATGGGGTTTGTCATATGTAATGCTCAAGCTCTGTCCTCTATGGTTGAGAATGTGAGCGATGCGCAGCAGGCGTGCCTGGGTATCCCTAACAAACTGGTGCTCCGCAATATTGCTGTAAATATATCACATGTCTGGGTCAGGGTGGCCATCGTTCAATTTCTCCAATTTCAACCGACACATTAGGTTGGACAATCATGTTGTGCCTCGTAAAAGGTATCTTCTTGGAAGGCTACTCCATATCGGCCCTCGGGCATAATTGTGAACAGCTTTTTGTCTTTAGTATTTCTACTAATCGTTGATGTTAACATCGACGTGTGTGTGCAGGCGTGTCTATGTTTACGACTTCAAAAAGTAAATCGGTGGTTAGGCGCGACCTTTCAAGACTCTTATTTAAGCACCACACAATATCCGAAGCTGTCATAATGACCGAGTCCTAGTGTTACTTTTGTGCTACAATACTGTGTCCCACCGACCAAGACTGATCGCATAGTATCATCTAAGGTTATGCATAATTTTTCACACTCGTCGAATCTTCCACGAAACAGAAAAATGTGTTGTTCCTTTTCTACAGTTAAAAATTTGGTAGCGAGCTGAAATTCACAAATTCCAACCTCATACGACGCATGGCCCAATCCTATGGGGCCGTGGAGTTCTGTTACAAAGTTGGCCAGTGTGTTGCCAGGATGTACAGACAGAGAAGAAGAGGACGGGAGTGTGACATAGAAGTGGTTAGGCGCCATGTTGCTTATTATTTAAGCTTCATTATTGCATCAGCTTCTATATAGGTGTTGAAGCTTTCTGGGTACCCTAGCCATTTCACCAGATACATTTTTCTCTTTCCTCTACCTTTGCTACCTAAAATTTTTTCAATTTTAAACACGTTATTTCTTAAATTAAATGTCACTTTCTGCAACTCCTCGCAGTAAAAGCCTCCTGCGCTTTCTTCCCCACTCAAATCTTCAATGTAGTACAACATTATCTCGCCTTTAGGTCTCATAGCCCTAACTTTAAAAATCTCACGTGTCCATCCTTGTTCAAATCCCTTCGCGAATTTATTACCCGAGCGCGATAGCCTTACATATCATTAATGAAACGCGCAGAGTGTGGCGTGGTTCTACGAATATCTCTTCTCACATCACGCCCTGTGTGTGCGTACCTCTTTCTAAAACATCGTCAGATGTTGTCCTAATCGTACGATGGTGTGAACAGTTGTAGGATGAGGCCAGTGACTCTAGAATGTCTATATATCTGTATGTGTTTTTATGTGTAAAATATCGATGCATGCGCTCCTTTATGGTATGTTGAACTCTTTCAGCTAAAGAGGCCTTATGTATAGAATTGCTAGTGTAGTAGCTGATATTAAACGCTGCCAACATGCTCTGAAAAGTTCGGCCTATAAATTCTTTCCCCATGTCCGTACAAAAATAGCATGCAATCCTGTTTTCTTTCAACATCAGCGTTTTGGTGGCTTTAACAACTGTTTCAAGCGATTTATTTTTCAGGGGAATTAGCCACAGATATCTAGAGAATACGTCTATTATGAATAGGATGTAGCGGTAGCCACCATTATACGCTGAATATCTTTGCATGTCTGTTAAATCCGCTTGCCAAATAGAGTCAGTCGAAGCCGCTGTTGTCTTGCTTGTTTTAAACCTTTTTCTCACCGGTTTATAAAGTGTGTAAGCATCCTGCTTCTGCAAATACCTCTCAACATCTTTTTTCCCTAATCCATCGTTATAAACACCTCTGTACAGTCTATCAACACCGCCGTAGGAAGTTGGGCGAGAAATGTCATAATAACGTTTTCTTAATATGTTAGCCATTTGCGTATTTTAGAGGCACGTGGAGAGGGTTGACCGTTGTTGTTTGGTTTCTTCTTTCTCCTCTTCAGCATTGCTACCGTTGAGGGTGATGGTGTGCTGAGTTGTGGCTATGCGATGCTTGCTCCAAGTTTTTTAACGTATTCAGATTTCCAATCAATGTTTTGGGGACATTTATTTGTTGTAGTCTTGCTTTAATATGTTTCCATCCTTTTGGTGTTGGCCGATCCCACTTTCTCACCAGGTCATGGACGATGTCAACGATATTCGAGCCCTGTACCTTTGTTCCTTCAACAATGACCTCACCTGTATCGGTCCACTGTATATGGAGTCCTCACTCAATAGATTATAAAGACTAATCAGTGTTTTCAGTAGAGGAATCATTATATCCCTATCCCTTCGTTTAAAGGTTCTCACTATCTGCCCAGTTACTCTCTTTGCTCTGTTTAGTGCTATCTTATTTTGTGTTTCAAATTTCGCATCATCAGTCATTACAACCCCTAAATCTTTTGCTTTAGAATTTGTCTGAATTTCCTGTCCATTTGGGGTATAATATTCCATAGATTTTAGGTCCTCCCTTTTTCCGTACCGTAACAGTTGAAATTTCTCAGTGTTAAACTTCATATTGCTGTCTTCCGTCCACTTGTAGATTCTGTTTATGTCGGTTTGTAGAGATCCTATGTCTTCTGGGTTTCTTATTTTTCTACTGATCTTTGTATCATCGGCAAAGGATGTTACTGTGCTGTCTCTGGTAACGTCCTCATCTATGTCAGTTAGTATGAGTATGAAGAGTAGTGGAGCTAATACTGTTCCTTGTGGTACTGAGCTGAGGACCTCTGATTCTGATGAAGATACTCCTTGTACTGTAAAAACTTGCCGCCGCTCACTAGGGAAATTATATATCCATTTCCCTACTTTTCCTGTTATTCCTATATATTTCAGTTTATGTATTATGATTCCATGGTCACACTTATCGAACGCTTTGGCAAAGTCTGTATAGTACATCATAGTTTTCATTACTTTCCATTGTATCAATAATGTTGTTGTATTGTTCTATTAGTTGTGATAGGCATGTTCTGCCTGACCGAAACCCATGTTGGTTATCATTTAATTTTTTCTGAGTTTCCAAAAAGTCATTTTCTGTCTAACTATTCTTTCAAATATTTTAGGAGATGAGATGTAAGCGACACTGGCCTATAGTTTTTGGCCTCGGATCGATCTCCCCCTTTATATATTGGGACTATGCTCGTGCTCTTCAGGATGCCCGGTATTTCTCCCATGTCTAGTGATCGTCTCCATATCCAGTATAGGGGCTCAGCGATTGTATTCTTGCAGTTTTTGATCAATGTGGCATTCCATTTATCCGGTCCTGCTGCTGAGTGTGCTTTTAGTTTCCCTATAGGTTGTGTAATATCATCTGTCGTAAAGTCGAAGTCCGTTATACTTTCTCCTTGTAGTTCTTCTTCAAAGAACGCGTTTCTATCGCATACCAGTTTGTCAGTTTTTGGGATACTGAAAGATGATTCATACTGAGCTCTTAATACAGTATTTCAGATACTCTAGATCCTGTCCCAAAACTGGATCCTATCCGCTTCGCAGATAGCTGGTGAGGCAAGCTATATTTTGGGGCCTCTTTGCGGGTGACCTGTTGCCCACGTCGGGCTAACATCATGAAAAAGAAAAACTATAGTATTTGTCATTTACCATTACTTATTCGAACTATAGTAGATTTAATTTTCCCAGAAGAGTTCCTTGTTCCATGCACCGTGTGTGTGTGTGTGGAACATAAAAGATCTCAGGGGACCATTCTTTGTTCAATCCCATATATATATATATATATATATATATATTATGGTGTCCCACAAGTCCTGCCCCATGTCATATCATGTACATTATGTCATTATGATATACAGTGGCCTACGGATCACCGGTTTGATGTGGTTAAGAAAGTAGCTTTCTATAATTACTGAATAAAATGATATGAAATTAGGGTCACCAATTTGGGTCTACCGCCCAAATAAACAATATTAAAAAAGGAGAGAGAAAAAATAAGGAATGGTTATTCAGACTAATTGTTAAGTAATACACTAATTTAGATAGGCTAATGAAATATGCAAAAGGGAACACAAAATAATTAATGAAAGCCTATTGATAACTGAAATAATGCACGTACGGTTGGCACATTAAATGGATTAAGTAATACACTAATTTAGATATGCTAATGAGATATGCAAAAGGGAACACAGAATAAATAATGAAAGCCTATTGACAACTAAAATAATGCACGTACAGTAGGTACTGTAAATGGATAAGGCCATCAAGATTGAAATGCATAAAAGAGTACGTAAACAATAGGATGCACGATAAATAAATTATACGAGTGATCACAATAACAGGGGATACAAAACTACGATATTGGTACGACACTTGAAATAGGACTACTGCGGTCTTGACGAGAGAGTTAGTTTCCCGGTTGCTTACGTACACTTGGATATAGCCTAAACGCGACGCACGATTACACTGTGTAAGCTTCGTGTAAATTGCTTAAAACGAAGCAAAGGGAGCTTACCGCAAATGATGAATGCTCTGGAGACTGAAGACCTACTTGATGGGTTGACCATATTTGGGCAGTAATGACCTTGGAGACTGAATGCCTAGGTGAGGTTGACCGTATTGCGTTTCCCCCGTCGAAGATGACCTTCAAGACGGTAGGAGAGTCTGTTGAAAACTTGTTGAACGGGCGCCGATCGAATTGTGGTGGAGGATGAGTGACGTGAAATGGGTTTGTGGTTTGAAGCTTAAGAGGAGGTCTACGGACATGGGCCTCGAAAGATGCTTCTGTAGTCAGTTTGGCCTTGCCGGCGAGAGGATGAAAGTTGACAGCCGGTAGAGAACTGGTAAGAGGCCAACGGAACGCGTACAGCAGTGATGTTTTTTCTTGCAGGATGGAATTGTAGAGTCGCCTCAAGTGTTGCTTCATTCTGTAAAGTTGAAGTGTAACTTGGGACTGAGGCCGGCTGAGGTCGTGTTGGCGCTGCGTGGAGAGAGTAGATTCACGAGAACAAAGTACGAACGGAGTGAGGTTGTTGAGAGCCTTACTTGATGACAGACTTCGTGTAGGTTCGACCGGAGCCTTGAAGGAACAGCAGGCCGCTCTCCGGTAAAGGCCAGAGAATGGTGGCGTGACGAGTGGTGCTACTGACAAAGATGCTGAGAGTGAGACATGACGACCAAGACGAGAAAATGGCAAGTGAGGAGTGAGAATGATTTGAGCAAGAAGCTGCATTTTATAGGTCTTGGTGACGTCCTCTGGTGGTCGCTTCGAGAAATACCACAGAATCTGTTTCCTGTGTGGGCCAGTTTCATGCCCACGTGTATAGCCTTTGTTTTGATTCCATGATGTTTGAGAATGGCAGGGAAAGGGATTTCTTTGTTTGCCCGCTACAGATATATTATGTTGTACATTGTGGGGCAAGACTTTTGGGATATCCTGTGTGTATATATATATATATATATATATATATATATATATATATATATATATATATATATATATATAGAGTTAGACCTTTTTTAGCGGCCACCTCTTCAGAACGGCCACTTGCTTTTAGTGGCCACTTAAAATGCCCATCGAAATTACCTCCTTTGTCCCGTTCGCTACTGTACAGCGTACACAATAATCATTATTTCTTCATGACTTGCCCATAATTCCTTGCAAATTTACAGAAAACTATTTATAAAAGCGCCTTTTAATCCAATACAAAATATTTCAGACAAACTTGAACAAGATTTAAGAGTCATTGTCCTCTCCTGACAAGACGTTGATGGATGTCGGATTATTCAGGGACATATCGTGGACTTACAGGACATTTACATTATAAAAATTGAAATAACACACCCGGACACTGATTAGCTGAGTGATTACTACAACCCCACTATCATATTATGCAGATATAATACAGGTGTTTCAAAAGTCCAGAATCATTGGAAATATTTAAATTTTATATATATAATATATATATATGGTTAGGTAGGCCACCCATGAGTGGACCTTAGGGTCTTTGTTGGTCTGAAACATTATAACATTATTATATACAGTATATAATCTATATATTATAATATAAATGAAAAATAAATAGTCCTATGATTCCAGACTTTTTAAACACAAACCTGGAATCATAGGAGTATTTATTCTTCAATAATAATAATAATAATAATAATAATAATAATTATATATATATATATATATATATATATATATATATTTAACTGCAATGACCACGCAGTATATAAATGAATAGAAACGACATAAGTATTAAGGAACGTTTCTGCACAAGAGGAAGAGAAATCACGAATAAATGAAAAATGAGGCGAACCGCCCGGGAATCGAAACCAGGGCCTTCCAATTGCCGGTTGGATGCGCTACCATTACACTACGGACCTCGATCATTCACAAATCGAAATTCTCCTACATAGGGCAGAAACCAATGCCCTGAGAGGGCACCTCGCAAATCGTGAATATGTGCATTTAACTGCAATGACCACGCAGTATATAAATGAATAGAAACGACATAAGTATTAAGGAACGTTTCTGCACAAGAGGAAGAGAAATCACGAATAAATGAAAAATGAGGCGAACCACCCGGGAATCGAACCCAGGGCCTTCCAATTGCCGGTTGGATGCGCTACCATTACACTACGGACCTCGATCATTCACAAATCGAAATTCTCCTACATAGGGGAGAAACCAATGCCCTGAGAGGGCACCCTCGCAAATCGTGAATATGTGCATTTAACTGCAATGACCACGCAGTATATAAATGAATAGAAACGACATAAGTATTAAGGAACGTTTCTGCACAAGAGGAAGAGAAATCACGAATAAATGAAAATTGAGGCGAACCGCCCGGGAATCGAACCCAGGGCCTTCCAATTGCCGGTTGGATGCGCTACCATTACACTACGGACCTCGATCATTTACAATTTCGATTTGTGAATGATCGAGGTCCGTAGTGTAATGGTAGCGCATCCAACCGGCAATTGGAAGGCCCTGGGTTCGATTCCCGGGCGGTTCGCCTCATTTTTCATTTATTCGTGATTTCTCTTCCTCTTGTGCAGAAACGTTCCTTAATACTTATGTCGTTTCTATTCATATATATATATATATATATATATATATATATAATAGTGGCGCTCATAAGTATTCGTACAGAGAAATATTTCAGTTATATTCATCTTTATCTTTTGTACCATTCATACGATAGTTATGAAAAGTTCACCGTTCATTTGTAAAAAAATTAATAAATAAAAAGATTAGTTTAACTCCAACATGTAATGTAAAACATAAAACACAATTGAGGAAAATAAAAAAAATGGTTAAAATGCAAAAGTTTTCGTACACTTAGAAAATTATTTAATACTTTGTGGGTCCACCTTTTGCTCGAATGACTTCAATTATTCGTTCTGGATATTTTTTTACGAGGTTTCAACATATCTCAGGATAAATTTTAACCTATTCTTTTGAAGAAAATTTTTTGCAGTTCATTCAGATTCGAAGGGTTTTTCTTGCGGACACTTTTATTCAAATCAAACCATAAATTCAAGATTAAATTAAGGTATGATCTTTGACTCAATTTTGGTCTCGTCTGTCCAGAGAACATTCTTACAGAATGCAACTCCATCATTTTCATGGTCTTTGGCGTAATTTAAACGAGCTTCTTTGTGTTTGCTTTTTGTAGCAGAGGTTTTTTAAGTGCACCTCTCCTGCAGACCATTTTCTCCTCAATGTAGAAAATACGGTAGAAGAATAGATATCGATCTTAGACATTCTTAATGTTTGGCAAATATCACCCGCAGTCACTGGTGGATTCGCAGCAGCCATTCTTTCAATCCATCTAGCTGTACGTTCTGAAATCTTGCATGGTCATCCAGTGGCGTACTAAGGGGGGTGCGAGGGGGGTGGTCCGCCCCGGGTGACAGCCAGGAGGGGGATGCCATCGGGAAAGTTGAAATACCAGTACAAGTTTTCAAACCAAATGAAAAATTCGCCAAAGTAAGAAAAAAAATTTAAAAATGTTCAAACTATTACAACAGCTTAATGTTAATTTCCACTATAACATAAATTTTTATTTTTATTGGCAATACAAAATTTACAAACGAAAAATTAAATATTTGATAAAAACTACATCGAAGGGCGAACGTTTGTTGACGTTTTAGTCGTCAGTTTGTTGAGCATAGCCAGCTGGCTGCAACTGACATTCCAAGTTTTGTTCACTTGACACTGTGACTCTACATACATGAGGTATGTTTCATTAAATAATTATGATAAAGCATAAAGTGCTGGTGTTTATAACACTATCATGGTACTTATACCAGTGTCCGGTAATTTTTGACAATGTGGTATCATAGTGATGTTTAAGTGTTTATAAATGATAATTAATGATAATTAATAATGATAATAATAATGATAATTAATTGTCTCTGCTTGTCTGGGTTGATAATCTGATAACTCAATGGGTATCTGGTTGGAAAAAGTTTGAGAACCACTTGTTTGAAGCCTTTCTGTTGTAATAAATTTTTTTACTCCTTTATTTACTGGATATACTGTTAATTTTCATTTTGTCAGTGGTCTAGTTATTTGTGAGTAATGCCAAGGCTTTGTTTGTGCCTTGTGCAAATCATTCTCTGAACCTTTGCGGAGTGCACTCATTTGGAAGCGTTTCTTCATGTGTGACTATTTTTGGAACCTTGGAGAGAGTCTATTCCTTCTTTTCAGTCTCAACTCATCGATGGGAAGTGCTGATGGAGAATGTAGGCATGACAGTCAAAAGACTTTCCCAGGCAAGATGGAGTGCTCATTATGACGCTGTGAAACCAGTGAAGGCAAATTTTGAAAAGCTGACCTCAACCCTTGAAGTACTGTGCGATCCCAAAGAAAATGAGGACAGAAGAGGATCAGCTCAGATTTTACTGTCTGCTGTATGTGATTTCTCTTTTTTTGAGTTACCTTTCTTTCTGGTGTGAAGTCCTGGAAGAAATTAATCTCACACAAAAGTATTTGCAAACAGTTGGAATCAGCCTTGAGAAGTGCATTGTGAAGCTCCAAGCTCTAAAACTGTTTCTTGAAGATCAGCGCAATGAAATTGTGGAGAGGGCCATTCATTATGCAACTACAAAGTTTGAGGAAATGGACATTTCTATGAAGAGAAGAGGGAGAGTAAAGCTCCGAAAAAGGATGCCAGGAGAGATGGCAAAGGATGCTGGTCTCACATTGCCAGAGGAAGTAAAAAGGGCTATGTTTGAATGTCTTGATCGCTTTCATCAAGAATTGGAGATTCGTTCTAAGGCAATGGATCAAATTCTGTCAATCTTCGCTGTTATTCAGCCAAACACTTTGGTTGTTGCAACAGAAGAAGAACTTCGGAAGTATATTCCAAATTTGACTCAGATTTTCGATGAATTCTCTGATGAAGATATCAGTGCGGAAATTGGACGACTTCGGAGGCATTTGGAAGCTGCCAAAATCAGCGTTGAAGAGGCAAAGAAATGGACAGCATTGCAGTTTCTGGAGTTTATTGTGAAATGGGACTTTTGTGAATCTTTGCCAAGCTTGTCACTGTGTTTGAGATTCTTTTTTGACGGTTTGTGTGTCTATTGCTTCATGTGAAAGAAGTTTTTCCAAATTGAAATTGATAAAAAATTTCTTTCGCTCGACCATGAGTCAGACAAGATTGACAAATCTGGCTTTACTTTCAATTGAACATGAATATGCAAAGGTGAATTTTGATGAGGTCATTGATCAATTTGCAGAAATTAAGGCTCGAAAGCAGAGACTGTGAATCCTCTCTATTTACCTTTGAAGAATAGGCTGAGCGTTGAAACTGGATTTCCTGTGTTTTTTGTATAAAATAAAATGCAGTATTACCTGTTCACTGAATTTTTAATGTCCTGCATTTTTCTTATTTCCAATTTGCTTATGACAGTACTGTACTGTTTAAAAATCTACTTGCAAACATAATATATTTTTCTGTGTGTTTAAATTTTAAAATTATTTATGGTGGGGTGCCAAAGGAAGGATCCGCCCCGGGTGCCAAATACTTTAGGTACGCCCCTGAGGTCAGCCACACCTCGGTAGAGTTTTGATTGTTCCAAACCGTCGTAAATGGAATTCGAAGTTCTTCTCCTATCTTTCTGTCTCTTTCCAGACTCGTGTGCGGCAATAACAGATCTCTTAAGATCTGTAAACAGCTCTTTACCACGACTACCCATTGCTTAATAATGGTTTGTACAGTCATTCGTCTTCCATGAAGGTTCACAGAGAAAATTCTAGAATTCAGAACTGCCAACAGTCTCTAATCAATAAACAGCGAACTACTGATAAAATTTTAAATTCTTTAAGTCTAAGGTGGATACACAAAGTTACATATATACAGGTCGCCCTCGCTTTATGAGACTTCTTTTAATGCGATTTTGTTATTATGCGACGACCCTACTTCTACCACTCTCTCGCTTTGTGCGAGAAAAATTCGCAATTATGCGACTGGCCGTGTTCGATGTGCGAAGCTCGTACGACCAGTGTAGGCGCACGCGGACTCCGCTATGCAGTTGGTGCGGATTTTGCGGTGTCAGTAACCACGCGAGGCACACCCAGGTGTTTCCACTTCTAAGGAATTTTCCTGATTCTCAGGAAATTTAGGCGCTCTGAGGAAATTTCTCAGGAAATGGAAAAAATCACGAAATCTAAGGAATATTAATTCCTCTGGAATAATAATAATAATAATAATAATAATAATAATGATAAACTGGTAAGACTGTTTTCACAGTGTTTGAATACTAGCCTAAATGATTCTTATCTTTACTAAAATTATTTTTGAAGCCTAGCATATAAACGATGCTCTATATCAATGGTACTCATTGGGCGGCTCGCGAGCCAAATATATATAGCGCATTTGGCTCGCGAGCCGCGCAATGAGTACCAGTGCTCTATATGAACAATGAATATTATTCTAGAATATATGCTGGGATACTATTGTGGCTATATTATAACTTTCAGCTATACTTTAGGTGCTTTAAGGTCAAGAAATGAATCTACATTCAATGATTGTTTTATTTTATTAGGTGATTTTTCAATGGATTTGTTAAGAAAGAATATTAGAAAGGTTTTTATGGGGGTGTTCAGTAGATGTCCTGGAACGCATCCCTAGTAAATACACGTAATAAACGGCTCTTTTTCTGCGAACTTTTTTTGGACCCCCCCCAATAAAGCGAGGGCGACCTGTACTGTCTATGATGCAATCTACCCTTTTGCGGCGACAATGAGAGCTGCATGTGACTGAGTAGTAATGACCGACAAAAGGGGAGAGTGCATCATATACAGTGTAGAGCATCTCCCTAAACGCGGCTATACTACTTGCTCAGTAGTATAGCCGCAAAATGTCGGACAGAAAATGGATCGATTTGAAAATTTCCCCCCCTGGAGATGCTCTACACCGTCTATGATGCAATCTACCCTTTTGTGGCTACAATGAGAGCTGCATGTGACTGAGTAGTAATGACCGACAAAAGGGGAGAGTGCATCATAGACGGTGTAGAGCATCTCCAGGGGGGGAAATTTTCAAATCGATCCATTTTCTGTCTCCCTTTTTGCGGCTATACTACTGAGCAAGTAGTATAGCCGCGTTTAGGGAGATGCTCTACACTGTCTATGATGCACTCTCCCCTTTTGTCGGTCATTACTACTCAGTCACATGCAGCTCTCATTGTCGCCGCAAAAGGGTAGATTGCATCATAGACAGTGTAGAGCATCTCCCTAAACGCGGCTATACTACTTGCTCAGTAGTATAGCCGCAAAATGTCGGACAGAAAATGGATCGATTTGAAAATTTCCCCCCCTGGAGATGCTCTACACCGTCTATGATGCAATCTACCCTTTTGCGGCTACAATGAGAGCTGCATGTGACTGAGTAGTAATGACCGACAAAAGGGGAGAGTGCATCATAGACGGTGTAGAGCATCTCCAGGGGGGAAATTTTCAAATCGATCCATTTTCTGTCTCCCTTTTTGCGGCTATACTACTGAGCAGGACCGAGTGGCGAGCAGGAGCCGCCAGGTGCTTCCGAACTACCTCCTCGCGGGGACCTTATGGGAATAGGGTCCCCCGGAGAAAGCAGACAGGCTGCTTTCCCAGGGCCACCGGTTGAGCGTCTGTATGCTCTTAGGCCCCGACCTCGAGTACACTACGAGGAACCCGAGGAGGACTAAAACTAAATGTGTCAGTGTTGGTGTCCCAATAAAGGGGACAAATAAAATCTATCAGTGATAGCGTTCCAATAAAGGGGACAAGTAAATGGAAAATTTTTGTGAGTAAAGTGATAATACCCGACCCTAGTTAAGAAAGTTTGCATCGGAGTGCAAAATTAAAGGAGGGGAGGGATGTCGTAACCATGAAGTTTGCATGCAGAGATCTGTTATAAAATAAGTGAAAGAATGTTATTTTTAAGATTTCGTGGTGTACATCTCTGAACGCAGTGTGGTTTGGCTTTTAAACATTCATGAACGAATAAAGCCGAAGTGTTTCAGATTGGTTAAAGTTTGTTTTATTTTAATTCGGATTCTCAGAGAAGTAATAAAGCCAAACCACGTGGGGACAGAGGTTTATCACCGAGACCCGACCCCAACGGGAAGGGTAATCCAACGGATTTGGAAGTATGTGCAAATGGTTGGGTTCCTCTTTCGCTGGATCGAAAATTTTTGGATTCGTTTCGCGGGAGGGTGCGACTTTTGTAAGGCAGATTCGAAGACGCTACTAAAGTTGAACCACGAGGGGGTCATAAACTTAGGACTTCGAATCTGTTAACGGTATTTAAATGTATTTTTTGGGAAGAAGGAGGGGTTTATACTCGGAAATCAGGTCCCGCTCCAATCAGGGGGCCCAGGATCCTGGGAAACGTAGTAAAGACGCCTTCTTTCCCTCTTGTATGGGTAATAGCCTTCTGGGGGACGGTCTTAGGAAAAACAAAGGGTTTGATAGGCTTTCAGAACATTGGAAGGCGGGGTCCTTCAAAATTGTAAAGTAAATTCGAAAATTGTTAAGTTAGTTGTAGTCGTTCCTCCTTGAAGTTAACTGTGGTTAAACAAACCCCCTGTAGACTTGTGGCGTAATAAACTTTAAAACGGAAAGTATACCATGTCATTAGCTTACGCGGAAATCGGTGCATAAGAAAGGTTATTGTTAACGACCTTAACCGATAATTTTATTGTATCTTAATTAATGTTAACCAACGGACCAAGAGTTTTGTGAACTTTCCATTAATTTAATTTGGCTCCAAGTAAATGCTAAAGGTTATTGTTAACGACCTTAACCGATAATTTGATTGTATCTTAATTAATGTTAACCAACGGACCAAGAGTTTTGTGAACTTTCCATTTGTTTAATTTGGCTCCAAGTAAATGCTAAACGGGGTACGTCTGGGCCCCTAGTTCCTGAATCCGTCAATTTGGGTTCAGAAGAAAGTCCCGTTAGTTGATATACTGTAGCGTTGAAAATTTTGAGCGGGCCGTAATTTTGTCTTCGGCAGTAGTAAGTAAATTAATTCTTTGAATATCTGGGTCGAATTCCGACCACGTCATTTCTTGTTATTTATTTTTGTTGCACTAAAATATAAAGCCCCTCGATATATAAATTACTGAAATTCAGATAACTGTTAAATTTTTCTTTAGATTTATCCTTGAATTATTTGTTACAAAAAAAATTGGTAAATTTAACGATTTAAATTCATATAACTGTGACCTTTGTCTTTGACGTTAAGATTGGATTGTATTGTATGGAAATTTATAGATTTACTTCAGAATAAACTATTAAATGCATGTACTGTGTCGAGTAACATTTAATAAAATTTATAAGAGGGCGTGTGTTGTTCTAAATACCTTGTGATAGACCCCTCTTGTTAGCTGGGGAAAATTAACGTTCAAAGTAGGCTTGTGGAAAGCCGAAGGAACCTAGCCTATCAATTTAAAGGGCCATCCGTTTTGGGTAGGCCGAGTCATCCTGGACGAAAATAAGAGATAAAATCACCGGGTACGCCCAACTTAAAGGGTGCCCGTGAAGTGAATTAACGTAATAGAATGGGTGTCCAGTACCATAAATAAATATACGGGTTGGGCACTACATCAGTTTATTAAGTGTAAACCAAGTTGGAATAAACCACAACACAATAGTGAATTTTAATTGTTATATAAGAGAGGTCAGCTGACATTATATTATCAACTAACCTAACTTAACCCTAACCAACCTAACCTAACTTAACCTTAAATTAACCTTAACCTAACTTAATCCTAACCTAACTTAATCCTAACCTAACTTAACCCTAACCTAACCCTAACCAATGAGGAGGCAAAGATGAAAGGATTATTCAATGGAATATTACATGACATTTCCTATTTCCCCCAAAATCTAAATCAATAAAACTGACTAAATAGCCAAAATTGTATGATTTTCTTAATAAAAATTATTTTCTCCAACAATAAAACTGAATTGTACTCAAAAGTACTCGGTTAATGAACATGCAGACGCATATTTGGGTGGCGGCTATAGAACGGAAAAGACCCAGGTTAAGTTAGGGTTAGGTTAAGTTACAGTACGTTAGTTAATAATAATATAATGTCAGGTAACCTCTCTCAAGTAACAATTAAAATTCCCTATTTTGTTGTGATTCATTTGAACTTCATTTTCGCAGAATTTTAATAAATAAACGTTTCTTCAAGTTAAAATGTACTGAATAGTAATAAAAAGGTCAAAAGAAGTAGAATAATGTAGATTTTAGTTGATTTTAGTGACGGCCGTCAAACCGAAAAGACCCAGTTCTTCTCTTAAAAATTAATAGGTTTATAAAAAACTGCAGATAATTTTTAATGTTTCAGTTCCAAACACGAGGATTATTTTTAAAATATCATTTTCACGTGGGGAATATTTCTTTCGTCACTTTTAAGCTAAATCGAGTTATGGCCTATTTTTACAATTTTAAAAAGCTCATAATTATAATCAGCCATGAAAATGCGCATAAACCATCTTCCGTCATTTGGGCAGGATTTATACAACCTCGTAAATCTTTAGCATACGTAAAAGTGTCATTTATTAAAATAAATTAGTCACACTGATGAACATGAGCAGATAGATACATAAAACTTTAGTTTATGTGTTTTGTATTACCATTTCTTTACGACTTAATTATAGGCTGACCATACGTACCGTTTTGAACGGGACAGTACCGTTTTGTTTATATATCCTGGCCGTCCCGTCGTTTTAATAAAAATGTCAATTTTGTCCCGTTTTTAATAAAAACTATAAATATACTTTAATATTGGTCAATCATAAATTATTATTCATAACCTATAAGACTTTTGTAATATTTCTCAAGGAAATATGGTCAGCCTACTTAATTAAGATCTATTTTTAATACAATTTCAAGTGGAGAACTTAGGAAATGTAAACGACCCTGTTATTTGGTAAAATTAAAGACGAGATGTACGAACCTTTACAAAGAAAAATTCTGACTGGACAAAGTAAAGAAAGATATACTTGTATTTTCTTTTACAAAGTAGACCAGAAAATACTGATCTGTTTCTTGGAAGCACATGGAACACTTGCAACTAGTCAGTGAGTTCAAATGCTGCTGGCAAAGAAATCTTGTTCAGACATTCACTCAAAGCAAACTTCGATGTAGTATACTTGAATAAAAAAATTGGATAAAAAAAATTGGATCACCTGAAGGCTAACTAACGAAAATATCACGACCTAACCTAACCAATCGTTAGGTCAACTGTACGCCCTTGACGACTGGTTAGGTTAGGTCGTGATATTTTCGTTAGTTAGCCTTATAAAGCTAACTGAAAAAGGCTGGGGACCTTGATCTTCAGGTGATCCAAAAAATTAAAGAAGAAAAATTCGGAGCAAGTGAAGTTCACGTCCCACTGTGGTGGCTAGTGTAGTTTACGTTCCCCTACATTATCCTAGTGTAGTTTACGTTCCCCTACATTATCCTAGTGTAGTTTACGTTCCCCTACATTATCCTAGTGTAGTTTACGTTCCCCTACATTATCCTAGTGTAGTTTACGTTCCCCTACATTATCCTAGTGTAGTTTACGTTCCCCTACATTATCCTAGTGTTGTTTACGTTCCCTTACATTATCCTAGTGTAGTTTGCGTTCCCCAACTTTCTCCGGATATACCTAATCAAATAAAACGTGAAAACTAACGAAAATATTACGACTTAACCTAACCAATCGTCAATTTATATATATATATATTGACGATTGATTAGGTTAAGTTGTAATATTTTCGTAGTTTTAACGTTTTATTTGATGGATTCATTTAAAAAATGTCTCCTAAAGATCCTAGTGTAGTTTACGTTCCCCAACTTTGACCTAGTGTAGTTTGTGTCCCCTTTTGCGTTAGGGGGACGTAAACTACACTTGCTCCAAAAATTCTCAGGGAGAATGTCTGATATAGGCATTTTTTAAGTAGGCCTAATCAAGTGTCACAATAGCAGTTTTCATTATCCTTTATAGTGGGCTTCACACGTACTTTCAGTTAAACTAGTCTTTCGCACTTAATATATACATACTGTATACGAGTCTTGCTCTTTTTAGTGCTATTTACCTAAAGACTTGCTGCAGTGGCGTCACTAGGTGTGCGCATTATACGCACGTGCGTATTTTTTTTCACGACCGGTTACCGGATAACTCTTTTTCATTTATATTATTGTAGTGAGAATCTCTGCATTTCGATTCTACCATTTTATACAAACATACATACGTTTATACGCACAATTTTAGTAATTAAAAAAATCTCACAAAAAAGGTCGGTGCGTGCCTTATCCCACGACAAAGCCCGTGTCACTAGTTCTTATTACAGCATTAATAGTAATATGTCAGAACGTGAAATAGTACGATTAACTTTGATTCACATATTGATATTAATTGTTGCATATTGTTTTTATCCAACTGATAACTGCACAATACCTAAAACTGCCTTGGAGTCATCTTTTAATATTTACTTTAGAACTTTTATTAAAATTTCAAATTAAGTTTAGTGTTCTACTTCCCTCATTTATGTATTTATTCATTTATCTATTTATTTTATTATTTATTTATTTGTTTATAAATAAATAGTGTTCATACACTTTCTTGTGACGTTTTATTTATTTTCGATTTTCACGACCTCGAGCGGAAAGCAGTTTTGAAGGTGTTGCTACGCCCATGGTACTCATTGGTACTGCATATAAATAGTTTACATTAAATTTACCATAAAAGTTGGGGTTCCAAATAGTGAAACCTTCTTACGTCATTGGACGGCATATTTAGATAGGAAAGTGAAAGGGTTTTGTATCACAAAGCAAAAAGTTTGTTCAGTGGCAATTAGGGTGGCCAGACGTCCGGCTTTAGGCGGACAGTCCGCCTTTTGAGCACTCTGTCCTTAGGGTGGCCATTTCTAAATTTCCAAAAATGAAGACACTACGTATGTGGCCGTACGTTAACATATATATATAATATATATATGTTAACGTACGGCCACATACGTAGTGTCCTCCTTTTTAAATGGCCACCCTAGTGGCAATGATGCTGATTTCAGTAAACATTTAAGTAAAACCTAAATTGTATCTAAAGGCCGTAACAAAATGGTCATGAGATAGTTTTGTGAAGTTTTATGAAATTCAGAATAATGAACAAACTGAAGAAAAAGAAGCTTTTTATTCAAACAGAGTAAAACTAAGGCACTTTATCTCTTTTCACTTTAAAAATTGGTCAAAGAGGAACCAATATACAATACATATTCGTTTCCTTGTCAGATTTAGAAACGTATAAGATTTTGTCAATTTGTTTGTCAATATTGTTTCTTGTTCACTGGAAACCTTTATTATAAAGCTGAAATCTTCTTATAGGCTCAGAGCGCAAAGCAGGTTACGAAATATTACTGTAAATTTAAAACCACTCCCAAAAGTAAAAGTACAAACCTATTTTTCCAAAACCATAGTTATGTTTCTCACGTAAGAATTACCCGAATGAGTTCATACTCAATGTTCCCTCTAAGGTGTGCGCGTGCGCGCGCGTACACGCGTTGTGAAACCCGCGCACACAGCAAAATAAAATGCGCACAGGCTCAAGCGTAGCATGAGTCACGACAGTAAATGAAGTAATTTCAAAAATTTCAGTTTAATGAATTGTATAAAGAGCAAATTAAGAAACGGCTTGAAAGAAAATCATTTGGACATGCTCATGCGAATTAAAAGTTACCTGAATGATGACGGATCTATTAATCTTCATAGAGTTTATTCGGAATGGTGGGCAAATGCTAAAGATCGTAGGGAGTAATCATAATCATATTTAAATGAAAGGTACTTTCATTTAATGTTATTTTGATTATATTTTATTTTATTGAATTTTATTATTTTTTTATTTAATTCCTATTTTGTGAATGGATAAAATCACGTATTAATCTTGATAGTCTATTTTAAATTGCTAAATGCTAAAAATTGTTTTGAGAAATGATAACTAAAATAGTAATTTTCAATTAATGTTATTTTTATTTTATTTCTTTATTTTGTTGAATTTTATTTTACCATTTTTTATTTTATTCCTATTTTTAGAATGGATAAAATGTTTTCTTTTTTAAGAATATATAATATTGTAAAGAGTTTTTTAATATCCATTTAATAGTACCGTAATGATCAAGCAATCACCTTATGGAAATAATATTTATTAAGTATTTAATATTTATATATATTTAATTTTGAAGATAATAGCGCTCAGAAAAGTTTGCACAATTTTTCACCATGAATCTAAATGTAGGCACAACGAAAATTTCTTGCGCACACCGACTAAAAAAAATTAGAGGGAACATTGGAACTTCATAGTATATAGTTTAAAGTGACGAAAGTACTTAGGAAGCATACGTATACCTATATGAAGGATCTGGAAAATTTGGTGATTGGAATTGCTGTGAAGAAAAATATATAATAATTTCCCTTCCTTTCATACTCTTCCGTATTTTAAGAAAATTAATGCCATGATGCATTTAGCTGCACAAGCATTGTTATAATTGTCATAAATGACTTAAATCGTCTTAGAACGTTTATGCATAAGAAATTTCAAGGTTTCAAAATCTTTAATATTAACTAAAACTTTCTATCAATGTAGTATTGTGACCAATATACATATTCGGCAAAATTCCAGAATCCAGACGCAGTTCGGAAAGGTTCATAATAGGTTAGTAATGTATTAAGTTAGATTAGGCTACCTTAAGTTTGGTTAGGTTTAGTTAGGTTATGCTAGTAATTATGGATTCTTGAATTTTACTATGCATGTATGTATTCAACAATATCTGATGACTTATGATCTGATATTTTATAAAATGTAAGTCTTTGTACAGACCTTCAGCAACTCCACGACAAAATTAAAGTCGTAATTGTCTTTTAGAATTCATGAAATACGTCTGAAACTTTGTCCAGAAGGAATCTGCGTGTGCGGAAGTACTGAAGGCTACTACTACATTCACACAGTCATGTGGAAGAAATTATAGTGTTCAACAGTTTTTTTTTAATATTATAATTGACCAATGTTTTGGATCACCTGAAGATCAGGGCCCCTAGCCTTCTTTAGTTGCCTTATAAGGCTAACTAACGAAAATATCACAAACTAACCTAACCAATCGTTAGGTCAACTGTACGCCCTTGACGATTGGTTAGGTTAGGTCGTGATAGTTTCGTTAGTTAGCCTTATAAAGCTAACTAAAGAATGCTGGGGGCCCCGATCTTCAGGTGATCCAATTTTTTAATCGATTAATCAGAGGAGGGCAGAGGAGGGAATCTTTTCCGTTTGGGGGCTAGCAGCGAATAATGTAGTTTTGGTCACTGATTTCAAAAATAACTTTCTTTTTTTGGAGAAATGAAAAACAAACATGTTAGAGCACTTTAAATAATTAATGTGTTTCTAACGAAAATATCACGATTTAACCTAACCAATTGTCAGGGGCGTACAGTTGACCTAACCGGGCATTCAATTGACCTAACCTGGTATTCAATTAACCTAACTGGGCATTAATTCTTGATTTTTTCTGCTACTTTTACAGATCTGCCGGGATCCTTCAAAAAACGTATTCTTCGTTAGGGATAATTTAAAGTTGCATTTTTTACTGTTTGACCGACACTTTTGGCAGCGAAAGAACTGGGTATTTTTATCAAAGGAACACACTTTCCCACACTTAGAGCACTTTTTCATAAACAGTAGCAGTTTGTGACTCTGGCTAAATTTAACACAATCCTCTGTAACTAGTTTAAGCTAGTTAAAACACATATTAATTATTTAAAGTGCTCTAACATGTTTGTTTTTCATTTCTCTAAAAAAAGAAAGTTATTTTTTAAATCAGTGACCAAAACTACATTAGTATACCGATTTTCATTAAAATTCGCTGCTAGCCCCCAAACGGAAAAGACCCAGAGGATGTTTTAAGAGTAGGTTTATTTTTTATTATGTACAAAATCTTAGATACGAGAGAGCTTACAAATTTACTATATAGTACTGCAGTCCATAGTGTATGTAAGTACTCTCACCCAGAACTGCATGTCATCAAATGAGTTGATAATTCTTTTACTGTTTATAAATATATGAGTACTAGGTACTACACTTTCAGATGCTATACTGACATAGCATGAAGTAGTGAAAGAACGCCACAAATAAATCACATATTTTACTTAAGTTCCCTTAAAGCTATGACTATTTCTAGTTTTGTACAAGTGAGTTTTAACGGGGCTTTTTTGTTCTATGGGCACCAACCAAATTAAATTTGCGTTTGCATTATGATTAACAAAGTATATTTCAATAAATTTCATTATGTTTTAAGGTGAAGAAAATTATTTTAGGTTAGGTTAGGTTTGGGTTAGGTTAGGTTAGGTATGACCAATAATAATGATAATGTAATGTAATGGCCACTCATCTCTCTTAAGTAACTATTATAATCTACTATTGTATTATGATAAAGTTAAAATAAATAAATTATCGTCAAATTTTTGAAGAAACGACAAATATTTTTTGTTTTTATTTATGTTCATAGCTGTTAAATTAAATGAGTTAAATTTCTCCTATTCAAAATGTAGTGATTATTAATAAAAAGTTGAAATAAGTTTAAAAAATAATTTCTCTCATTTCAATGGTGCCCACAGAACGGAAAAGGTCCATTTTAACATATAAGCCGTCATCTATTGAGATTCACTACGCGTATAGCAAAGCCAAACTTATCCTATTGGGTTTGGCTATGGGAAGCCAGTAGTTACCCGTTGCTCTTACAGCTTTCAGAGCTGCTACCCATTTCTTCTATCCCTGAAAAGTAAACAAAGTAGATGTATAACGCATCCATCTCTTTATTGGCCTATTCCACTAGTCAGGCCAATCACAAAGAGCGATCCGCTGATTTCCTTTCTACAGGGTGTCCCGTAAGTCTGGACCCATAGGGAAAAATAATAAAATTACAAAATAGTCCAAAAATTTATTACATAATCTGTTCAAAGTGTCCGCCGTTGTGTCGCACACATAGTTGAAGACGCAATCTCCACTGCGACAGCACTTTCTGAATCACAGTCGCAGAAATTTCTTGACACGCCTCCACAATGCGTGCTTTAAGGTGGAAAATGTTCTGAAGTTTGACCTCGTACACTTTGGCTTTCAAGTGGCCCCACAAATAAAACTCCAGCGGAGTAAGATCATAATAAAAAAATAATAAAAATAATAATAAAAATAATAAAAAAATATATTATAAATAAATTTTTGGACTATTTTGTAATTTTATTATTTTTCCCTATGGGTCCAGACTTACGGGACACCCTGTATTGAGAATTGATACTTACTATGGATATTACAGATAACTTTAGCTGGTGTAGAAAAAATAAAATTTCATTAGATGCCGACTATTATGATAGGCAACTATCTGACATGACTTGACTTCCACTGGCTAATTAACTGTTCATCGTCTTATCACTTTTCAGTTTGTGACAAAATGATTCAGGTAATTAAAAAATTATTGTTATTTTGCATCACAAAATAAAGGTCAGAAAAAATTAACCCTCATCAGGAACCACGGAGTCTATTTGGTCCCAGTGTTTTTTAAATAGTTGCTGCTAATTGACTAGGCAGTGTGACGACCTCTACTTCCATGTAATCCTACATGACACTTGTTCTGTGATATATCTGATATATCAAAATTTCATTGGTCTTACTGTATTCCTTCAGGAGAGGTGTGTCATTTTATCCATTTGGGGTCAAACTGACCTCATGGTTCCTTTTGTGTCATTGATGTATATTTCATTTTTATGCAATTATTTTTATGAAATTTATTTCAGAGACTCATTTCATACACACCCACCATATTCATAGATTAATTTCATAAATTTTGATAAAAATATCAAGAAAGACAATACTTGATGATCGTGAAATTGTAAAAATGTTAGACTCACTACTGGAATCAGTCTTCTTCTTCCTCAGCATAATTAATCCCATTTTTATATGGGGTCACTGTTTAAGGTGAGTCGTCTCCATCTTGGTCTGTCGTACACCATAGAGTACAGGATGACATGAGAATGACATGAGCTGTCCTCGTATCATTCTCTTGACTCATCTCATTACTACCAGAATCAGTACCATTAGGATAATTTTTTTATTTCTGTATTTTGTATCATGAGTCAAACCATTGAAAGAGATGATATTAGTCGTTAAAAGTTCTTAAATATCAAATAAAATATTTCGTTCGTGTGATTGTTTCATTACAGACTCTTTATAGCATCATTTTGTAAGATTTTAGGCCTGGGATCATATAGATCCCACGGTTCCAAAAACGTAAGTAAACTGAAGGTTTCTGACGAGGGTTAAACTCCTGCTAAACTTTAAGAAACTTGAAGTTACCAACAAAACACTTTTATTGGTTCGTGTCCACAGTTATGGTAAAGAAAACGCGTTTATCATTATTAAATAACAGAAAAGAACACTTATAATTATAATTTTTTTGATATATGCAGCATCACAGAAGATCTGATTTGCCACTTTAAAAACGCTTTATCAATCACAACTGTATGGAAAATACTGATATTTTCCTTCATAGAAACTCCAATTTCTGTAACCCCTTGGCGATTGGTTAAGTCGTGATATTTTCGTTAGTTTTAATGAAAATATAACAATGGGGGGTGCTATAAAAGAACACATTGAAACAGTAATAAAAAGAGCACCCTCATTGTTATATTTTCGTTAAAACTAACGAAACTATCACGACTTAATCAATCGTCAAGGGCGTACAGAAATTGGGGTGCTATAAAGGAAAAGATCCGAAGATACTGTGGCAATACACAATACACAGAATGAAATATTCTAAACGGTTGTCTTGCCTTTGTAAATATGTTTTACATATATTACTGACCTTACCTGCGGTTTGTAATATAAAAATGCCACTCAAATTAATGAATACATTTTTATATTGAAGTTTCCCTTAAACTTATATTCCGATAGCTACTTTTCCTGCAAATTGACGACACATTTTTTATGAAGAAAATGATACAACAAAATTGCGGTATTGTATAATTACACAGGCCTGCGATGGTTTTGTTGTCCGAAATATTTTATCACTTATATAGTAATTTTCGCACGCTGATTCCGAAAATAATATTCATTTTTCGCCATTACGTACAGATTTTTCACAAAATGTCATATTTTATATTACATACTAGCGGAGCGACTCGGCGTTGCTGGGTGGATGTTGAATGCTATATATATATATATATATATATAGTATATGCCCGGTTAGGTCAACTGAATGCCCAGTTAGGTTAACTGAATGCCAGGTTAGGTCAACTGAATGCCGATTAGGTTAATTAAATGCCCGGTTAGGTCAACTGAATGCCCGATTAGATTAATTGAATACCCGGGTAGGTTAATTGAATGCCCGGTTAGGTTAATTGTACGCCCTTGACGATTGGTTAGGTTGAGTCGTGATATTTTCGTTAAAGCTAACGAAAATATCATGACTTAACCTAACCAATCGTCAAGGGCGTACAGTTGACCAAACCGGTCATTCAATTAACCTAACTGGGCATTCAACACCCAGGTGCACAACCTCGGGACCTAATCAATATGTGTGTGAAGTTTCATGTTTGTAACTGCTTCCATTTTGGAGTTATGGCTGGAACAGACACACACACACACACACACACGTCCTTTTATTATTATTATTATAGATAGATGTAAGTAATTTTCATTAAATTTTGATTAAAAACGACTGCCTATAAATGCTTATAAATGCTTGGTTTCACCAAGACATCAACGAAATGGAGAAGAGATATCAGGGAAGGTGGGAGATCAGCCTGATGGCTGATTACTGCTGGATGTTGAAACGGGATACTCCAGAATTATTACATGCAAGAAAAGGAACAGCGCGTACATTCGAGACTAAAAGGCATAAATCTCACAAGAAAACTCAGAACAAATAAAGATGAATATGTAATTGACGTTAATAGTCTTCTTTCATTTTAAAGTTGTTCGCATTTGTAATTAGTATAATAAAGCGAAATAGGTACCTAATGTAAATTGAAATAAATAATATTTATTTGTGTTGTTGTTTTTTCCCTTCCAGTTTGCACAAAATCCTTACGTGATAGAAAAAAATGGACACCTTATTCGAAATGAGCGTAGTTGAATTATATAAAATCAGTTATTAGTAAGAAAACAACTCTTACAAAGTTCTCATTCGCAGGCCTGTGTTATTTTATTATATTACATTTTAAGAAGATAAGAAACTACCTCATACTAAACATCACTAAGAGGCCGTAACTACAATAAACTGTATCTCTTTATATGTCAAAAGTATCGTAGATTATATATTCTATTATTAAACTTTCTTTGGGTTACCTGAAGATCAGGGCCCCCATGTATTCTTGTTTTTCGCTTTGCAGTACCAAATATTATAATAAATTAAATTGACTGCCCGGTTAGGTCAACTGTACTCCCTTGGCGATTGGTTAGGTTAAGTCGTAATATTTTCGTTAGTTTTAACGAAGATATCATTTGGTAATTGAGGCTGGAGGCCCTGATCTTCGGGTAATCCCTTTCATTTTGCGTTATTTGCTATTTCATATTTAATCTTTTGTAATTATTTTTGTAATATGTGGAGTTTCTTTTAATAAAAATATAATCCATGGGAGAATGGGGACCGACTTTGTATAGCGAATAACCTTTCGAGTCAAACCTGAAAGAGAAACGTTAAATTTTATATATAGAAAATATACATTTATTATTTATTCATATTTTCACTTTTGATATTGCTTTCGGATTTTTGTTTGTCAGTTCTTTAATTAACTTAAGGCATACGAGCTATACCTGGCCTATAAACCAGTCCGTTAGCCACGAGTTCCCAACAGGGTGGGGGGTCGAAATTGTAGAAAGGCAGACCTTTCGGTGTAACGACCTAGTCACTCCGGAGGGGGTTTAGAATAGTTAATAGAGTAGTTTGTGAAGTTAAAAAAAATGCAAAACAAAAGGCGTGTTTATTTACTGAATGATGTTATATAATATTAAATCATAAGTTATAACTATGCCCCCCCCCCGGCTACTTGCCTGTAAACATAGTGACAGCCAAAATCCCGGGAAGAAAAGTGAAAGTACATTAATGGTATGAAATCATACCCACATTCCTTTAAAAAAAAAATCTTAAGAGAATTTCAATAATGTGTAATAGTAATAATAACAGTAATAGGTTTGTCTATTGAGTCGTAGTAACTGTAATATTTCTAAATTATATCTTTAGTTATGTATATCTAAAGTGCAAAGGTAGCTTATACAGTATATACTGTACATTAGGGTGGAGCGAAAAATACGTTTTTTCTAGGATGAAGTTCTAATAGAGATTAAAAGTTGCATTTAGTGGACGATATATGTCTGCCAAAATATGAGTTCATTTGTTTAATATTTTCAGCTGCCACCAGGGGGCTAAAGTTAACACAATTTTGGGTAAAAAGGAAAAAAATGCTTCTATTTTAGGTTTATCAAACTATTATAAAATTTTATCTTAGAATTATCTAATAGTTTGATTAAGATTCTTAAATGATAAGAATTCGTTTTGTAAAAATGCCTTTTCATATGCTTAATATCTTCAGCTGCCACAAGAGGGCTGAAGTTAACTTAAAAATGACAATTAAGTATGATTCTGTATTTACTTGAAAAAGGGAACAGTAATAAATTAGGATGTCTCTCCTCCTTTATACTGGCTTGAGACAGTTAAGAAACGTTATTTCGTGCCTTAGCTGAGTTACCACCCTTTCCCCAACCAACCTCCCTCTAGAAAGGGTTCTTGCTGAAGACTATTTAGTAATTTGCTTTTGTGTCAAATTTTGGCTGTTTTTCCTTGATTCTAATGTAGCACGAATCCAACCGCTTGACGCATCTCTCTACGGCTTGTGTATGACATGGAAACTGAAATAATTCTGAATGAAGAGTAGTACCATGTTTGATGCATGATTCAATATCATCAAGAGAAACTCCTTTGGTTATCGGTGGTTCTGCTATCTGAAAATCTTGCCACATAATGAGATCTCTATAGTCTTTGACATAAAAATTTATTTCTGGCACCTTAAAATACCTGATAACATCTGTTTCTTGAATGCATGCCCTTGCTTTTATGATACGCCTAAATCCCAACTGACGCACATGCTCCCTTTCATCAGCTATCATTGCAATGAGAATGTTTTCTTGATTTGCGTAATATGCATTTCGCTGAATGACTGAGTCATGTACTCTCCTAAGCTCTTCACGGAGATACTGGCTTCTTGCAATCATATGCCACATATGTTTAGCACCATATTGGCATAATGGTTTACGCTTTATCTGAAACCACATTGGTGCGTATAACCTAACAATGAAAGTAGCTAATTCTTGTAAATTGCCTGAATGATTCTCTGTGCTTGCATATAACCGCAAAGTCCTGTTTGCTGTGGTGAGCCACCTTGAATGTGATATATTGCCTGAACTCTTATGACTAAGACTTTGAGAATGTTCCACTTGATATAGTCTTGTGAATTTCAAGAAGGTATTTCTGGTCGGTACTATGTCATCTACATCAATTTCACACATGTCCTCTTGAATTTCAATGGGTTTGAAGTTAACTATGGGAAGCTTTTCACAGTCTGAAAGTGCTCGGCCAATTTCCCCTTAAAATGCTCTTGGTCCAGTAGTGGTACCATCCAAGTGATGAAATAGATGGCGCAATGGAAGTTCATTAAGGTGTAAAAGGCATATCAGCCACTGCAATGGCTTATTAAAGGCTTCTTCCAGTAATCTTATTGTGCCTCCAATACTACCAGTGTTAACCACTGTCGAATCACAGCCAACTGCAACGATGTTCCCTATATCAACATTCCTTTCTTTCAAGCAATTCACTAGCGCTGTGCAAATGTATTTAGCTTTGCCACTGGAAGGTGTCACATGTACAAAGTACAGAGAGTGTGGTTCAGATATTATGCTGATATGCTCTTCGCGTTTGGTTCTTTGGTGGTTAGAGCCATCACTCTCCTGGACTTGAATCATTGTTTTATCCTTTCTGCCATCAAAGTATAATCCCCGCATGGTTTTTGGCTCTCCTATCTGTTGTAGTTCCTTTCTCTGTTTTTGTCTTTCACGTCTTAGCTTACTTCTGTCTATAATATTCCCTTTGTCTTCGGGAGTAACAATTTTAAGATCTGCCAATACTGCAGAAGCAATAGCAGCCCCAGCTCTGTCCGACATTTTAAATCTATCACAAGTAATTGCTAATGAAGGCAGTGGCTCACGCATCTGTTGTTCTGATATTACATATTGAGTCGAGGTTGTATCTTCCTCATTATCTTCAGATATCTCTTCTAGTTGTTGAAGTTCACTTGTCTCTGTTTCGATTTGTAAGTTGGACGTATTGGTTATAGCAGCACTAGTTGTTTGTGAGGATTCCAGACGTGCTTTTTCCATTTCCTTTCGATGTTCTCTTGCTTGTAATCGTCTTGTGTGTGCTATGTCAATGCTTCCTATCACCATTATTCTGCGTGTTCGTTGGTCATTTAAAAAATCCTGCTCTTTTGGAGGGACTTTCTTACTCTTTTCACATGAGCATCTCCTAAACTCCTTACATTTGCAGGTGCAGATGTCAAACAAAGTGCATTTTGAAGAGTTTTCAAATTCTTCAAGCTGATTTTTGTACTTAGGCTGATCCTTGCGTGACTTGTATGGCTTTAATAAGGACCTGTATTTATCACTGTATATAAATCACTTTAAAATAAAGTTTTATAATATTCCGATCATATTAAAAAACTCTCCGATCAACTGAGCGACTAGGCCTACTACCTAAGAAGACAAGTGTTAACACACTGTTCTAATGACTCAGAAAGAAATTCCTTCACACCAAAACCCTCCCCCACAACCCTCCCCAACAACATTCAGTTTAGTCTCAACATGACTCAGTTACTCTAAATTGTTTTAACTTCAGCTCTCTTGTGGCAGCTGAAGATATTAAGCATATGAAAAGGCATTTTTACAAAACGAATTCCTATCATTTAAGAATCTTAATCAATCTATTAGATAATTCTAAGATAATATTTTATAATAGTTTGACAAACCTAAAATAGAAGCATTTTATTCCTTTTTACACAAAATTGTGTTAACTTTAGCCCCCTGGTGGCAGCTGAAAATTTTAAACAAATGAACTCATATTTTGGCATGCATATTTGGTCCACTAAATGCAACTTTTAATCACTATTAGAACTTCATACTAGAAAAAAAGTATTTTTCGCTCCACCCTACAGTGTACATGACGGCCGATTTCTAATCTGAAGGTTTTGCGTTCCAATTTCATCCGACTTTGTCTATGTGACTTCATTAATTAATTATATGTTTAATTTATAGTTTTTCGCTAACACATTTAACCCTTTAACGCCGGAAATTTTGTAAGGTTAAGTTATGAACGCGTGTATTTGAAACGTTACCAATTTGTAACAGTCGTCCTTTTAGGGTTAAGTGTAAAAAATTAATATTTACTTAAATATGAACATAATATGTAAATAGTAATCTAAATTTATAGTTTTATACATCCTATTAATACTTACTACTTATATAAATAATACTTACCAGTTAATAAAATGGGGATCTTTTTTATCTGCGGTCATAAACACGTTAGATGGATGACGATGTTCAACCAACCAAACATCCACCTCTATCCCAGACGAAAAAAAATGTTGAAGTACTTTGTTTTCCTCATCTGAAGGGACATCAAGGTTAATGTTTACAGTATATAATAGTGTTAGATAATGTTTAAGGAATGAGATCTGAATATGAAGAAAATAATTATAATTTTCATTTGAATTGTGTTCCACACCCTATATGTTTGGGCTAAGTTGGCCCCGCGTCAATAACACCGCTTTCCATCAATCAGTGAAGTTAAGCGAAACAACATTGGGTCTGGGTTGTAGTTGGATGGGAGACCATCCTTTTGCGTTCAGATTAAATAGTATGGAAAAACTATACACTCCCCTTGAACAATTTACATTACAGTTCACATTACAGTTTACAACAAGTCCTTATTTTTACCTCAGGCTTAACAAGCCTACAATACAGTACCTTATACAGTATCTTTATGTCATAATTTAATACAAAATATTAATTTATTGTATTGTATAACTACAAATTGCCTCGGGTTGTGGGATGAAGCTCATTGGGAATAAGAAAAATTACCACAGGTGGAAGGAACTAAAGAATAAAAGAATATGTAGGTATTGGCCTACTATCACAGAGACCAGACCATGAGACCTACAGAGTGTTCGAAAAGTCCCGTCACCCCCTACAAAATGTACATATTGTAATACCAATTTTATTTTTGTGTGATTAATTGAATTTATATGTGATTCATTGACATTTTTTTCCTTTCCAGTAGAGTTGTGTGAACAATGGCAGATCAGTCCACTTACACTCTGGAGGAAAGGATAGTGATAAGCACATGGGCTCATGAAAGGTCACATACTGGCAAAACGATGCATGATATCCAGAATGATTTCAACACAAGAATCAATAAGGCTGCACCAGTGCACCACCAAACAAGATGGTATTATCGGAGAGAAAAAGCTGTTTGAAACTGGCTCCATCAAGGACAGACCAGGGTCGGGAAGACCAACAACGCGAGCAGAACAATGTGAAGGTGTGATTGCATCGGTGGCTCGTTCACCGAAAATTCACTTCGGAAACGATCACAAGAACTTGTAGTCCCCATGTCCACAATGCGAGATCACACGACAAAAAATCTCGGCATGAAACCATACCGACCGTCATTTGTTAATGAATTAAGCGATACAGACATGCAGAATCGATGCCTGTGAACGATTTTTGACCGTTTTTCCAACAATTCTTGGACGTGGAATTGCTAGTGACTTGTTTCTTAAATTACACCTACTGCATATAAATACAATTAATTACACAAAAATAAAATTGGTATTACAATACATTTTCTAGAAGGTGACGGGACTTTTCGAACACCCTGTACATTGACAACAAACAAGACGTAAGAGAACATATTTTTTCGTACCAAACTTTCCATCACTGACTCATCAAAACCATTTCGAGAAGAGAAGTAACGAAAATACTAATTATACGTCTGGTGATTTTCCTCTCTGCTAACGTAAACCCCCCCAAAAAACCAATAATCAAAGAAAATTTACAATTCAGAGTTCAGCTAGTGAAGAGCAGGCTTTAGGCGAGGAAGCTGTGTGAATCTTTCTACAAATTCTGATGAATAAGTTAACAAAACAATAGGATAGGCCTATCCCAATGAAACACTTAGGTACAGTGAATTGCCTATGTCGATTTTATCAGATAACAATAGCAAACGCCTTGCGTAGCCTAATATAACAACCTGCAACTTCAAGAAACGAGAAAATAGGCAATCATTAAGGATTGCGAGACTTACGTTAACGGATCACTGAAGATCAGGGCCCCCAATTTTCTCACCTGAAGATCAAGGCCCCCACTTTTTCCCACCTGAAGATCAGGGCCCCCAAATTAAAGGAAGATAAAAATAATAAGATCAGAAAATTTTTATTGTGATAAAAAAAAACAATTTATGAGAAACATAAAAGTGGATCGGGCTCGGGGGATAATTTTCAGGTGATCCATATATATATATACAGTATATGCCCGGTTAGGTTAATTGAATGCCCGGTTAGGTCAACTGAATACCCGGTTAGGTCAACTGTACGTACGCCCTTCATGATTGGTTAGGTTAAGTCGTAATATTTTCGTTAGTTTTAATAAAAATATCACAACTTAACCTAACCAATCATCAAGGGCATGCAGTTGACCTAACCGGGCATTCAATTAACCTAACCGAGCATTATATCCCATAGAATGAATTGTTTGTTTTAATTGTCAAAACTGGGGGGAGTATCTTCAGGTGGATCGGGCTGGGGGGGAAGATCTTCAGGTGGACACGCTGGGGTGGGAAGATCTTCAGGTGATCCTAAATTTTGCCACCTGAAGATCAAGACTCCGAATTTTTCCCACCTGAAGATCAGGGCCCCCAGCCTCATCTGGGGGCCCTGATCTTCAGGTGATCCAAGTTAACATACGCAAAGTCAACAAAACAAAAGGTATGTTGCATACAGGTATTTTCTCTCTTTTACCACGAGTTACGCTAAATACCAAAAGTAAACTAATTTAATAATTTAACTGAAAAATACAGAACAAAGTTTTCTGAAGACTTTCTTATACGAACATACTTTTTAACAAAAAAGTGTAGGCCTTTGTCGTCAACCAGAGAAATAAATCTGATAGGAAATATATAGGTTTTTTTCAAACTTAGTTTCGGATCTTAAGTAAAGCTGTAGGTCCCCTCTGTGATATGACCTTAGATTAGGGTGGCCATTTAAAAAGGAAGACACTGCATATGTGGCCGTACGTTAACATATATATATATATATATATATGTTGACGTACGGCCACATACGCAGTGTCCTCCTTTTTGGAAATGGCCACCCTAAGGACAGAGTGCTCAAAAGGCGGACTGTCCGCTTAAAGCCGGACGTCTGGCCACCCTACCTTAGATGTTGCGAATGTGATTAAACAAATCCTATATATCTCGTAACCAGATTCTTTTACTTATACCTGGAATTAGCGAATGATACAGAAAAATATACATGATAATGTATTTTCTCTATATTAACAAGTTATGGAATCTGATTAGATCTTACGGTTTAGTACTTATTCTAGATATAGATAGACGCTTCACAAGTAGAAAGAATGGGCCTTATCATACCTTCAATATCTAATGATATCAAATCCACCTGAGTTCGATTCAGAGCTAAAAGAAGAGTTTGTAATGGAAGACATTGCACGTGTTCGTAGACGCTGTATCCAAAATTGGTTCTTTCGAATACATCCTTACTTTCGAGAACTGAATTGAAGAGTCTACTTTCAGGAAGGGAGTCAGTAATCTTGGATAAAACCGTCTGCAACATCACAAACAAGTAGAAAAGTGGAGTATTACGTTAGAAGATACGGCGCGAGGCGTTTTGTAAGACAAACTTATTACTTCTCTCCATTTTCCTATCTCCCGTATATCTTCTTCCCTATAATATACAAGTAGATGCTTTACAAAACCGGATCTTTTCAGTTTGACAGCCTGTAATATTTTTTAACATAACTTGCTTTTTATTGTCCAGTTTTAATCAAGGATTTCAAAAATAACATTCATGTTTTAGAGAAACAAATAGTGAGGCAGTTATAGGCAATTTAACAAATATAAAATATATATTTTTAAACCGTATTGGGATTTTTTTGGTTTGACGGCCGGCGAAAAAAAACGAGTCATGGCTACGGGACCGTCAAATTCTAGATTCTACCAACTGGTTGGATTAACTGAATGCCCAGTTAGGTTAACAGAATGCCCGGTTAGGTCAACTGTACGCCCTTGACGATTGGTTAGGTTAAGTCATGATATTTTCATTAGTTTACTGTCAAAACAAACGAAAATATCATGACTGAACGTAGCCAATCGTCATGAACGTACAGTTGACCTAAAACTTTCAGGGATTTTGGAATCTTAAAGCGTATATGATATTCTGTAAACTAAAATGTATAACTGCCTCACTATTTGTTTCTCTAAAACATGAATGTTATTTTTGAAATCCTCGATTAAAACTGGACAATAAAAAACAAGTAATGTTAAAAAATATTACAGGACGTCAAACAGAAAAGATCCACAAAACCCATTTAACATAAGAATCAAAGGTTAAGAGTTATATGTACATTGTACAGGGTGTCCAAAGTGTAAATTGTCACCCCAGTAAAATAATAAGTGATTTTCGTTTTTCTTTCAGACAGCCTGCCAGTTCTTGGTTTATCTTGTACAGTTCCTGTTGCGAACAGTTTCTTTTCCTATCTCAACAGGGTCCTTTTTGGAGGAGCTGCACGATTGAATCGATCCTGGAAATCTGCACGAATATTTTCAATAGTTTTGCCACTACGTGATCACTCATGGACCAAGGTACCAGCCATACATGTTGTTCAGTCGTATAGTTGCTGCTATCACACATTTCAAAGGGGTCTTGAAAGAAAAACGAAAATCAGTTGGTATTTTACTAGGGTGACAAGACATTGTGGACACCCTGTACAACAACGTCTACAGTGCATACCATTTTTCAGAATGAGTTTCACAACTAGAACAAATTTTCTATAGAAATAAAAATGTCATACTGCTATTATGGTAAACCTGTGTCATCTTAAAATGTACAACCACTGGTCTTAGTTTAGGTCTACAGTTGTAATACAGTATTTGATTTTTATTCAACAGTGACCAGGTATGTTCCAATAATTATTTAAGGTATTTACCGTGTTTTTATTAATAACATCGCGATTACAGTCATAGTAAATTAAATGGGAAGGATGTGATATGTAAACAATTATGACCAACTTCAGTGAAACAAGTTAAAACCAATTAAAACTTGCAAAATAAACCTTCGCCGTTTTGGAGAATAATTAACAAGTAATTAGTACTTACAAAGGGTTGACAAAAATAAATAGACACCTTCTTTTTTTCCATAGTTTATGATTTGATAATAAAAGTCACTAAATAATAACAGATTTAGTGAATCACTGTATTTGGAATCGTGTTCCTTTCCTTTTTTGCGTTATGTAAAGCTGACACACGTTCTGGCATTCCATTGATCACCAGCATAGCCAGGGGGGGGATCCACTGGGGCCATGACTCCCCCCAATCCCATATAATTTATTATAACTATTCGTACATAAATACGAATAATTAGAATAATTATAAATAAATATAACTAAAGCAAGGTGTCTACAAGGTCATAAAATTATAAAAAGTTATAAAAACTCGGACCCTGCTAATTCGACACTAGGTATTCCGGCTATTGCGATAATTCGGCTATTTTTCTGTGTGTCGAAATATCAGGCAAATTTCGAAAGATTTGTTGAAATTTGCCTGATATTTCGACACGCAGAAAAATAGACGAATTATCGCGATAGCCGAAATACGAGTGTCGAATTAGCGGGGGCGGAGTGTGTATATATATATATACACACAAACTTAGAATGATCCCCTGAGAAACTTATATGTTAAACACAGACCGTGCATGGAACAAGGAACTCTTCTGGGAAATTACATCCACTATAGTTCGAATAAGTAATTATAAATGACAACTACTATAGTTTTTTTCTTTTTCATGATGGAAAGCCAACGTGGGCACCGGCTTACTCGCAAAGAGGCCCCAAAATATAGCTTCCCTCACCAGCTATCTGCAAAGAAGATAGGATCTAGCTTTGGGACAGGATTTAGGGTTTACAGCTTACACCTAGCCTTCTACATTTAGAACTTCGATATACGCAAAAAACCGGCGAATAACCCGGTGCCCAGGTTGGGCTTTCCATCATGAAAAAGAAAAAACTATAGTATTTGTCATTTATCATTACTTATTCGAACTATAGTGGATGTAATTTCCCAGAAGAGTTCCTTGTTCCATGCACGGTCTGTGTTTAACATATATATATATATATATATATATATATATATATATATATATATATATATAATTTTCGAGAATAAAACAACTGAAGAAATGCTAACAACTTTGGAGGAAAAAACGCTGAGAATTTTAGAAAAATATGCTCCGAAATCACAGCCAAAAGGAAAGAGGAGCTGGCTAGAAAGGCAAAAGAGAAGACTATTCCGCAAAAGAAAGAGAGTGGAGGCGAAGTTAGGAAACTGCGGAGATAATGGCAGGAAAATAATAAAAGAAAAACTGGAGGGTATCGATAGGGAAATACAAGCCCTGATTAAGGACCATACAGAGAGGGAAGAGGAAAAGGCGGTATAAGCAATAAAGGAAAATCCAAAATACTTCTATAGCTATGCGAAACGGAAAACAAAAACGCGCGCCGCTATTGGGCCCTTAAGGACGGGAAATAATGAACTAACCGACGATCCAAAAGAAATATCTGATACATTGAGAGCTCAATATGAATCAGTTTTCAGTACCCCAAAAAGTGACAAAGCGATACCTGACATAAATGCATTCTTTGAAGAGGAATTGCAAGGAGAGTATATAACAGACTTTGAGTTTACACCAGAAGATGTAGCGAGAGCTATAGAACAAATGAAACTACATTCAGCTGCAGGTCCGGACAATTGGAACGCATTATTGATTAAAAACTGTAAAAATGAAATAGCTACACCTTTATACTGGATATGGAGAAGATCCCTAGACACTGGGGAAATACCGAGCATCTTGAAAAGAGCAAACATTGTCCCTATATATAAAGGAGGGGACAGATCTCAAGCAAAGAACTATAGACCAGTGTCACTGACGTCCCACCTCACCAAAGTATTTGAAAGAATAGTTAGAGAAAATTTATGATTTCCTGGAGACACGGGAAAGATTCAACGAAAATCAGCATGGATTCCGATCAGGTAGATCATGCCTATCACAACTAATAGAGCACTACAACAATATCCTAGATGCATTGGAAGGCAATGACAACTACGATGTTATATACACAGATTTTGCTAAAGCTTTCGATAAATGTGACCATGGTATAATAGGACATAAAATTAAAGACATGGGAATAACAGGCAAAGTGGGAAGATGGATCTACAACTTCCTTAGTGATCGTCTGCAGGTCGTCAAAATTCAAGGTATATCATCATCAGAATCGGAAGTACGCAGCTCAGTACCACAAGGGACAGTACTGGCCCCACTCCTGTTCATTATCATGCTAACAGACATAGACAGCGGAGTAAACAGCAATAGTATAGTAACATCCTTTGCAGACGATACAAAGATCAGTAGAAAAATCAGCGATGTACATGACGTGGAGGCCTTGCAGAGGGACACGAACAAAATATACAAATGGTCAGAAGACAACAACATGTCATTCAACGCCGAGAAATTTCAGCTCTTGAGATATGGTAGAAAAGAAGAACTTAAACAGACTTCATATTATGCTCCAGATAGACAGGAAATTCAGAGAAGCATGAAAGCGATTGATCTCGGGATAATAATGACAGATGATGCGAAATTCGAAACACAAAATCAGATAGTGATAAATAAAGCAAAAAGAGTCGCCGGACAGGTTCTAAGAACGTTCAAGAGAAGGGACAGGACAGTAATGATTCCCCTGCTAAAAACACTGATTATACCAAAACTTGAATACTGCTCAGTTTTGACGTCCCCATATAAAAAGGAAGAAACTAATAAACTAGAAGAAACGCAAAGGCATTTCACAGCCAAGATTGATGGCTGCAAAGAACTCAACTACTGGGAAAGACTACGTAAACTAAATCTGTACTCACTGGAAAGAAGAAGAGAGAGGTACATCATAATCTACATATGGAAAATGATCGAAAAACTGGTACCAAACCTAAAACTAAACCCAATTACCATTCAAACAACACTGGAAAATAGGAAAGGCAGAATGTGTAGTGTTCCCAAATTAAAAGCACAACAAGGGACCTCCTCAACCCTGAAGGAAAATAGCTTGGTTGTCAGGGGGCCAAGACTTTTCAACCAGCTTCCTAAGGACCTCAGAAACGTAACGGGGGTCAAAGTTGAAGTCTTCAAGAAAAGACTGGATGCCTGACTCAGGACAGTACCAGATGAGCCGGGCGTGCCTGGCTAAGTACGGTGGAGAGCGCAAGAAAGCAACTCGCTCCTCCACCAGGCCAGACCTAGAGGCGGGGCCACCAGCTTGACCTCCGTGTGAAGAGAGACCAACACACGAAACAACATAAGGTTCATAAGGTATATATTGTATTATGTGCATATGTCACCAATCAATCTTAAATGGACTGAATAAATGTTATTTTAATCGACCCTATACCTGATGGCCCTGGACCCCCCCTCACAATCAAATATTCTGGCTACGCTCATACCATTGATGAACTTTGCCATTTGTTCTTCAGAACAATCATTGCAATGTCTACTTACTTTTGTCAACCTTCTGTGTGTCTAAAAACGAAAATGAAAATTGTTAAGATTTGATGAAAGATACATATAAGTTACTAATATGATATATTCTATGATAATGCAACATCACCATGATTAAAAGTGTTTTTACATTATAGTTCTTTAATCATTAGTATTAGTGGGAATATGCTGAAGAATGGCGCGATTGCATTTGAAAGCTTAGAGCTGTGAATGACTACCCTCCTTCGCAATCCTAACTCTCACACCCTTTTCAACATTGCAGTGTTGCATCCCCCAATCCCCAAAACGCACTAAGACACTCACTGGAACCTCTTGCAAAACCCAAACCTCCAACGATTCTTTTTTACCTAAGGGAAGGGTTGCCATCGTGACCAATATGTGTGTGTGTGTATGTGTGTGTGTGTGTGTGTGTGCAATCTCTTCCATTACCGAGGGATACCTTTTGAAACATGCAAACACGTACACAACCGTGTACATGCACATACGTAAGTAACATATGCACACATCCTCGCACACTCACATCTACAATACAAAACTATCCAGCCGTTAGAAAATATCTGAGAACCGACCCGAGAGTGAACCTTGGTCAGTAAAATGGGAGCTGAATTCGCACCGCAATTAAGTTTTGGAGAAAGTAACAAAGAAACGAGGATATTTTCCAACCTCCCTTTTTAGTGTGGGGGCGGAGCTTAATACATTTTATGCAATTATATATTTCATAATTTAAATTTGGTACAACTTTTCTGTAAATTTTCATAATTTACAACATTTTGTAAAAGAATAAAATTATTTGAAATTGTGATTTTTTTTTTTAACATTTTATTTATATTTTAACAATTTCTTCAGTTTCTGATAGCTCTAAGATAAACATTATTATTTTAGGTTTCTTTCATACTTTCTCTGAATATCTTTTCAAAGCATAATATTTTGCACGCCCTTATGACATCTAACCGACTTGACATTCCATCGATAAGTTATTTATTAGGTTAGATTAAGTTAGGTTAGATTGAGATAGGTTATGCTAGGTTAGTTTAGGTTAAGTTGGGTTAGGTTAGTTTTTCAGAGTGTCGACGGTTTGGTCTTGTGGACGAAGTGTGTATAAGTCCACTTTGCAACACCACCACTGTTCTCGTACGACAGCATCAACAGGTCGACAAATCGTATTTCTCTCTCCATTAAATAACATCTGTTAAGCCAGGTTGTTTTCGGAGAGAGTTTTGCGCGAGACCCTATACCCTCTGGGTTTCTTATTTTTCTACTAAATTCTGTCATCGGCAAAGGATGTTATTGTGCTGTCACTGGTAACTTACTCAGCCATATCAGTTAGCATGATTATAAAGCGTAATGGAGCCAATACTGTTCCTTGTGGTGCTGAGCTAAAGACCTCTGACTCTGACCGATATTCCTTGAAATGCAACGACTTGCTGCCACTCCCTAAGGAAATTATATACCCATTTTCCTACTTTTCTTGTTTTTTCCTATATATTTCAGTTTATATGCTATAACTCCGTCTCCATGGTCACATTTGTTGAACGCCTTGGCAGTCTGTATGCATCATGTCATAGTTTTCATTGTTTTCGAATGCATCAGTAATGTTTTTATGTTCCATTAGTTGTAATAGGAATGATGTTCCTGACCGGAATCCATGTTGGTTATCATCTAATTTTTTCTTTAACTATTCTTTGAAATATTTTGGTGAGATGACATGTAAGCGACAATGGCCTATAGTTTTTGGCCTCGGATCGATCTCCTTTATATATTGGAACTATGATCGCTCTCTTCAGGATCGTCTAGTGGTCGTCTCCGTATCCAGTATAGGGACTTAACGATTTCATTCTTGGAATTTTCGATCAGTGTGGCATTCCATTTGTTCGGGCGTGCCGCAGAGTGTACTTTTAGTTTCCCTACAGTTTGTGTAATATCATCTGTTATAAAGTCGAAATCCGTTATATTTTCCCTTTGTAATTCTTCTCCAAAGAACGCGTTTCTATCGCATATTAGTTCATCAGTTTTGGGTATACTGAAAGATGATCCATACTGATTACTGAGCTCTTAATATTTCTGTTCACATCCTGAGGTATTAATGTTATATTTCGATTTTCATTTTAATGTTATACTTTCTGTGTGAAGCTTAGTAAGTTCCAATATAATTAATTTGACAAGTTAAGTTGCAAAGCAATTTGCTTTTAAAAGCAAATTGTTTTGCAACATGGCTTTGCAACATAAATAGTGTTTTTATTATGTTTTTGCTTTAAGCAGCTTCTTATAAAAGGCTCACAAAACTGAAATTAATAGGTACTTAAAAATACTTTGTTTATGTTCTCAGAGGCAAAAGCATTGAGAGAAAGTATTTATTTGAATTAGTACATAATATATAAGGTGCGTTCGAAAAGTCTCTCCGCAGTCAACCAACACTTTAAAAAAAGTGTTTAACAACAAGTGTAGACGAGTTGCTCTGTGCCTTCAAAATGGTGGAAAACACTTTGAACACATGCTGTAAAATCAAAAGGTTATGTAATAAAATCACTAAATCATGGTTGAATGGAAACATTTAGTTTTTCAATTTCCTATTATGCGTTTAACATAGCACTGCGGAGAGACTTTTCGAACTCCAAATAATTCTGTCTTTTGAAAAGTGTAATAAATTGTGAAAATTGAAAAGAAAAAATACTTTTAAAAAATTTAATGTATAAAAGAAATTAAACTCCGTCTCCAAATAAATAAGCGAATCTAAAAGACTTTCTTGACATACAATGTCTCTGTTCAGTTCTCTTAAACATACCTAGCAAGCGCTGAACAGATTGAACTCCATTAGTCCGGACCAATGTTCATTTTCAGCGTGTGTGTGTGTGTGTGCGAGAACGTGAAAGTAGGTATGTTTGTGTGCATAGAGAATAGATGGTTGTGTACGAACTTGTTTGTAAATAAGTATCAGAATTTCAAAAGGTGTACATGGTAAAGTAAAAGTTATATATATATATATATATAATATATATATATATATATATATATATATATATATATATATACATTTCAACTGCAAAGAACACGCAGTATAATTAACGCAAAGAACGACGCTTGTATAGAAGAACATTCTGCGCAAGATGAGGAGGGAGAACGAACAAGTGAAAAAATGACGTAACCACCCGGGAATCGAACCCGGGATCTTCCGATTGCCGGTCAGATATGATAACCACTACACCATGGTCCTCACGCGATCAGAAGTCGTAATTCTCCTACATACGCGCAGAAACTAATGCCTCGAGGGGGGCACCTCCGCATGCCGCACCTATATATATACATTTCAACTGCAAAGAACACGCAGTATAATTAACGTAAAGAACGACGCTTGTATAGGAGAACATTCCGCGCAAGATGAGGAGGGAGAACGAACAAGTGAAAAAATGAGGTAACCACCCGGGAATCGAACCCGGGATCTTCCGATTGCCGGTCAGATATGATAACCACTACACCATGGTCCTCACTCGATCAGAAGCCGTAATTCTCCTACATACGCGCAGAAACCAATGTAGGAGAATTACGACTTCTGATCGAGTGAGGACCATGGTGTAGTGGTTATCATATCTGACCGGCAATCGGAAGATCCCGGGTTCGATTCCCGGGTGGTTACCTCATTTTTTTACTTGTTCGTTCTCCCTCCTCATCTTGCGTGGAATGTTCTCCTATACAAGCGTCGTTCTTTACGTTATATATATATATATATATATATATATAATATATATGTGTGTGTGTGGTGTGTGTGTGTGTGTGTGTCGGCGGATGGGAATACATAACACAGCACACACCTTCTTTTCCTGATCCCCTTTTTTAGGTAACTCAGTATGTTGCTTCGCTGCCCAACAGCCGAAGTGTATACCGTTTACTTACAGGTTTTTCAATCGAGCTCGATCTGACTACAGGCATTTTCTGAAGTACGTATGTGTGTGTGTGTGTGTGTGTGTGTGTATATATAATATATGTATATATATATTGTTAGTTGCCTCTGTATAAATTACTATATTAATTAAGCTGCTGGTTGGGCATGAGTAGAAGTAGGTTAATACACTGTAAGACAGGTTTAATACTACAGCCCTGTCCAAAGTCGAAGAATCACTCCCAGTAAATTCGGCTAACGTGTTTGTGCATTGTGTCAGTGTTTGTGTTTATTTTAATTCGATTTTATTTGTATTAGTATTTATGGTTTTTGTTCGTTCTTAAATTATGAACTAATTATATATATATATATATATATATAATATATTATATATATATATATATATATATATATATATATATATATATATATATATATATATAATAATTTATTATTATATATATATATACAGTATATACACACACAATAATATCTTTAAACTTTAACAAAAAATTATTTCCTGTGGAAAACTATTTACACACACACACACATAATATTTATATATATATATATATATATATATATATATATATAATATATATATGCTGCAAACTCACAAGGAAAAAGAAAAACGATTCTAAGGCCTTTCGTGTATTCAGAGCTACACCTCGTCAGGGAATGAAGAGAGAAGGCAAGAAGCCCATAAATACTGTATATACAACGTAGCGGAAACCAAACCAATTAGCACATACTTAACAAGAGTTAATGAGGGGCAAAAGGAATTTTAACAAGATATTGTCAATTTTATACATTCCCGCACTGTTATTGAAATTGTTTTTAAAATGAATAAATGCACATTCTATGTAGAATATTTCTTTCTATTATATCTCTGTTTTTAACAAGCGCTTTAGAACTATCCCACTTGATGCTATGATTACATCTATAAATATGGTTAAACAAAGCATTGGAATTATTAGCTGTTCTACACGCATATTTATGCTGTTTTACCCTAATATCTAACGTTTTACCCGTTTGGCCTATATATACTGAGTTACATTGTGTACATCCAATCGAATACACACAATCAACAACATTTTCCCGGCTATTCTTTATTAGGCGTGATTTAACAGTATTATTATACTTAAAGACTGCATTGCTGCCAATTGCTTTAAATAAAGTCGGGAGATATTGAAAATTAACATGGTAAGGTAGGCTAAGGATATTTTTACGCTCAAATTCCTTTATAGTTACATTATTATAATCGCGTTCGGAACTTTCGCCGCAGGACTTTTCGCCGCAGGACTTTTCGCCGCAGGACTTTTCGCCGCAAGGAATTTTCGCCGCAAGGAATTTTCGCCGCAAGGAATTTTCGCCGCCGCAAAAGAATTTTTAAAAAATAAAAAATAAGTTGACGATTGGTTAGGTTAAGTCGTAATATTTTCGTTAGTTTTAACGTTTTATTTGATGGATTCATTTAAAAAATGTCTCCTAAAGATCCTAGCGTAGTTTACGTTCTATTATGTACTTTTGCAACATATCCATATTCTTTTGCCTCCATTTTCTAATATTTCTTGATGAAGTTGCAATTGATGGCATTAGATAACAACCTGCATCATCTAGGCTTGCAGAAGCATCGGCAATTAGTGATCTTGCAGATAATTGGGAGTTAGCAGCAGTCGTTTTCATACTTGCTATTGTGGCGTACACTTTAGGCTTTGATGGGTTTGCAGAATGACTATGCTCACCAAATGTTTTGCAAATTACTATTTTAGCGTCACTTTCTAAAATTGTATGCACTCTTGCCTTGCAGTTTTTTATTTCACACTTCCAATACGATTTTATAAAACTTTGACAGTATCTGTTATTGCATGTGCAGTATCACTTTAAACCATCAAAAATGGTTTTTAAAAACCTAAGGGTTCAAAACCTTTGAAGTACATGAAATCACTTATTTAAGAGAATGAATAAATGAAAATTTCCAAGTCATCCAAACCCGACGTATTAGAGAGTTCAGAAAATTTGGTAGGCTTATATTTATATATCTATACAAATTATATATTTTGCGGCGAAAATTCTTTGCGGCGAAAATTCCTTGCGGCGAAAATTCCTACGGCGAAAAGTCCTGCGGCGATAAGTCCGGCGGCCAAAAGTCCTGCGGCGAAAATACCTAGATTGTATTATAATACCTATTCTTGGCTTTCTTAAGACAGTTATCTAAAAATGAAATAGGATAACATAATTTAGTACCAATATTCATGATATTGCATAATTCGGAATCTAAAAATTCAGGACTGACAACTCTCAATGCTCTAAGAAACATAGCAGAGAAAATAGGTTTTAATCGAGGGATGATGGTCAGAATAAAAATGCACATAAGAGCTATTATTAGTAGGCTTGCGATAGACTTCAAAATTGAACTGATTAGAGCATCTCCAAATTTTTAGATCCAGAAAAGATAGGCTCCCATCATTTTCTTTTTCAACTGTGAACTTAATAGATGGGACTAAATTGTTGAGCCTACCAAGAAATAAGTCAACATCCAAATTATTAGGTCAAAGGCATAAAATATCATCTATATACCTGTACCAAACAAGGTTAAAATTAACAATCGAAGGCAAAATTCTACTTTCAAAAAATTCCATTTATAAATTAGTTAGTGCAGATGAAAGGGGATTTCCCATCGCCAATCCAAACGACATAGCATAAAACTTATTTTCAAACTGAAATTCACAATCTTTGACACAAAGCCTAATTAACTCAATAAGAGTGTTGTGTTGAACAGGGAAAGAATATTCAGAGATCTTATCTTTTAAAAAATCAAGTAAGTCATCAACAGGGACTTTTGTGAATAACGAGCATACATCAAAGCTCACCAATTTGAAATTAGGGTCATTAGGAAACTTCAGTTTGTCAATAAGATCCATGCTATTTACAATATGTGACGTAGAAGTAGAACCATCGAACGGCGTTAATAAACTAACTTACCATTTAGATAGCTTATAGGTTACGGAGTCTACTGAGCTAACAATAGGCCTACCTTATCCTTAGCCTACCTTACCATGTTAATTTTCAATATCTCCCGACTTTACTTAAAGCAATTGGCATCAATGTAGTCTTTAAGTATAATAATACTGTTAAATCATGCCTAATAAAGAATAGCCCGGAAAATGCTGTTGGTTGTGTGTATTCGATTGGATGTACACACTGTAACTCAGTATATATAGGCCAAACGGGTAAAACGTTAGATATTAGGTTAAACAGCATAAATATGCGTGTAGAACAGCTAATAATTCCAATGCTTTGTTTAAACATATGTATAGATGTAATCATAGCATCAAGTGGGATAGTTCTAAAGCGCTTGTTAAAAACAGAGATATAATAGAAAGAAATATTCTAGAATGTGCATTTATTCATTTTAAAAACAATTTCAATAACAGTGCGGGAATGTATAAAATTGACAATATCTTGTTAAAATTCCTTTTGCCTCTCATTAACTCTTGTTAAGTATGTGCTAATTGCTTTGGTTTTCGCTACGTTGTATATATTTATGGGCTTCTTGCCTTCTCTCTTCATTCCCTGACGAGGTGTAGCTCTGAATACACGAAAGACCTTGGAATCTTTTTTCTTTTTCCTTGTGGGTTTGCAGCATTCATTCATTTCACGTGTTTAATTGTGAAATTCATCCCATATATATATATATATATATATATATATATATATATATATATATATATATATATATATATATATATATATATATATAATGGTCTCAATTAATAGTAGCTCTCAAGTCAAATGAAAAATGCATGGGTTTGGGAGACTGCAGTGAAGTTTGGAAGCTGCGTGGCGTCGGGATGAAGTTTTATAAAGTCGCGGGCGTGTGGAGAGTTGCAAGAGTTGCCAGAGCGAAAGAAGCAATATCTAAAAGTGAATGTCTAGTATGGGATGCAGCATTACCATGATGCAAACGGATAGAGGGAAAGACGGTCGTTATCCAAGGACATGAATTTGGAAATACAATTAAGCATTCCTATGTCATGTTCACAGTAACACTTTTTGTCATTTATAACGACTATGAAGGTTATTGGGTTATTTATTTTATATTTTTTTACCTGATAAGGATAAGGATGAGATGATAAACAACAATGACAAGACCAAACTTTTCGATTCTTAGAGCGAAGTATATCAAAGGTCTGTTTGTCAGGTTCAACAAGGAGCCCAGTCCATCCAAGTTCCAGTTCAAGGTAAAGCGTATTTGAATTGAATTCTCCGTCGTAAGCGCCTGCCTCCACAAAGAAACCTTTTGATCTTATTCCAGGAAGGAATAAAGTCTTCATTTCTTTGTATAAAAACATCCAAGATATCTGTGTCTTTCTGTATCCATTGTAGAGTTCAGCATTTTTGTCAGTTTTATTGATTTGAAGATTATATGGACCTTCTGAGGGCTCAACGAGGAAACTGAGCCATAAAAAGTTTAAAAATGAGGTTAATATATATATATATATATATATATACAGTATATGATGAATAAAACCACGAAGAGAAAAGAAACACAAAGTGGTGCTCAAGCGCTTTCGTCTAATGACATCCTCAGGAACACTGGAGTGAAAGGAGAGTTCAAGACAATATATAGGTTACAAAAAAAAAAAAAATATATATATATATAATATATTATATATATATATATATATATATAGTAAGTATAGAAATTAAAATTGTGGGAGGAGCAAACACATTTGTACAAAAAACTGACAATTTTAGCACTTTGCCCGAAATTCAACATAAATTCAAATGGCTTGTTTACAGCCAATTTTTTATAGTTATTGTCGGAATGGTAAACGGGTCACAAAGAATAAAAATAAATATAAATTGGAAAAAATTACAAAATAATGCCTTAGTGATATATATAGGTCACAACCGAAATAAACATAAAGAAATAAACCAACAAATAAAAACAAAAATTGTAAGTAGAGTCTACAAATTCAAGCTCAAAAGGAAAGTTTACAATCAATTTAATAGATGATGCCAAAATGATATATATGTCACAAATAAATAAAATAAAGAAATAAACCAAAAAATAAATTGAAAAATAAATTGTAAGAGAGGCACACAAATTTATAAGGGAAAAAAAATTACCAAAGGTTTTTAGTTTTTTTTTTCCCTTATAAATTTGTGTGCCTCTCTTACAATTTATTTTTCACTAACAAAAAATAGACTTTCCTTTTGGAAGAATTGTCTACAGAGTGGCCACAAAGTTCCTTTGCAGTGAAATTACAGCATATCTGTATGTTGCCTTTGTTTTTCATGCAAAGGGACTTTGTGGCCAACCTATACAGGATGTTCCACAAGTCCTTTTGCCCCTTTTACCCTTCATCCTATTCTACTGGGTGTTCCAATTAAATGGAACCATAGGGAGTAGTAGCATAGCCGCAAAAGGGGAAAGTGCAAGAATGTTGCAAGTGATTACGTAATGTTGCAAAGGGGGTTGGGGTGTTGCAAAGTGAGGTGGATTGTTGCAAATGGGGTTGGGGTGTTGCAAAGGGGAGGTGGGGGTTGTTGCAAAGGGGGGTGGGGTGTTGCAAAAAAAGAAAAAGAAAATAATTCCCCCAAAGGGCCCTTTGTTGCCAACCGGGGTTGCAAGGGGCATGCAACTTGGGGCGGAGTTCTCCCCCAAGCTATTCCCCCCAAAGGGCCAGAAAGGAGAGAAAGGAGGAGAGGTGTTCACCTGGCAGGAGCCAAGTGCATATTAAGACTTCAGTCGAGTAGGCGTTGTTTTATAGGCTCCTAATCAGCCAGTTGGCTGAGCCAAGGGGGGAGGGGTACACCTGAAGGAGAGAGAGAGAGAGAGAGAGAGAGAGTAGTTGCCTTTGATTGCAAGGCATGCAACGTGGAGGCGGAGTTCTCCCCCAAGCTATTTTCGTTTACCTAACCTAAGAGGCCTCTAAGGGGTTTTCCCAAAGGGCCAGAAAGAGAAGGACCAGAGGTCCTTGCTCGGCTGGGAGCCGAGCTTGTAATGACTCCGTCAGTCGTCTCTCGGTCTTTTATAAACCTCTATTCTGGCTGAGTTGCCAGATAGCGCCATGTATTCAGTTGCCAGATAGCAATATTTAAAACCATATATTAATCATCCATTTAAATAGTGTACCACAATATATATTTATATAGTTAATCAATTGGAAGATTCAACCATATAAAATACCACAATATATTTATATAGTTAATCAATTGGAAGATTCATTTAAACACACGTTCCAATAAATCATTTAATTCCTACTTAAATACCGAAAAACGAAAGGAGAAGAAACGAAGAAAATTGCAAAAAAAAACGAATTCTAAAGAAATTAATCAATTGAAATTAGCCAAAACACAATCCGCTATAACGGGGCCGGACGACTAATGACATCTTTATATTTTGTCCAATAGATTTAATGCTCGTATTACCCCGACCCAATCCCAAATATAAATGTCTAGAATACAATCAAAAGCACGCACAAACAGTTCATCGTTAGCTACATTATTAAACACAAGTTTATAAACACGCTTTTCCAATCGAGGGTTTATTTCTACCGATTCCTCCCCCACCCTGACCCGTACCCCATAAGTTTTAGGTCCTGTTGAGACAAAAGAGTCGGCGTATGCGTTGTCCCCATACTCATCCTTGATCTCATCAGTGAGCTCGCCGAGGAACTCCCCAATAGCGGGCATGTATTCACCCTCCCTCTCTGTGAATATCACGCTATCTGTATCGGCATACAATACTCTCCGCCCAAGAGAATGCAATAGACCCCAAAGTTTTATACGGGCGTTGTGAAGCTGGCCACAGGTATGACGGTAGTTAATCGATGAATCCAACTAAATTCTGTTTATTAAATAAATAATTTTTACACACTTAATTTTTATTATAGATATTTAAGTCACGAATAACGAAACGAAATGAAAATTTACGAAACAATTCAAAACACACGCTCCTCATTCCCCCACCACTCATCTGTACTTGTATATATAATAAACTAATGAACCACTCGTGCTCACAAACCATATAAAATACCACAATATATTTATATAGTTAGTCAATTGGAAGATTCAACCATATAAAATACCACAATATATTTATATAGTTAATCAATTGGAAGATTCAACCATATAAAATACCACAATATATTTATATAGTTAATCAATTGGAAGATTCATTTAAAGTTGAAATTAGCCAAAACACAATCCGCTATAACGGGGTCGGACGACTAATGACATCTTTATATTTTCGAAGAACACCTGCTTGTTGAGAGATCTTCCTTCCAGACCGCTCTTGATAAGTCTCCCTTCACTCCAAAATGAAATGAAAATTTACGAAACAATTCAAAACACACGAGGAAAGGGATACCGACAATCTGGGTCAAATCGATTCACCCGAGGCGATTTTTTTCTGACCATAAGTTTACCTTTCTCCCAGACAGCTTGAACAAATCCTCTCTTGACTCCATTTCTTAGATATACCCACAATTATATATATATATATATATATATATATATATATATATATATAGAGAGAGAGAGAGAGAGAGAGAGAGAGAGAGAGTTTTGTTCAAATAAAGGAATATGCTTGTATCTTTTGCCAGCAAATTCCATTCACGTAACCTAGAATTTTTCTATCACCCATAGTTTTCGAGAAAATAATATTTCCATTTACTCAGTTTTCCCAAAATATTATTTAAAATTAAGTGTACTAATTTAAATTTACTTTCTTTTTTCCAGGTTAACTATACCCACAATTATAATAAATAATAATCGAATTACGGACGATTGTTCGAACACAATTGTTCAAGCACAATTGTTCGAAAACCATAGTTCGAAAAACAGTTGTTCGAAGCAACAATTATTCGACGTTATAATTGTTCGAATGAACAACCAACTAAATAAAATCTTAGTTGCCAAGACGCAAATACGAAGACGTAAATAAGAAGGTTAGCCTCTTCATTTAAACTATAACATTTATAGTGCTGCAGTTAAACCACCCTTAAAATGGCAGAGTTGTTTCTAGTGAGAAAGGAAAGCCAATGCTCTTAGTGAATGGGTTTTTATATGTAAGAGACCTAACCTAACCTAACCTAACCTAACCTAACCTACCATAATTTGCAACTATAGTTTACCTTGACTTTCATATGCTTCTATCCTGTTTTATTAATAAAGATTTTTAACTTTGAATAACGTATGAATAAAGATTTTTAACTTTTAATGTTTTTTTAATACTTTTTGTTTTTCGAACTATGGTTTTCGAACAATTGTGTTCAAACAATTGTGTTCGAACAATTATAACTTCGAATAATTGTTGCTTCGAACAACTGTTTTTCGAACTATGGTTTTCGAACTATGGTTTTCGAACAATTGTGTTCGAACAATTGTGTTCGAACAATCGTCCGGCAACGATAATAATCAGCGAAAGAAATAAGGTATGCATACCTGAAAGTACTAATAACACTGGGGAACAAATTTCAACTTTTTGTCTATTGAATTAGATTTGACAGTTAGTTCTAGGTAATTTGGGTGCGCTGAGCACGAATTTTTACTCGGTTTTGCTCTATCAGGTCCTGAATTTGCTCAACACCCCTCCTCTTTCGTCGTATTCATAAAAAGGTTTTTTTCTCAATACTCGCTGTCTTTTTGCAGTTACACATTATGCAACTAGGTTTTTATCTAGGTATTTGTACCTATTGTTATGGTATTGTTGTATTATGTATATTTTTATATGTAACACCCTAAAAATATTTTTAATTTTGTCATTTTTAACCCATTTTAATATTAGTAAATTAAGCTAAAAATATCATAGAATTATAAAATTTTCTCGAGCGTTCCTGTTCTCTGTAGAGTATTCTAGAGGGACAACTAAAATATATAAAAGCGACTCGTTTCCAGAGTTAATCAGTCAATTCAATCAGTCAGTCAGTCAGTCAGTCAGTTGAGTTAGTTAATTAAGTTTGGGCATTAACATAATTTTGAATTGGCATATGATTTAGTGAGTAATTTTGTCATCGTGATTTAATATAGTTGATTTAATTAGACGTAATTTATATTGTACCTACTCATCCGTGTTTCTAGTTTAATTTCATAGATTGTAAGTACCTATTTCATAATAAGTACCTATTTAAACTAATTTTTGTGTTTATATTTCAGATTTTCTTAAATTTATATGAATTAAGGGCTTTAAATACCTTTACAAATTGGCAGAACAATCAAGCAATATGTCATCAAGCACTAGAAAGTTCAAATGCAAAAACAACCCTGATTCCTTCTGTTATATATGTAGAAATTTTACACTTCCACATCAACGAGCAAATATAACTGACTTCGTAAAAAGAGTTTACTTAGCTTATTTTGGCATAAAACTGGGGGACCAAGATAAATCGTGGGCTCCACATAAAGCCTGCACTATATGCATTGAAAGACTGCGACATTGGACGAAGGGTTCGGATTCAAAAATACCTTTTGGAGTTCCGATGGTAAGTTTATGATTTCATAAAACTACGTAATTTAATCACTAGTATACTGTAACTTACCTAAATGTAATTGTAACTTAGGTACATAAACAAAAATTTACAGAAAATGTTTATAAGAATCTCAAATATTGCATAAGGTTGAAACACATAGAAATGTTAAATGTTTGGGTGATAACTTTTGATAAAATTCATAAAAACAAGTCTCTCGTCGCTTTTGTTAACGCTTTACAATTTTTTTTCCATATCAGATGTGGCGAGAGCCTACTAACCACGAGACCGATTGCTACCTTTGCTTTGTCAAGACTTCGGGCTTCACTAAGAAAAATAAACATTGTATCGAGTACCCAAATTTCGACACCGCGATACGACCTGTGCTACATTCAAATGAGATCCCCATTCCAAAATTTAAGGGTCTGCCAACTCAAGAATTAGTTGAAGATGTTCCTGAAAATATTGTTATGCACTTTGAGGAGTCAGACACCGATTTTGACCACAGCGTATTTGAAAGTCAAAACGATCCGCAAAAGTTTAACCAGGCCGAGTTGAATGATCTTGTAAGGGATCTAAATTTGCCAAAAAAGGCTGCGGAAATTTTAGCTTCAAGACTTAAAGAGAAAAACTTGCTTACTTCAAACACATACATTTCATTTTACAGAAAAAGAGAAGAAGAACTTGTTAAATATTTTAGAACAGAGGATAGTTTAGTATATTGCTGCGACATAGTTGGTTTGTTAAAGAAGATGGGGGTTGAGTCTTACGATGCAAATGATTGGCGCTTGTTTTTAGACAGTTCGAAAAGAAGTCTTAAGTGTGTGTTGTTGCATAATGGCAATCTATACGGCTCGATACCGATTGGGCACTCAACAAAATTAAAAGAAAAGTATGAACATATAGAAAAGGTTTTAAATCTTATCAAATATAGGGAGCACGAGTGGATCATATGTGTTGACTTAAAAATGGTTAATTTTCTGCTAGGACAACAAGGAGGGTATACTAAATATCCCTGCTTCCTTTGCTTATGGGACAGCAGAGCCAAGGAAGAACATTATTTCAAACAAATCTGGCCAGCACGAACATCACTTACTGTCGGAGAAAAAAACGTAATTAATCCACCTTTAGTGAGCAGAGATAAAATCATATTTCCTCCTCTGCATATAAAACTAGGCCTCATTAAACAATATGTAAAAGCTTTAGATACGAACGGCGAGTGTTTCAAATACATAACTTCAAAATTTCCAAGTTTAAGTTATGAAAAAATCAAGGCGGGAATTTTCGACGGTCCACAAATAAGAACAATGATTAAAGACAGCAATTTTCCTAATGTCATGAATGAACGCGAAAAAAATGGCTGGTTCTCATTCGTGGACTTGATAGAAAACTTTTTAGGCAATTATAGGGCAGATAGCTACGAAGAAATCGTAAAAAACTTTTAAGGGACTACAAAGAGTTAGGTTGCAATATGAGCATAAAAATGCATTTTTTGAATAGCCATCTTGACCAATTTCCAAGTAATTTAGGTGATGTAAGTGACGAACAAGGGGAGAGATTCCACCAAGATATAAAAATTATGGAGGAACGGTACCAAGGCCGCTGGGATTCCCACATGATGGCTGATTACTGCTGGTGCTTGAAAAGAGACCTGCCATCAACAAGCAAATACGCTAGAAAGTCTTACAAAAGAAAAATTTTGCCACAGTGAAAGCTTCATATGTTTGTTTTTTTATTTTAAGTCATTTCTATCGTTATAATGTAATTTTACTGTAGTTTGAACTGCTTGTATTCATGAAACTTGAAAAAAAAATTTAACACATGACTTAATTTTTTAGTCCTAATTTGAAAAATCTGGAAAATAGCACATAGGCTATCGACAAGAATCAGGACCTGATAGAGCCAAACCGAGTTGAAATTCGTATTCAGCGCACCCAAATTACCTAGAATCAAGTGTCAGATATCATTCAATAAAATACGTGTTGCCAAGTGTAATTATATATCTATATATATATATATATATATATATATATATATATATATATATATGTGGAAAGAAAGAGAGAGAGAGAGTTTTGTTCAAATAAAGGAATCCAGTGGTGGCCAACCGATGCGGGCCATTTTTAGGTTTAATTCGGATGCGCCAAATATAATGTGAAAAATATTTACCTTAATTTTTAGTTAACTACGTCTTAACTGCTTAAATCTTTGATTTTTAATATTTAGTGTTAGAAGTGAAAATTTAGCACAATTCATATTAGGCCTCGATGCGACACTTCAAAGTACTTGATAATATTTTGGGAAAATGGAAATATTATTTTCTCGAAAACTATGGGTGATAGAAAGATTCTGAAACCATATTTGGAATCAGTATCAAACGTTCTATAAGAATCACCAAATAAATTTCAAAGGAGTAATACGAGCATTAAATCTATTGGTGAAAATATAAAGATGCCATTACTCGTCCGGACCCGTTATAGCGGATTGGTACACATCATAGCTCCACCCAGCTACACCGGCAGCCAATCACTACGAACATCTGGTCTTTTGGGGCGGAGCTTGGCGATTGTGCATATCAAAGGGGATATTTTTCAGTTTGGAGTAACAGTAGCTATTTTCGCGTCAGTGAATAATCATTCCCTCCACCATGGAGCTGTACGTCTCCCCGGATTTGTATGAAGAAAGTGACACTGCAGCATTAACGGCAATTAATCTTTTTAACGCGATTAACCGTGATGAATTATTTCCAACGCAAACCGTAGAAGATATTTGCAGTGACGCTCCTTACAATCCGACGCAAGGGACTACCATAGAAATGTAAGTGTCTATAATTCGATTTTATATATATGGAGGGTTGTAGTATCTCGTTAAATACTTCATTTACATACTCGCCAAAAATCGAAATTTTTTTTATGGCAATCAATGTTATTTGGTTTTACCTCTTATCCCCATTATGCTAAAATCGAAATTTTTTATGGCAATCAATGTTATTCCTCTTAAATGAACCAAAGATATCTTCACATAATGGGGATCTGCCTGAATACTCTGTATATGTTTTAAAAGAATGAACATTATTCCTTTAAGGTCCGATGAGGATTTGGTACGTGTTATACAATCTTTTGAAGAATCTCGTGTCATGAATACGGAGGATATACTGAACAGTCAGCAATGTCACACATCCTCCACCATGGACCTGTACGTCTCCCCGGATTTGTATGAAGAAAGTGACACTGCAGCATTAACGGCAATTAATCTTTTTAACGCGATTGACCGTGATGAATTATTTCCAACGCAAACCGGAGAAGATATTTGCAGTGACGCTCCTTACAATCCGACGCAAGGGACTACCATAGAAATGTAAGTGTCTATAATTCGATTTTATATATATGGAGGGTTGTAGTATCTCGTTAAATACTTCATTTAGATACTCACCAAAAATCGAAATTTTTAATGACAATCAATGTTATTTGGATTTACCTCTTATCGCCATTATGCTAAAATCGAAATTTTTTATGGCAATCAATGTTATTCCTCTTAAATGAACCAAAGATATCTTCACATAATGGGGATCTGTCTGTATACTCTGTATGTTTTAAAAGAATGAACATTATTCTTTAAGGTCCGATGAGGATTTGACACGTGTTATACAATCTTTTGAAGAATCTCGTGTCATGAATACGGAGGATATACTGATCAGTCAGCAATGTCACACCGAAATAATGTAAGTGTTTTTCGATCTTTTTGGGATAAGAAGACACAATATATTTCATAAATTTATTAAATGAAAGAAATCAGTACAATAACCAACTACAGAATATACCGTTACAAATATACGAACAAAAACATTATACTATACAACGAGTACGTACAATTGGAAAACGGATTTTTATCTGTCTGCATACCATTTCATCGTTTCGGCGAGTGTGACACGGGTCAAATAAATTTTAAAAATTTATAAATTCTTTATCACATGACATATGCGTGAGAAATGAGACGCAGTACATTCCGCAAACATTACTAAAATGTCCTTGTATACGAAATGGGTTCCATACAACTTCGGGAATATGTAACTGAGCGAGAAATTTTACAATAATAGGGTCACTCCAGGGTTGAGTACCGAGTGAATCAAAATAGTACAGGCGCTGTCTATTTTTAAAATAGACAGCGATCCAATGAATCCTTCATTACCGATGACATCTGTGTTCACAATAAAACTACCGCATTCTCGCGTACTTGGCAAACTCAATGTTTCATTCTTCGCAAACACGCCGATAAATTTGGAACGTGTGACTCGTTCCATTACTTTCTGAAGTGTATTAGCATCCATTTTAAAAGTCAGTGATAACGCTCCTAAATCTATCTACTTCTATTAGGGCTTGCGATTCGAGATATACTAGTACACTAATAGGAGCGTCTATAGGCTTGGCGAATTCCAGCCGCACTGAGATGTTTCCGCTCTGCTGTGGGGTTAAATGGGTATTTACGCTAGCAGATAAGTCAGGTGTAATGTCAAACGGATAAAGGTTAAATTGATCAATGAATTCTTCCTGCGTTACCCCATTATCAAGCTCATCACAATCACCTGCAATATGGGTCAGATTACTATAGGCTCTGGCACAAAGAGGTAACACAGCGTCTGATGAATAGTCCGTACCCATTGTTCCACCCAAAGCAGTGCCATTAACGTATAGAGTTATATTTTTAAGTCCTAAATTCTCGAATTTAAAGGCACTCTTTTTATATTTTCCATTCACCGAAGCATGGTCCTGCATACCGATTAATATCCTTTTAGGAAGATTTCCTAGGGCAATGTTTTCTATCTGCTTCGATGCCAACCCTGCAGGAACCGTATATAGTTTGATTTGCACTCTGTTAATAGGATATTTCACTGTAGCGTTTAGTAAATTTTTCTCAATTTCTAGTTATTTTTGTGAACTTAATTTCACTCGCCGTACGCGGAGGTATGTGTCCATAATGTGAACCACAACGGGCTTTGCACCCTCTTCTTGATCAGCATTCAGATTTAAGCAGATCTCAGGACTCGTGCGGGTGAGCTTTATTTTCATATCCACCCCGTTGACAAGCAACTTCTCCTGGAAAGTGAAATCTGTGTGCAAGCGTCCAAAACACTCGTATATTTTCTTTTTAGAATTTTTAAATTTATCCTTTATACTATTTTCATCTTTAGTTTGATAATATCCCTCGGCAGTTAAAAAGGTAGCCTTCGCTTCTTTGGAAAAGTTGAGGACATTTTCCAATAGGCTCGTAGATGATAGTACCCCGTGCCTGCCGATATGCTGGTCTGATTTAAATATACGTCACACTGGTTGAATATGGAGTGCAGAAAGTTTGTTTCAGGGTATATAGCATATTTGTCATCGCAGACCGTTCCATCAGAATGGGCTATACGTAGCTTAGCGTACATGTGCACACAACTTGGATCAAAAAAGTAAGGGCCTGAGCTGGGCATCACGAATTCTATAGGTGCACTCGGGGAACTAATTGTGTTTAAAGGGTTAATTGTAATAAAGTCACTGTGCTCAATAGAAACTTGGGTTGGAGGCAGCTCAAAAAGGGACAGCTCCGATTTACAGCATTGTGAACTACATGGGTGATGAAGCGTGCCATGGCGAAATAGTGACTCCTCTCTCGACAAGTGGTAAACAAACTATGATTCATGAGATCAATGTCCTTAGCTTATATCAGTCAAAAAAGTGGTCAACCATAGGTTTCATTCGCTTACAGCACTTCTTTTTTGATAGCCTTTTACGTTTAATACCACGTGACCCCTTCTTCTTCCGGGCAGCCCTCTTCTTCTTCTTCCCGCCACCACGCATTTTTCTCTTTGCATCTTTGATGATTTCGTCCCGTGTACGCTTTAAATGTTTTTTTAGAGCTTCTTTAGGTTTAGCCCCGGCCAATATGTCTTCTGCAGTGTTAATACCTGATTGTAGCGCTTTCCTTCCAAGGTATCTGGCCCCCTCTTCAGCAAAGGAACAGCCGTACGTAGTATGGATGAAAAAATGGATCCAAGTCCACTACCGCGCTGGTATCTCACCCCTCGATAGACGGTGAAAGGCTTTCTATCCATTATAACTCAGTGCGTCGAAAGTGTAGCTTCACTGTTAAGCTCCCGTTACCGAATGGGAAGTTTTCACCCTCAATCGTTCTTATATATATTGAGATATTGGTTATTAAATTAGTTGCGACATTCACATAATGGGGTCTGTCATATGTAATACTCAAACTCCTTCCTCTATGGTTGGGGATGTGAGCAATGCGCAGCAGGCGTGCCTGGGTATCCCCAACAAACTGGTGCTCCACTATATTACTGTAAATATAGCACATGTCTGGGGACCTTTCAGCCAATTTCTCCATCTTCAATTGATACATTAATCTGGACAAGTCATGCTGTGTCTCGTGAAATGTGTCTCTTTGGAAGGCTGCGCTATATCGGCCATTGGTTAGAATTTGGAACTTTCTATGGTCTTTAATACGTCTGTTAGTCTTTGATTTTAGGATTAGTGTATGTGCAGGGTTGTTTACGATTTCGTATACTAAATCATTCGTAAGGTTTGAGTTTCTTAAACTTACGTTTAAGCCTCTCACAACATCCTCGGCCGAACCATATTGACCCGGTCCTAGTCTTACTTCTGTACTGTAATACCGTGCAACCTTAGTCCGAGCGATACGCATAGTTTCATCCATAGCTACCCCAGCTTTTTCACACTCGTCAATGTCTCTAAGAATCGTAAAAACGGTTTCTTTATGTTCAATATTTAAAAAGATGGTGTCCAGCTGAATTTCGCATATCCCCACCTCATACGAATCACGACCCAATTCAATGTGCTTGTGGAGCTCTGTTACAAAGTTGGCTAGTGTGTTGTTAGGGTGTACAGACAGGGACGAGGAGGACGGGAGTGTGACGTAGAAATGGTTAGGAGCCATGTTGCATACTATTTAACTTCATTATTGCATCAGCTTTTATATAGGTTGAAGCTTTCTGGGTACCCTAGCCATTTCACCAGGTACATTTTTCTCTTTCCTGAACCTTTGCTTCCTAAAATTTTCTCAATTTTAAACACATTTTTTCCTAAATTAAACGCAACTTTCTGCAATTCCTCGCGGTAAAAGCCTCCTGAGATTTCTTCCCCATTCAAATCTTCAATGTAATACATCATTATCTCACCTTTAGGTCTCATAGCCCTAACTTTAAAAATCTCGCGTGTCCATCCTTGCTCAAAACCCTTTGCGAATTTATTCCCCGAACGCGACAGCCTTACATAATCATTGATTTTGAAGCGCGCAGAGTGTGGTGGTGGTGGTGATCCATCTCTTCTCGGGAGCGTACCTCTTTCTAAAACTTCGTTAGGTGTTGTCCCAATCGTGCGATGGTGTGAGCGGTTGTAGGATGATGCCAATGATTCCAGAATGTCTAGAAATCTCTATGTGTTTTTATGTGTAAAATAGCGGTGCATGCGTTCCTTTATGGTGCGCTGAACTCTTTCAGCTAAAGAAGCCTTATGTATAGAATTGGTTGTGTAATAGCTGATATTAAACTCTGTCAACATGTTCTGAAAAGCACGGCCTATAAATTCCTTCCCATATCCGTGCAAAAATAGCCAGGAACCCTGTTTTCTTTTAACATTAGCGTTTTGGTGGCTTTAGCAACTGTTTCAGGTGATTTATTTTTCAGAGGAACTAGCCACAGATATCTAGAGAATACGTCTATTATGAATAGAATGTAGCGGTAACCATCGTTATACACAGAATATCTTTGCATGTCTGTTAAATCTGCTTGCCAAATAGAATCAATCGAGGAAGCCACTGTCTTGGCTGTTTTAAACCTTTTTCTCACAGGCTTATGAAGCGTATAAGCGTCCTGCCCCCTCAAAAATCTTTCAACATCTTTTTTTCCTACTCCGTAAACACTTCTGTACAGTCTATCTACGCCGCCGTAAGAGGATGGGTTAGAAATGTCATAATAGCGTTTAGTTAATACGTTAGCCATTTGCGTATTTTAGAGGCACGTGGGTAGGGTTGGTTTAACCTCTTCTTGCTCCTCTTCAAAGGTGTTACCGCCGGGGGTGACGGCGCCTTCAATTGTGTCACATGCGTTGCATGTTCCAAGTCTTTTAACCTGTTCAGATTTCCTATCAACGTTTTAGGGACATTTATTTGTTGTAGTCTTGCTTTAATATGCTTCCATCCTGATGGCGATGGCCTATCCCACTTTCTCACCAGATCATGGACAATGTCTACGATATTCGATCCCTGTACCTTTGATCCTTCCACAATGATCTCGCCTGTATCGGTCCATTGTATGGCTGGATCCTCATTCAATAGATTATAAAGACTTAAGCCTTTACTCATCAATGTATGTGGGAGGGTGCTTTTTAATACATGTTCGATATGTTGTGTGGCTAATCTTTTTGGTTGGTCAGCTGTATCGTCGGGCTCAGATCCTATGTCGCCATGTCCATCGTCCCCCGTGCTGTGCCTAATAACCACAGGAATCTCTGTAGGGCTCTTATAATTTTCGTACTCGTGAAGAAATTTCTGCAGAGCTTCTTGGTATAAGATTCTTTTCTCATCAGGTGTTTTTTCACTGTTTAATAGGGCTAGCAATTCGCTTTCCATTCTTTTAAGTCTGCTTTTACGGGGATCTAGATCCGTGTCTGGATTCCTTTGCAGTGAAGCGTACACCTCGTGGGAATCACTACCACTTTCTTCATTATATTAATCTAGTCAGTAAAGGACCCAAAACTGAAAATAAGATGGGGAGAAATGACCCTCCTGTTTGTACAATAATTCGTTTTTTCTTCGCTACAGTTTGACTTTTACGAGCGAGTGCACGTATTATGTTCTTGTAGCGGCGTAGGCGAGCCTTCTGAGGGGTTTTCATTGATACATTGCAATTTATAACGTTAAGACAGATTTCACAGATGCATTTTAAAAAGTCGGCGTCGATATTTTTAATAAACATCTGCTGCATTGCCCGGGGCAGTCGATGATAGATTTTTATTAATTCACGGTATTTCTTTAGTCTCTTTGTCATTCTGGAATATACACCGTTTCAGGCTCGTTTGGAAATATATTCGTTCGCAGAAGCACTCTAAACGTGTTTCGCGGATGAAGGTCGCAAAGCAAATATCCGTAACGCGTGCTTGTAGCTTCTTTATAAACTTCCAAAAACTCCTTACGCTGATTCGGGAACATTTGATTGGCTAATACCCCAATTTGTGATACATCTCTACGTTGCGCGAATAAGACTAGATATTGCGTATTTAACGACACATCGCGCATGTATCTATTTTGAAAAATAGATTCTGATTGATGAAGAACACGCTTATGTTAAGATGGTGGGAGAATACTGTAAATGTCTCGGCAAACGTTTTATCCATCTCCAACATGAGATCGTCAATTACAATAACTGTATGTTCATTTCCCTTTAACGAATTAACGTCATATACGCCTTTGTGGAACAAAATATCATCTTGGTACTCGTTGAACACTGATTGATACGTCGAATAGCACCATATAACTTTATGCACAAATTTCGAGAACATCTCTCCCTTTTCTTTAATGATTTTAAGCATAAACACAGTTTTACCACATCCTGTAGGTCCAGATATAATACATGTGGATGGACTCGTGAATCTGAATTTTTCTACAGAGTCCATTTCTAACACGTCACACTCCTAAGTGGGTCATTTACAAAATATTACAAATTTTGAGTGCTGTTCCTTATATTTTGCTTTCTTCTCCCACAGAACCGTGAATGACGATGAGGTAGAGCATCCCATCATTGACATTACGGATGACCTCGACGACAGTGTAGTTGTAATCTCCTCCCCTGCCAACGAATCCTCACCAGCGATACCGGTAGCACGTCCAAAGCGGAGGTGTGAGAACCCCACGTCAGGTATAAAGCGACCGAAATACGCGCCTGTTGCAGCAGTAATAGATCCCCAACCCTCAACCTCTTACGCAACAAGCCCCCAGCAGCACCTCCCGCTAATATATCCCCTTATTCATCCGCACGCCCCCCGTTCTGTTAAGTCTACAAAATAGATCCCCAACCATCAACCTCCTACGCAACAGGCCCCCCATCAGCACCTTCCGCTAATATACCCCCTAATTCATCCGCACAGCCCCGTTCTGCTGAGGATAATATAACGATCGAATTGGTGCGATCCGCAGCCCCCACCCCAGCCTTGACTAGAAATCGGTATAGAGTCAGGGTCGACCCTAGAGCCATGTATAGCAATGGAATTGAGCGCGGGCTACGCCGGGTTGTACAGCGTATTGTAGAGTTTGCTCTTCAGAATCGCGACGAGCGTGAAGTCAGGACGAGTCTGTCCTTTGGATTCGGGTCAGATGACGGTGATGTAGACGATTATTGGGTGATAGTGCCATTTAGACGTTGGCGGCTGAAGATGTAGAATATATATTAGGACGTATAATGCAAGCCGCCCAAAGTAGTATAGCCTTTAATATGGACAACTTCACGGTAAATATTGACCGTGTATTCCGTGTTGCGGGTCATAGTGCCATACCGTATACTCTTAACTTCAATTCTCCGATTATTTACCGAAAGCATATAAACGTCGATCGTGGTTGCGGCTTTATAGCAGTACTCTTAGCACGTATGTTTACTGTACAAAATACACGGACTCAAAAAATTTGGCTGCCTACGGTCGTGGAGCGTGCCCGTAAACTAGCTGTAGACTGTGAACTTGAATTTGACTGTAATATGGGTCCTGAAGAGCTGAGAAGGGGTAGAACAGGAAATGAATGTCCGCATAGTTGTATTTGGGTTGGATGATCGTCGTAGGACTGTGTATGTTTTTAAAAGCTGTGTAGAGATCGTACAAGACCCCTACTTATTTTAGGATTGTCAGGGACAACGTATCTCCCCATCCGTAATATAAGGTGGCTTTACGCGAGTTATGACAAAAGTCGAAAATATGGGAGACATCATGATTTGTGTAAGGGGTGCCTCGAGTTTGCGGATGATATAGTGAGACATTGTAAAGAATGTCACATGGTATGTGAGCAGTGTAAAAGCACCAAATGTGAAAGCCGTGTAGTTGAAGCTGAGAAGAGAGACTGTGATGTGTGTAGACGCACATTTTTCAATAATAGCTGTTTTGATTTCCATAAATCAATTGGCACGTGCAGGAAAATGAGAATCTGTGAATGTGGTATGTTTCACACAATGGATAATTGGGGGAAATTTAAGCACAAGTGTGACGTAATTCACTGTCCTACATGCCAGGAGGAATATAAGGCGGATGGAGTAAAGCATGTATGTTATATGAAAGATGCTAAGCCTAAAAATAACCCTTGTATAACTGTATACTACGATATAGAAACATATACGAACGCTGAAACCAAAGAGGTAATTCCACATTTACTTGTGAGCCAGACCATCTGTGATGAGTGTATGGGTATCGAATGTGACGAGTGCCCCAAATGGGTAAACGGACAAACGTTTTTAAAACGAATGTCCGCGATAGTCCTGTGAAACTATTTGTGTCCTATATTGTCAAGTTAGCCGACAAGTTCAAAAAAATGACTGTGTATATTCTCGCCCATAACGGGGCAAAGTTTGACACGCAGTTCCTTTATAAGGAGTTGCTTGAACACGAATCCTCTGAGATATTTACAGGTGATCCATTGAAAAGAGGCAACAAATTAATACAGATGCAGATAAGAGGCAATGTACAATTTAAAGATACTTTATTATTCACACCTTGTAAATTAGCAAAGCTACCCAAGGTGATGGGAGTAGCAGCTGAAGTTTCCAAAGGATACTTCCCTTACACTTTCCTCACCAGCGAGACTTTAAACTACGTAGGCCCACCACCGCCCAAACATTATTTTGACTGTATGGATGAACGTGAAGACTTTGATCGATACTACAACAGTTTTAATGAAAGTAACCCTTATAATATAGCTGATGAATGTGAGCGTTATTGCGTGAATGATGTGCGCGTGCTTAGAGTATGTTTCCAGGCCTTTAGAAGGATGTACATAGCCCGTTTCAAATGCGATCCACTGCAAGTCGCAACCACCATCGCATCATTATGTTTTACGGTGTTCAAGAATAACTTCATGCCTAAAGACACCTTAGCCATTATTCACCGAAACAACCCCCGCAGTTACGGACACAAGGCTATTTACTGGCTCATACACCTACAGCAACAGACAGGTGTATACATAAAGCACGCCCGCAACACGGGTGAAGTACCCATTAAGATTAATGGACGTGTTTTTTGGGTTGATGGGTTAAGTGAAAACCGTGTCACTGGTGTGAAGACTGTGTACTCCTTTAACGGTTGCTGGTGGCATGGATGCCCCCGTCCTGAGTGCGGAATCGCCGGAGATATCCACGGTATCTCCTGCCGACTGTCTTGCATGGACCCGCACCCGCGATCAACTTATAGGATCACAGTTCACTCACAAAGTCTTGTGGGAGCATGAATATGATGCACGGATGGAGACAGACGAGGTGTACCGTGAGGAAATAAACACGATCAAGCGTTCAATGGTGCTGGATCCTCTCAAATGTGGTGATAGCTTGTTTGGAGGACGTACAAATCCATTCAGACTATACTTTCCACCTACGGAGGGCGTGAAGCTCCATTACTACGATTTCTGTTCTTTATACCCATACGTGATGAAGACAATCCGTACCCCGTGGGCGCTCCTGAGAAACTGGTGGGACCTAACCTGCCCTCCATCAATGAATTTTCAAAAATTTGAATGATCGTTACTTTGGGCTCTCTTTCGTAGACGTACTCCCCCACGCAATTTATGGATGCCGATCTTACCTGTCGTTATCGACGACAAGCTCATGTTTCCCCTGTGCGTGAAGTGCGCGGAAGAGGATAACGGCGATTGTAACCATATACCCCACCAGCGTAAGATCAGAGGCGTATATACAAGTCCTGAGCTGGCCCTAGCCGTACGCCATGGTTATAGAATACTGAAGATACATGAGGTGTGGAGGTTTCAGAAGCTACCCAACCTTTTCACACCATATATAAACGCCTTTTTGAAGGATAAGGTTGAGGCATCAGGGTATCCGCGAGGAGTTGATACCGAAGATGAAAAGTCTGCCTATATTCAACGTTACCGCGACCGCGAAGGTATACAACTTGATCGTGTCCAAATTGTAAAGAATCCTGGCAAGCGCTTTAGTGCAAAGTTGTGTCTAAACAGTCTATGGGGAAAATTTGCGCAGAATACCGGCAAAGGGAGCATTCATTTGGCACAAAGTTATAGCGATGTCTGGGATTATGCCAATGCTCCCGATAAAGAGGTCATGGAGATCGTGAATGTAGGTAATACTTACATAATAAAGTACAACAACACTGAATTTGCCACAGATACCTCAAGGGTTACAAACATACCTGTGGCCAGCTTCACAACAGCCTACGCCCGTATAAAACTTTGGGGTCTATTGCATTCTCTTGGGCGGAGAGTATTGTATGCCGATACAGATAGCGTGATATTCACAGAGAGGGAGGGTGAATACATGCCCGCTATTGGGGAGTTCCTCGGCGAGCTCACTGATGAGATCAAGGATGAGTATGGGGACAACGCATACGCCGACTCTTTTGTCTCAACAGGACCTAAGACTTATGGGGTACGGGTCAGGGTGGGGGAGGAAATGAAATATATCGTGAAGGCAAAGGGTATTACGCTCAACCATGCGAATCGGCGGGTTGTTAACTTTGAATCGTTGAAGGATCTAGTATGTTTGGACGATGATGAGGGCGAACAACCTCCCCAACTAATTGTAGGCACCCACAATTTTCGGGCGCAGAAGCTGGGGGGCGTGAAGGAACTTAGGGGTACGAAGGTGTGCCGTAACACCTATAGGAAACGTTACCAGTTACCTGGTACCTATGATACCGTACCCTTTGGATACCATAACGTATGATGCTTCTATTGTTAACTCACACGTATTTGTCTTGTATATAATCGTATCTATTGATTTATTACACGTATTTGTAAATATATATATATAACTTGAATATCTCGTTTATTAAATCGTATTTGTAAAGTATCTATTGATTTATTACACGTATTTGTAAATATATATATAACTTGAATATCTCGTTTATTAAATCGTATTTGTAAATATATATAACTTGAATATCTCGTTTATTAAATAAATCATGTTTCAATTAGCGTTTCACTTTCTCCTTTGTGTGTGTGTGTGTGTGTGTGCACAGGTGAAAGTTCTAAGCTCCGCCCACTGTAAGACCGTGAGTCATGCTACTATCTGGGAGTCCCTGCGTGGTCAGTCGACTGCAGTAAGCCCGAGAGATCAGACGTGTATTCAGCAAAAAAGATCAGACGTGTATTCAAATGGCTACCTTTAATATTGCTTGTACAACGTTTATGAAATGGTATTCAGCAAAGTGTCAGGATGTGGTGGATACCGAAAAACTTCCTATTCCTCCCTCCTATGCCTCTTTTAAAAACACATTGGATTGTGCGAAGTTCCAAGATGTACAAATACTCTACGGATGTTCTGGTGAGACCGTTGAAGGCTTTCGTTGCACAGACGATGTGCTGAAGTATACTGCAGAGCTAAACTTTATAAAGTCTCACATACACCGTGAAGTAAAAGAAACAACGCGTGCAGAAGAGAAGCAGCAGGTATGGATAATGAGTCTTGCGGATGGGTGGTGTGACAAGCGGTATTACGTCATGCTACACCATGTCGATTACTCATACCCTACGACTGAAAATGTGAATCTCGTGATCATGGACAATCTTAAGTATTTTTATCACTATATTAACGTATATCATGATGAGGTTCGTAGTGAGGTTGTGGCTAGTGCCCTGCGTGAGTTTTTAACAGACTTTAGAGACGAGTATCGTTTGATGGGCAGAAAGGAAAAATATGAGCATATGTTCCTCTCAAATAGTGCGCCGGAGTGTGAAGATGTTTAGTAAAACATAAAATGTGCCTAGTTCTTATCCTGAGGTAAAATGTCTGGTGCGTAGGCTGGTAGTGATGAAATTAATTCTTGTACGGAAAAACAAATATGTACAACAATTCGGTACGACTCGCGGATCATACGAGTTCGAACAACCCCATTCACGTATCATCGAGTCAGCCGCCGTCGAACCGTTCCTGCCTACCTGCGTGCCTCACACGGCTCATAGTTATCTCAGAGCTTGAACCGAGTGGACGTGCGCTCCTCGAATACGATGGAACTTCCTTTGAGCAGCATTCTCAACGCCTCGTACGATGTGTCCGTGACGAAATCGTTGCGCGTGTTCAGGCGTAATTCCGGTACCGTTAGCTATGTACTGGAAACGAATGTAGACAAACAAACAAACGGGTTTATTTAAGTGTCGAGGAGATGAATAGAATCTTCGTGATAGTTGAGAAGTGGAGTGAAGATCGTTATAAAATACCTGCTAACGTAGGTACAAGAAGAGAGCAGATTAGTGACGCACCCTCATACGCCGTTGTATGTACGTTGTGTATAAATAACGATCGGCCGTGCATTGATATACGGCTGATGTGGAAGAATGCTTCTGATAATAACGCTCTTGTTCCTACGCGAAACCGTTTCATCCTCGACAGAATGTTTGAAATCGTCGGATTCCGCAAGCTGAAACCTATATTAGACGCGCGTGTTACGGATATGCTTTATTTTGATACAGTACTTGAATACGCATACACCGCTCTGCTCGATGGGTTTACCGAGTGTAGGGCTGGTGAGAATGGTCTAGTGCTGGACGTTTATTTAAAAAGTTTAGACTCTTTGAAATACCATGAACTTTGGTACAAAGCAATTGATCGGTACAAGGCTGAGCTCACCTACACCGTTCACCCTGAAGAACTATTTCTTTATATAACGCGCAGTTGTCGTAACGATTTAGAAGATTATTTCAATTGCCGCTATGTTGAGTGAGTTCACGATTGAAAAGCTCGAGTCGGTAGAAATAAACCCTCGATTGGAAAAGCGTGTTTATAAACTTGTGTTTAATAATGTAGCTAACGATGAACTCTTTGTGCGTGCTTTTGATTGTATTCTAGACGTATTTAAAGATGACTTACCAACCGGTTGTAAAGTGGGAACAAAAATAGTACTGAACGATATGAAAGCCCTTCATATCGAATACAGGTTTCCCTATACTTTAAGCGGTGAAATATTATTAAGCCGCATATACTGCGTAATGCAGAGCAATAATGATGTAATTGTAAACTCGATTAAGTGCGAGTTTAGTATTTTGAAAAAAAAGTGAAATGTATTTATATATTTTGCGTGATATTTCACCTGTACTGTTATGATTATATGCATATTTCTATTATTATTGAAATGTATTTATATATTTTGCGTGATATTTCTCCTGTACTGTTATGATTATATACATATTTCTATTATTATTGAAATGTATTTATATATTTTTCGTGATATTTCCCCTGTACTGTTATGATTATATGCATATTTCTATTATTATTGAAATGTATATTTATTTCTATTTGAAATGTATATTTATTTTATATATATCTCCATAATTGTGTGTATATATTTCCTGTACTGTTATGATTATATGCATATTCCTCAATTATTATTGAAATGTATATTTATTTTCTATATATTTATAATAAACAGAATGATGCAATGTTGTTTTACTTAATTATATCATGTTACGCCTTCTAAACCTACTACCGGTATTCTAAACCAACTTTTAAGAAATATAATAATGTATACAATGGTATCTGGCAATGCTAAAAAGTGGTATCTGGCAACTCAAGCCATTTACGCCTTCTAAGCCAACTGGCTGATTAGGAGTCTATAATAATGTATACAATGGTATCTGGCAATGCTAAAAAGTGGTATCTGGCAACTCAAGCCATTTACGCCTTCTAAGCCAACTGGCTGATTAGGAGTCTATAATAATGTATACAATGGTATCTGGCAACTCAGTCTTCGATTAGAATTAAATATATAGCACAAACTGAATACATGGCGCTATCTGGCAACTCAAACCATTTACGCCTTCTAAGCCAACTGGCTGATTAGGAGCCTATAAAACAACGCCTACTCGGCTGAAGTCTTAATATGCACTTGGCTCCTGCCAGGTGAACACCTCTCCTCCTTTCTCTCCTTTCTCTTGGGGGATAACGCCGCCTCCAAGTTTTCCTTGTTGCACCTGCAGCATCCCCCCTTTGGGGTAATTTTTTTGCACCCCCCCTTTGCAACAACCCCCACCCCTTTGCAACAACCCCCTTTTGCAACATTACTTAATCACTTGCAACATTCTTGCACTCTCCCCTTTTGCGGCTATACTACTGGGAGTAATTAATAGTCTTTTTTTTCCAGATTTGTGAGGGTAAACGTAAGAAAGGTAATAATAAGGTAATAAATGTAATAAAGGTAAGTAAAGTAAGGTAATAAAGGTAATGAAAGTAAATAAAGGTAATAAAGGCACTAATATCCTTTCCAATCTTTATTACTCCCATTTAAATGAAACCTTACCTTTTACCTTTATTACGTTTACGCTCACAAATATGGAAAAAAAAGACATTATTTATTACTCCCTATGGTTCCATTTAAATGAAACACCCTGTAGTAGAAAAAGGTTTAGAGCTAAAAGGACTTACGGAACGCTCCATCATTTGTCGTAAACGAGTTTGGCAGAAAATGAAACCTCCATTTCCCCGAAGAAGATGAACCCATCATTAGTTGATTCATTCCGACTTGCGATTAACTCTAAATTTATGGTGTTAGACGCTCTTTAAATAAGTTTTTATTTCTTTTTAAGATTCTCAGTTCGGCCGATTTGGCTCTTACTCAGGTTTTGGATTATTGCCATATTGTTGTACGTCATAAAATAAACTCTTTACAAGCTGGGCTTCATAGAAAGTTTGAATTGCTCTTTAATGAGAATTCATGGGTTAAACTTTCTAACACCAATTTATTTATTAATCTTTCACCATATAACCTCTCTTTGCATGAGAAAGTTATGGAGGAGGAGGAGGAGGAGAAGATATTAGATACCAATTGACCAAGGAAATACTCCGGGGGAAGGGAGGGAGGGGAGGGGAAGGAACGTTTGGCAAGAGACAGGGTCCCCTTTAGCTGATCTTTTTCAGTGTCTCAGCTACCCTGTGAGCAGTCCAGCATGTTCTCAAACACACATTTCTCTCCCAATTTTTCATTACACATACATGCATCTTGTACACTACATAATAATCTCAAAATTTATGTAAAAAAAAAATGACATTATGAGCCTCTGAAACTTTGATTTCGGTTCTCTCCTTTTTGCATGGTTGCGGGGGTGGGGGGGAATATTTTTGCGGGTGCTCGCCATAGGCCTCTTTTTCCGCTTAAAAAAAAACCTCCGTTCTCAATTTCATTATTTCTTTTGAAAAATTTAGCTTCCGAAAATCTTTCCTGGTTGAAAGGTTTTATCCTCGATGAACTTTGAATAACGTTAGATGGGGTCTAAATATTCCAAAAACAAAAATTGGACCACCCCTCTTAGGTCTAAAAGCAAAGCGAAACGAGAGCCTCGTTATTACTAAATATCAGATAAAAGGAATAATATCATCTTAATGGATAAGGAGAATTATATTCACGAAGTTATGGAGTTGCTTTCAAATAGAACTACTTAGGATCAACTGAATTTTAACCCCCTCCAAGTTTCTCAACGCAATTTTAATAAGATCTTAAATTTTACTTAAAGATTTTTCGCACCTTTTAAAACAATTTTTGGCCTTCTCTCCTAAGCTACTTTATTTTTATGGCCTACCATAAGTCACTTGTTCCATTGAGATCAATTATATCTAACATAGGCAATGCTAATTATAAACTCGCCAAATGGCTCTCCCAAAATCTTTCTTTTCCGTTAGATAATATTTCCAATGCCTATTAAAAATTCAACGGACTTGATTATTAAATTAGTAAGATCGATCTTGAGAGCAAACAGTGATTAGTTTCGATGAAGTCTCTCTTTTTACTAAGGCTTGTCCAACACAAGGCCGGCGGGTCAGAGTCCGGCCCGTCAAAGATTTGTATCAGGCCCTGCTGGCGGATACTGAAAATTCATTATCTAATGTAATATTTTATTTCAATAAAATTTTACCTAAAATCTGCACACTGGCCCTCGGTGTGAGTCATTAACTGAAATGTGACCCTTCATGAAAAAAAAGTTGGACACTCCTGCTATAAAGACAATTTTAGAATACCTTGTAGATTTTCTCATTGAAAACAGCGTTCAGTTTGCCTTATCCACTTCCCTTTCTATAAGATCCATTACTGTACAATATGTTTGTCACATTCTTTTTTCACTTTCAACATATTATTTTTTCGGCAGAAAGAAGACCTCAGTATGGGTTTCCCCCCTTTCAGCTACCCTTAGTAATTTATTTATGGAGTTATTTGAGAGGAAGTTTCTTTCTGATACTATTGATTCATCCGCTTATTGGTATGGTTACGCTGATGACGTCTTCGTTCTCCTTCCTGAAGAAGAATCTGATCCTGTGATTCTCGACCGATTAAATAATATCGTACCCTCTCTGTAGAGGCTGAACAGAATTCAAAAATTTCTTTTTGGATATTCGAGTTATAAGATCTTCTAATAATAAACCTGAGTTTACTCTTTTCAGAAAAGCCACTCATTCCAACTCTTTTGTTTACTGGCTTTCGTCTTATAGTTCCTTTACAAAAAGAGGCATCCTTATTTTGGGATTTGCAGATCCTCTTATTTAGATGCTGAGTTTGCTTATATCAAAGAATCTTTTATTAAATTAGGTTACCTCACTATTTTTATAGAAAAATCTAGTGCAGCTAGAAAATAATTTTATGGAAATAACAACTCCACTTACGGTTTTAAAGATTTTTTAATTTTTCCTTTAAGTTCCTACAAATTTCGTAGTAGTTTGTCCTCTACTCTTCATTCGGCTTCTAAAATACCTTACACTACTCGTAGTTTTTTACGAACCACCGGAGCGGGCCTGTAATACCTGAGTTTACAAAATTCCATGTTTGAATTGTTCTAAATGTTACATTGGCGAGACCATTGTCGTTTTTATCAGCACAAATATAGCCTAAATATTGCTGATAATGACTCAGCTTTACGCGAGCATAGCAGCCTTAGAATGTGATCATAATGTACATATTATTAATTCTTATCTTCTTAATGCTGATAATGGTGATAGGACAAAACTGATCGAATCCTATTTGATAAAAATATATCGATAAATTTAATGTCAAAAAATATCTATTTTCCTTAGATTTTTTTTACCAGTTTCTATTTACCTTAAAGAATTTTCTATATGGTCTGTATTCAGACGTTTTCAGCTGCCAGAGGCATAACATTCCTTGTACACTCTTCCGTATGCCCTTTCTCTGATCAGGTTTACCAGATTGGGCTAATAGTCGCAAATTGGGTTCATTTGAAATCCGCTCGATATTACGGTAAATTTTCACTTTGGACTACGTGCTACCTTTTGGGTTACTTTAAAACGTCAATGAGTTACTTTTTAAGTGTACGCGCTAATTTTTTATGATAAATACAAAACCTCAAAACACACATTTACCTTATTAATTTTATTGAACAATAAAAATTGTAAACTCGCAGAAAATCTATATATTATATTTTTATCTTCATAAATAACTTCATACAATAATGAAGAAAACAACGGATACGGGGGTGCGGGGGGGGGGACTAGGAGGAGCAGGTGTGATATTAAACCCTCTAATGGTTATCCCGTAATGTGTATACTAAATTTGGTGCTTACATACCTGTTTAGGCGCGTATAAACAGACAGGCAGACATCACCATCATCCCATATATATATATATATATATCAGCAAACAACCACAGGGAAAAGGAAACACAAAGTCCGAGCGCTTTCGTGATAAGTTCTTATATTCACATTATAATGTGAATATATCACGAAAGCGCTCGGACTTTGTGTTTCCTTTTCCCTGTGGTTGTTTGCTGATTAATAAGGTCACGTGTTATTTTGTGATTTTAGTGCATATATATATATATATATATATATATATATATATATATATATATATATAAGCTATTGACTTCTCCTTAGGGAAACGGAGCTTACAGATGAAAAGAAGGACCAACACAACAGCAAACATTTTCGTTTATTTTTGTACTTCAGACGTTTCGACAAGTCTTTTGTCATCATCAGTGAATTATAAATTTAAAACCTTAAAACAAAATAAGAATAAATAATTTAAATTACATTAATTGACGTAATTATTGTGTATTTACCAGTTGAGGTAATTTTAATTTAATTTAATTTAATTTCAATGATTTTAATTCCTTTTTGTATTGATGTAATTTTAATTATTTATTCTTATTTTGTTTTAAGGTTTTAAGGTTTATAATTCACTGATGATGACAAAAGATTTGTCGAAACGTCTGAAATACAAAAATAAATGAAAATGTTTGCTATCGTGTTGGTCCTTCTTTTCATATATATATATATATATATATATATATATATATATATATATTACCAAGAATTTCGTACTTGTAGGAAACTTTCTGGAGATTCTTCCCACAAAGGTTATTGCATTACGTCAGAATATTACATCATCTGACAAGCGGACGGCGTCTTCCTCTTTATTAGTGTAAGAAGACTGTAAATTAAATTATAATATATTTTCATGATTAATATACTTTAATCTCACGAATTTGCCTAAGTTAGATGGATACTTAAAGAACATAAACAAATTATTGTATTTTACACGACAAATACACGTTATACTGGGCTACTTTTTTTCAACTGACGCTATTTTTTGCGAGTAATCACGCTACTTTTCATCATACATATCTGTCAATCCTGTATTCTCTCACTTCAGTTTTTACTCTTGCCTGAACTTGGAAAAGTTTTCCAGTTACCTTTTAATTTAATGGAAGAGGAGAACATCGTTAGGGTTCGTGCGTCGGTCTTTCTTCACACGAAGGTCAAGCTGGTGGCCCCGCCTCTAGTCCTGGCTTGGTGGAGGACCGAGTTGCTCTCTTGCGCTCTCCACCGTACATAGCCAGGTACACCCGGCTCATCTGGTACTGTCCTGAGCCAGGCATCTAGTCTTCTCTTGAAGACTTCAACTTTGACCCCTGTAACGTTTCTGAGTTCCTTTGGAAGCTGGTTGAAAATTCTTGGCCCCCTGGCAACCAAGCTATTTTTTTTCAGAGTTGAGGAAGTCCCTTGTCAGGCCTTTAATTTGGGAACACTACACATTCTGCCTTTCCTATTTTCCAGCGTTGTTTGGAAGGTAATTGGGTTTAGTTTGAGGTTTGGTACCAGTTTTTCGATAATTTTCCATATGTAGATTATGGTATACCTCTCTCTTCTTCTTTCCAGGGAGTACAGATTTAGTTTATGTAGTCTTTCCCAGTAGTTGAGCTCTTTGCAGCCATCAATCTTGGCTGCGAAATGTCTGCGTTTCTCCTAGTTTGTTAATTTCTTCCTTTTTATATGAGGACGTCAAAACTGAACAGTATTAAAGTTTTGGTATGATCAGTGTTCTCAGCAGGGAATCATTACTGTCTTGTCCCTCCTTTTGAACGTTCTTAGTACCTGTCCCATGACTCTTTTTGCTTTGTTTATTGCTATCTGATTTTGTGTCTCGAATTTGGCATCATCGGTCATTATTATCCCCAAGTCGACCGCTTTCGTGCTTCTCTGAATTTCTTGTCTATCTGTAGCATAATATGCAGTCTAAGCTCCTCATTTCTACCATATCTCAAGAGCTGAAATTTCTCGGTTTTAAATATCACATTGTTGTCTTCTGACCATGTGTATATTTTGTTCGCGCCCCTCTGCAAGGCCTCCACTTCATTTGCATTGCTGATTTTTCTGATGATCTTTGTATCGTCCGCAAAGGACATTACTATACTGTTGCAGTTTACTCCATTGTCTATGTCTATTAGCATGATAATGAACAGGAGTGGGGCCAGCACTGTACCTTGTCGTACTGAGCTGCGTACTTCTGATTCTGATGATGATACGCCTTGAATTTTGACGACCTGTAGTCGTTCTCTGAAGAAGTTGTAGATCCATTTTCCCACTTTGTCTGTTATTCCCATATGTTTCATTTTATGTGCTATTATACCATGATCGCATTTGTCAAAAGCTTTAGCAAAATCCGTGGATATGACATCATAGTTTTCATTGCCTTCAAGTGCATCTAGGATATTGTTATAATGCTCTATAAGTTGTGATAGGCATGATCTTCCTGATCGGAATCCGTGCCGATTTTCGTTGAATCTTTCCAATGTCTCCAAGAAGTCATAGATTTTCTCTCTGACTATTCTTTCAAATATTTTGGTGAGGTGGGACGTCAAGGACACTGGTCTATAGTTCTTTGGTTGAGATCGATCCCCACCTTTATATATAGGGACAATGTTTATTCTTTTCAAGATGCTCGGTATTTCCCCAGTGTCTAGGGATCTTCTCCATATCCAGTATAAGGGTGTAGCTATTTCATTTTTACAGTTTTTAATTAATAGTGCGTTCCATTTGTCCGGACCTGCAGCTGAATGTGATTTCATTTGTCCTATAGCTCTCGCTACATCTTCTGGGATAAAATCAAAGTCTGTTATACATTCTCCTTTCAATTTCTCTTTGAAAAATGCATCTATGTCACTTTTTGGAGTACTGAAGACTGATTCATACTGTGCTCTCAATGTTCCAGATATTCCTTTTAGATCGTCTTTAGTTCATTATTTCCTTTCCTTAAGGGCCCGATAGTAGCGGGCGTTTTTGTTTTCCTTTTCGCATAGCTGTAGAAGTATTTTGAATTTTCCTTTATTGCTTCTACCGCCTTTTCCTCTTCCCTTTCTGTATGGCCCTTTATCAGAGTTTGTATTTCCCAATCGATTCTCTCCAGTTTTTCTTGTATTACTTTCCTAGCATTGTTGTCTCCGCAATTAGCTAACTTCGTCGCTACTCTCTTTCTTTTGCGGAATATTCTTCTCTTTTGCCTGTCTGGCCAGTTCCTCTTTCCTTTTGGCTGTGCTTTCGGAGCATATTTTTCCAAAATTCTCAGTGTCTTTTCTTCCAAGGTTGTTAGCATTTCCTCAGTTGTTTTATTCTCTAAAACTGTTCTCCACTCTATTTGCGCCATGTGTGATCTGATTTCTTCCCAATTTATGGTCTTGGAGTTTAAGTTAAAAGCCCTAAGTTTGCTTCTTCCTTCCGTATGTGTATTGTGTTTTAAAGTTATCGCCATATTTGTTGATAACTCGATTATATTGTGGTCTGAGCTAATAGGTGAAGTTATTTTTATATCGGCAATCAAGTTCGTTATTTGTGAATACCAGATCTAGGCAGTTATTTTTCCTGGTATTTTCAGCATAAACTCGTTTGTGAGAGCCATCAGCATTTTCGCTTGCTTCTGGTCCTCTTTTGTGCCTCCCTTATCTTGTTGTATAAATATATTTCTACCCATCTTTTTGTATTATATAAATGGGAAATTAAAATCGCCGCAGAGTATTATATTAGGGGATGGAGAGTTTACGGACTTTATTAGGTTTCTGATATCATCAATGGCATCCGAAAAATTTTCATTTGGAGAGTTTGGAGGTCTATAGATGACTATCAGTATCACGTTTAGTTTCTCTATTTTCACTGCAAGGGTTTCCACGAAACAGTTGGATTTACTTATTACCGTCTCTGTCATATGCCTCTCATGTATATAAATAGCACAGCCACCTTTACGTCTCGATGTTCTATCCGCTCTTAGTAAGTTGAATCTATCGATATGCAATTCTTTCTTATCGATACAGTGTTCGCAGTTATCGCAGTTTCCTTGGCAGTTTTTAAGATGTGTTTCTGTGAGGCATGCGATGTCCGCCCTTGTTTCGTCCATAAAACCTTTCAGGTACGAAACTTTGTTTAGGGAATTGTCCGGTTTTATTCCTTTAATATTTGCCAGGACAATGTTTATGTGCTTTGGTTTGCATTGCCCCTTGTGCATTTTAAGTTCGTTGTCCTCTGATATCGCGTGTTTTGTAGCCTTGTGGTCCTCCGAAATGGATCCGTTCCAGCCTACCTGTTCTGGTAGTTTCTTGCCATGTAGCGGTCCGGCTCGAGGGTTCCCAGCTGTGTCAGCTGCATGTGCTGCATAAGACTTAGCAGCAGTATTGTGTCCGAGATGTTGAAAAAATTTTGTGCTATGTGTTTTGTTTGCTAATGAGTACATATCCTTTTTTCTCACATTCCTTCTGCTGTCATTTGAGACTTGTCCTTTGTCCTTTTAACTTGTCGGGCGATGATGGTAGTAGCATTTTCTCCTGTACTGGCAGGTTCCATTTGTCGCGTAGGTCTCGCAAATGTCAGGATGGTAGAATTTGCATTTTCCACCAAATTTGCAGTGTCCATTATTGTAGTAGTTGTACACAGGAGGGTGTTCGTAACTACATTTTTCCCCAGTTTTACTTGGAGCCTTTGTTTTTGGTGGTTTCAGTATGGTTTCTTTATTGTCTACTTGTTTTTTCCTATTGCTGTTAATGCCCTTTGTTTGAAAACTTTGGATTTGGTTTTGTGCCTCTGTGTCCTCTGTTGATACTTCTTTTATTTCTATATTTCTGCTTTTTCTGTTTGAATATATATATATATATATATATATATATATATATATAATATATATATATATATATATATATATACACACACTAGGGTGGTCCTTAATTTCGAAGTCCAATGCTCTAAAGTTCTCACCACTTTATTTTGTTCCAATATACGCAAAATTGTTCGTGCCAAACTTCGCGTAAATAGAATAATATTTTGGGGCTAATATTAAATAAAATTAAATAAGGTTAGTTATAGAAAATGACTTGTATGTCTCGAGAAACTCGTTCAAACTAGTTTATGCTTTATTTGTGTGTACTCAGTCAGCTTAGCAGTGATCTCGAAAAGTGTAGAGTGGGTTTTGACCATTTTTGGTTCTTACGACTTTGTTTTTTCCACTGGTTGTGAAAATGGTCCAAGCTCATATAACAAGGAACAAAACACTGTGGCTGATATGCCAAGAAGGAAATGAAATAACTGGAAGTAATTTGCCTTCTAATAGCCAAGCGTTGAAGACTTTGAAGAAGACGATTCGTGAAAGCTCAAGGGCTGTGATCAAGAGGCCAGGTGGATAATGTTTTTGCTTCTAAGGAATCGAGGACCACGAAGATAAGAGAGGCAAGTTTAGAAAGGAAGTGGCGTGGTGAGCAGGGGCAGCTGGCCTTCAGTATGTACGTCACCCTAGAATCAGTCAGTAGCAGCAGTGATGAAAGTGGTGTAACTAGTGATGATAATAGAGGAGCTATTGGAGAAATAACGTTCTCCAACCCAAATCCCAAATAAGAGGGAAGAAGAATCATCGCCACTCCCGGTCCATTGGACAGAAAGAAGCTGAGCGACCGAAAGGCGACTTTTGTTCTGGCTCCTACGGCTCAGAGTTTTGGCCATAATGTAAAGGAACTGAACATCAACCGTCCCTCGGTTCGCAGAGCTCGAGAACGAATCCACGCAGAACTTGCCAAGAATTTCAAAGACATTTTGTACAACAGTCCCATTTGTAGTGGGATGGCAAACTTGATGGCAAACTCCTCAATGATCTTAGCGGGAGATAACAGGTGGACCGGCTGCCGGTGTTCTTTTCTGCAGCGGGAGTGAAGCAACTGCTTGGTGTCACTAAGTTGCGTTCAAGGAGTCGGGAGGCTCAAGCTTCTGCAGTAACACATTTGCTGGACGAGTGTGAAAACCGTATGCTTCAACACAACAGCGAGCAACACGGAATACAGAAACGGATCATGCGTGCTGTTGGAGCAAAACTTGGAGAAGAATCTTCGGCACTTAGCATGCTTCCTCCACATTTTGGAACTCGTCCTGCCAATGCATCTTCAAAAGAGAGTGTGAGACTCTCCTCTAGTCCAGACGTCGCCATCTTCAAGCGGTTCTAGCAATCTTAGAGTCTTCAACCAGTTATGAAACTGGAGCCGACCATAAAGTAGTAGTAAGCGCCTTGGAAAATTACAAGGAGAGTGTGATCGCGTTCGCCACGAGCCAACATCAGATTAGTCAACACAGAGATGATTACTGTGAGTTCCTTGAGCTGGCCATAATTTTACGTGGAGGCGTACCTCCTCGTGGCGTGCGATTTATAGCTCCTGGAGCGCTACACCATGCGAAATGGATGGCCATATCACTGTACGCCTTCAAAATCTAGATGTTCTGGAGAGAGTTCCGGCTGCGAGAGAAGAGAGGACTCCGTGACATCTGCAACTTCGTGGTATTTGAGCGAGAAACTCGTAAGCGTGTTTACTTAATTTTGCCGTCTAATTTTTTGGACACTATGCATTAATGGATTAATGAGAAAGATGGCATGGATGAACCCCTAAACCATATCCAGCTGGACGTAAGGAAGTCCGGAGACTTGACAACTGACAACTTCGTCACCAAGAACACGAGGGAGCTCCTCCACTGGCTTAGCATTCCGATTGGATTCCCGGACTCTGACCCCGATTCATGGGGACTCAAAGAAGATTACGGAGAAGATCTGGAGACGCTTCCCCACTTAAGGGTTGTGAACGACAATGCTGAAAAACTCTCATTGATGAATACAGTGTCATCATAACGAAGAAAGGAGATCAGAAGCAATACTCGCTTCAGGTTGTACAGGACCACCAGCGTCGCTTCCAAGACAGTAAGAAAGGACGATGTCCAAGGACGATAACCAGGCAACAGTGAGTAGCTAGCCACACTTCAACGAGCGGCGAATACCCAGTTGCCCACCAACGGACTGGGAAGTGGGGGACCTGGATGCCATCAAATACTTTGAAAGAAAAGCAATAAAATTTCGTACTGGTTATATGATTATAAAAGGGAATCTTGGGCCGTTTTCTATCTGGGTATACACTTAATCTCAGAACAAAATTTCAACTTCATTAAGCGATCCCTAAATATGTTTGAGTGAAATTTTGCAGAAATTATTTTTATGTGTAATGGAACAAAATTAAGAGGTGAGAGCATAAGAAAACCGAACTACAAAATTCGGCTATATATATATATATATATATATATATATATATATATATATATATATATATATATATATATATATAACATTTGGTTTGTTTCCACTCGAAATGTTCATTCTGAGGAAAGTCAAGTTTTTCACCCCACCTTAGACCTACAGTTTAACGTGGAATCCGAACCACGCCCTACTAACAGCACAGCGTCTTAACCACTAGGATACCCAGGGTACCCATTTATCTACCAACCACTTTCTTTACTGTGTGGAAGGATGAACAGCTGGGTTTTGCTGCGCGCCGGCTGCCGTCATCGGGTCTCGATCCCGGGGCCGATGGATCGGTAGTCAACGACGCTAACCACTACAGCACCTAGGTATATATATTATACAGAAAGGAGGGGCCAAGGGCAAATCCTAAAATGGAGATTTCAGCAAAAGGAAAGTGAAAGTGAAGTAGTCAAAGAATTTTAGATAGTCAGTAGAAATCGGAGAAAGGTAGATAGCGCAGATGTATTTAGTTTGAGATTGGCATGTAAGCCGTAGCCAGAGGGTGTAGAATTCGAAAGATTCAATTTCGGGAATACGAGAGCAAGTTAGGTCATTGCCTACATATACGCAACATCCACCTTTGGAGTGAAATTGCGTGTAACCTAAGAGGTTACAGAAAAGGGGTTGCTGTCAGTCGTCCCAGACACTTGAGTTTCAGTGAGGAAGAGAAGGTGAGGTTTAGAGGAGAGGTGGTGTTCAAGAATGTTGCGGAAGTTTATGAAAAGTGAATCATGCAGAGGCCCAGAACATCTCGAATGGGCAGTAGCAGAACCAGCCCCGCCGCCCGGGTCTGCGTTCGATATCGGCAGCGGAGGATCCAGAAGTGGGGACATTTATACATTTAGAGTCCTCTCCCCAGAATACTCCGGGGCTCTTGAAGTCGTTGCCATTTTTTTTATTTTGAAAAGATTATATAGTGTGTACGATGCATGTATGTGTAGTGAAGAATAGGGAGAGAATTAAGTGTTTGAGAGCATACTGAATTGCTCACAGGGTAGATGAGACATGGAAAATATCAGCTAAGGAGGACAGTGACAGGAGCAACTGGAGTTCCAGCACTTCCTGTCTTCTGCCTAACATTCCCCTCCCCCCCCCGGACTACTTTCTTGGTCGATTGGTTTCTACTATTTAACAGGGGATTTTTCTTTTTTGTAAATTTTCAGCTCGTACCTTTTCATTTCGTTGGACTTGCCGAAAAGATATTTTATGTAAAAAAACCAGCTCAGTTGAAAAACGTTTAGAAGTCGGTCAGCGACTGTGAATTTCCTTCCCTTACTACACTAAGTGCCAATGGGCATTCAGCTCCCACTCCCAACTTTCCCAGCAGTAAATATTATCCCCTGGAACTCCAGCCCAGAGAGTTTCCAACCTGGAATGCTGTTGGCTGGCTGGCCGAGCACCCACAGTTCCATGGTCTTGCAAGCAGGCTTGGATTTGTGGGTCACCTTCAGCCATTATAAAACCTGTGCCTCCCTCCGATTGTTCGTTGCGCACTGCGCAATGATTCACTGCCTGAATCATCACCACTTTGGTATTGCCATACGGGGAGAAATTTGATTAAATGTTACTCGACTGAGCTCATTTTTTGAATGGAATAATTTTTCGACAAGTCCAGCAAAATAATGGAGGGTTCTACCAGAAAAATTTGAAAATCTATTTTTTTAAATTACTGTTATATATATATATAAACGTAAAGAACGACGCTTGTATAGGAGATATTCCGCGCAAGACGAGAGAGAGAGAACGAAACAAATGATGGGAATGAACTCAGAATGGTTCCCTGAGTTCATTCCCATCATGAAACGGACATGTTATGTGCCTTGAAAAGTGGACGCTCAATTCTGCCAGTTGAGGTTTAAGTTTTGGTTTTGGCTAAAAATATAATAGTTACCCCTTTTTCTTTGATTTATTCAATCCGACGTGAATGCAACGAGTCTTTTACTTATATTGAGGTTCTAAATGCAGTGGGGCTAGGCTGCTTTAAACCCTAGATCCATGTCCCAAAGCTGGATCCTGTCTGCTTTGCAGATAGCTGGTGAGGGAAGCTATATTTATGGGACCTCTTTGCGAGAGACCCGTTGCCCACGTCGGGCTTGCATCATGAAAAAGAAAAACTATGGTATTTGTCATTTACCATTACTTATTCGGACTATAGTGGATTTAATTATCCCAGAAGAGTTCCTTGTTCCATGCACGGTCTGTGTGTATCATATATATATATATATGAGGAATCATCGCACGGAATATTTGAAAGGTTGAAAAGCATAACCGATCCTAAATTTAAGTTCCCATACAATTTTAACAAAATGTCAAATAATATACAAAGATTTTTGCTTTTGTAGTTTCATATATAACTTGGAATTCAGCGGTGTCCAATACATTCGTCACTCGCCACATGTGGCGAATAGGCTATTACGTTGTAGCGATATTATTAATATTTTTTTGTAATATTTATCTTTAATATTAATAATAAATAATTTGAAATGTCGATTGTAATATGTTTTTTAATCCTTTTTATGATGTGGCGAATACGAAAAATAAAAAAAACCATAAGTGTGGCGAACATGAAATTTCTATTGGACACCGCTAAGTCTTAGATTAATTATAGAATGCAAGACAGTACAAATAAATTACAACATAAAAATAATAATTTCTAAACGCAGGCCAATAATCCATATTTATTTTGACTTCGAACATGGACTGCGAGTTCATATCTCAAAGGCCAGGCAAAGCCTGAAGGTCTTACGAAGCGTTTATGTTAAATTTATTTTGTTTTGAAGGTATAAAGTTTCATTTCATTTTATCTTCCATTATATATATATATATATATATATGATGCAAACCCACAAGGAAAAAGAAAAACGATTCCAAGGCCTTTCGTGTATTCAGAAGTACACCTCGTCAGGGAATGAAGAGAGAAGGCAAGATGCCCATAAATATATACAGCGGGACGGAAACCAAAACAATTAGCACATAATTAACAAGAGTTAATGAGAGGCAGAAGGAATTTTAACAGGATATTGTCAATTTTATATATTCCCGCACTGTTATTGAAATTGTTTTTAAAATGGATAAATGCACATTCTAGAATATTTCTTTCAATCATATCTCTGTTTTTAACGAGCGCTTTAGAACTATCCCACTTGATACTATGATTACATCTATACATATGGTTAAACAATGCATTAGAATTATTTGCTGTTCTACACGCATATTTATGCTGTTTTACCCTTATATCTAACGTTTTACCCGTTTGGCCTATAGTGTATATACTGAATTACATTGTGTACATCCGATCGAATACACACAACCAACCACATTATCCGGGCAATTCTTTATTAGGCGTGATTTAACAGTATTATTATACTTAAAGACTACATTGATGCCAGTTGTTTTAACAACTTTTAAGTAAAGTGGGAAGATATTGAAAATTAACATGGTAAGATAGGCTGAGGAGTGAGGATATTTTTACGCTCAAATTCCTTTACAGTTACATTATTATAATACCTATTCTTGGCTTTCCTAAGGCAGTTATCTAAAAAATGAAATAGGATAACATAATTTAGTACCAATATTCATGATATTGCATAATTCGGAATCTAAAAATTCAGGACTGACAACTCTCAGTGCTCTAAGAAACATAGCAGCGAAAATAGAAGATTTAATCGAGGATGATGGTCAAGAATAAAAATGCACATAAGAGTTATTATTAGTAGGCTTGCGATAAACTTCAAATTTGAACTGATTAAAGCGTGTAGCGTGTAGAACAGCAAATAATTGAAATGCATTGTTTAACCATATGTATAGATGTAATCATAGCATCAAGTGGGCTAATTCTAAAGTGCTTGTTAAAAACAGAGATATAATTGAAAGAAATATTCTAGAATGTGCATTTATCCATTTTAAAAATAATTTCAATAGTAGTGTGGGAATGTATAAACACAATATTCTGTTAAAATTCCTTCTGCTTCTCATTAACTCTTGTTAATTATGTGCTAATTGTTTTGGTTTCCGTCCCGCTGTATATATTTATGGGCATCTTGCCTTCTGTCTTCATTCCCTGACGAGGTGTACGTCTGAATACACGAAAGACCTTGGAATCGTTTTTCTTTTTCCATGTGAGTTTGCATCATTCACTCATTTCACGTGTTTAACTGTGAAATTCATCCCATATACTGTATATATATATATATAGAGAGAGAGAGAGAGAGAGAGATATGTTCCTGAGGATGTCATTAGACGAAAGCGCTTGAGCACCATTCTGTGTTTCCTTTCCTTCGTGGTTTTATCATAATATATATATATATATATATATGGGATGAATTTCACAATAAAACACGTGAAATGAATGAATGCTGCAAACCCACAAGGAAAAAGAAAAACGATTCCAAGGCCTTTCGTGTATTCAAAGCTACACCTCGTCATTCCCTGACGAGGTGTAGCTTTGAATACACGAAAGGCCTTGGAATCGTTTTCTTTTTCCTTGTGGGTTTGCAGCAGCATATATATATATATATATATACACATACACACACACACACACACACACACACACACACACATATATATATATATATATATATATATATATATATATATATATATATATATATATATATATATACTGACTTATCCTGCAACTAATTTGGATTTAATTTTGATATATCGATATTCTATTCCTAGATTTTCACTGTGAGACTCTCAGCAAATAGAAAACCTGATACAAAGCTTGAAATCATAATTTTAAATGCACTTACTTGTTTCTCTGTCGTGTATGTCTATCTGTCGTATACTTATATATATATATATATATATATAGATAGATAATAAAGTCTAGTTCAAATAGGTTCAGTAATAACAGACAAATAGGCCAGCAAAGGAGGGTGCGGTAAAAGAAAAATCCTTGACAGTTATGAAGGACATAAAATTTAAGGTCTTTGCCAGTTGACATCTTTAAAATAAAATAAAATAGTGCAAAAGAAAATGTAATAATGTACGCATTCACCTGCTTAGAACGACTTTAACCAAATCCTTATCAGACGGTTCCAAAGGGCCCGCCAATCGTTCCACAAGGTCTAGTTCTTCATCGGAAAGTACGTTCAAGAAGCTGGTCCCATAGAAGGAAAGTATCTGAAATAAAAATTATGAAGTATTAATCAATTGGGAACCAGTATAACACACACACACACACACACACACACACACACATATATATATATATTATCACTGCAAAAATATTAGGTTAAGATTTTGCATGTCAAAACTTGATTCATATATACTGAAATGCTACGAAAGGTCATATGACGGAGGAGACCTACAGTTTTTCGTGAGATCCAAATCCCACTCCACCAAAGAAGACTCAGAGATGCCCCTCGAGTGTTGAAATCAGGAGTCTGAGACCAGATTCGAACCCAGTACATTCGAATCAACACCCCGGAGCTCTGCCACCATAGGCTACCCAAAGAGGGTCCGGGGATCGCAATTTGTCAGATATGGCCAGTTAAGAAAACTAAATTTGGTTTGGGTGAAGTTTATATTAGAATAGCGTTTCCCAAACTGTGGGGTGCCCGAGAGAATTTTAGGTGTGTGTGCGTGGGGAGGGGGGGGCAGGTAGTGTCTTCGAAAGAAAGGATGAAACAATTGCAGGCGCATCACTACCTAGGGACCGTTCAAAAATTACGTAACGCTCAGGGGGTGAGGGATGTGTGTCCAAACGTTACGAAATGTTACAGGTGTGCTGGGGGGGGGGGGGGGGGTCCAGTGGCTTTACGTAACGCTATTCACCAATGACTATTTATTTTATAAACTCTCCGTGCCTGTGGCCAATGAATAAACGTCCTTTTTAATTCTGTTTAAAGTGCTGACAACCCAAAGGGTCATAATCTTCCATACTATAAAAAAGGAGTCCTGCCCCTCCGTCCGACACCATGCATTTACTATTAAACGAATTAAGCGATTTTGAACATAGATATAAATGTGTTTTGCTTTGTTTCAACTCTTTACTCTAGCGCGTGCTTTTCACTCTATACATTTACGAGTCAGCAAACAGAATTACATTTTTTTAATTAGACAAAAATTTTAATTTTTAAAAATCTATAATATGCTGTCTGTCTGTCTGTCTGTCTGTGTATCCATCCCACCCTAAAACACGGAAATGGCTCCTCGAGAGAAAAATTTATTAGATAAAAGTTGCTTAAAATTAATCAAAAGCTACGGGAAAATAATTGAATGCCCGGTTAGGTTAGCTGTACCCCCTTGACGATTGGTTAGGTTAAGTCGCGATATTTTCGTTAAAACTAACGAAATTAATCGAAACCTGGAAAAATTATTGAATGCCCGGTTAGGTCAACTGTACGCCCTTGACGATTGGTTAGGTTAAGCCGTGATATTTTTGTTAAAACTAACGAAAATATCACGATTTAACCTAACCAATCGTCAAGGATGTACAGTTGATCTCACCGTGTATTCAATTAACCTGACAGTCAATTAATCTAACCAAGCCAATTAGCCTTACCAAGCATTCAACTAACCTAACCAGGTGATTAAACTATATATATATATATATATATATATATATATATATATATATATATATTATATATATAACTTTTGACTGTATAGTAAAAAAAAAAAAAAATTTAAATCAACCTTCACCATTGGTTAGATTAAGTCGTGATATTTTCGTTAAAAAAAAATTATATAATATATTATATTTGACTGTACAGTAACTATGTATTACCCCGAAAGGTAATAACAGCCTTCAGTAAAAACTACCAAAAATATCCACCCGGATATTTTTGCTACTCACACGAAGGGCGGGTTCTCTGCTAGTAACACTAATAATACACTTATTCTATTTTAGAAAACTTACTGACAGTACAAGGGTATGTGGGGGTGGGGGAAGTGTTACAAAACATCTTGGTGGGTGTTTGGTCTAGCGTTACGGAACGTTACAAGGTGGGTGGGGGAGTGTCAAGTTTTAGTGAAAATAGTGTTACGTAATTTTTGAACGGCCCCTCCCTCACCTGCAAACGAGAATTGGGTTGTAGAGATGCCGAGTTGGAGTCAACAATTGACACCATAATTCTTTTGTTAATCATGTTAGACACATAATATGAATTTTGTGGTACGTATTTTGTAGTAGGGCCTAGTACTGTGAAAGAAACAAAAATTTGGCTCCCTCACTTCTAGGCCGTTTCCAGTACCTGAATGTCTCGTACACACACTGTAATTATATGGAAAACTTGCACTGTATATATATTTTAATATATTTAACCGATGAAGCACTTCATATATATATATATATATATATATATATATATATATATATATATATATATATATATAGAAACTAGGAAGATAAATTTGCAAACACATACTTACTACACAAAACGCAGTTAATAGGAAACTTAAAAATATATAACTTGTCTTTGCTTTTAATTTCATACTAAATTACTTGACCCGTTAATTTAACAAATACAGTAAGCTTTATTCGTTAAGACAGAAGCAAACACCACAATTCAGTCTTGAAAAATCAACACAAAGAAATTTATCCGCCACTAACTTCCGAAGCTCAAATAGTTAATAAAAGCAAGCTATTTTCGGTTTATTTTCCTCGTGACGTGGAAGACAGCCTTTGAATGGAAATAAATATATATGGAAACAGGAAAATCCTTTATGTTATTATAAAATTGTTTGTCATGAGAGAAAAATCAAATAATAAAGTTTCTGTTTACGAATTGATCTCCATTTTTTGGGTCACTTATTCAAAATTCAAAAATCTTTTGTCAGAAAAAACAGAAAATTAGTAAAATTTTATAATATCCTCAAGCGGAGAAACAGCTGTTTTGACTTAAATACAGCGGTTATCAACCGAGAGGTCGTTATCCCAAGTGGAATAATAATAATAATAATAATAATAATAATAATAATGATAATAATCATAATAATAATAAAGAAGAGGTGTAAATGTACAGAAAAAGATGCCATACTGTTTGATTATTTTACACAATTTTATAGGCCTATAATAATAATTATTGCAATAGACGCTATTAATTTTAAATAAAATTATCATTTGCGTGTACTTAATAGAAAATAAATCAAATTTAATAAAAAAATACATAAATTATGAAAATAAATAAGTTGAATGATATATTATGGAGAGCTGAGATTGAATATAAATTTAATTCCATAGTTATTATGGACAAAAATAATTGCATTGATAAGATGAATGAACAATTATCGAGATATCTACATAACTCGAAACAAAAATCCACATGGAGGATATTAACAATGTGTTCAATAAAAGAATAAGATAAATATTAAACAAATAATTATAGTGATTTATCTATCAAAATCCAGCATTTCTTTATCTGTAGAATTTAGTCAGAACTTTCATTTTCAGTTTTTTTTTAGGGAAGATAATTTGTTGTTTTTCTTTATTTGCTATTACGCCCTTAAGCGTAAGTTAAGTGGCAATGAAGACAGCGCCAAGAAACAGTGCGCAAAGTGATGGCATTGGCTAAAAAGATTGAAATTTTAGACACACAAGAGGTGCGAGCGCTGTGGCGGTCGGTAAGCGGTATGGGGTTAATGAATGATTCGACCAAGTAGTACATGAGCATCGAATAAAGGTGCAATGAAATTGCATTTCAACATTTGCAGCTTTGCGTGCAACACTTGCCGAAGTTGAAATATTTGGAACATTGCACAATATTTTGCAACATTGCAATAGGACATATCCAGGAGGTTTAAGGGGTGCCGCACCACCCATTAAAGGTAGAAAATTGAAAGGGTAATACAGAACCACCACACGTCAGACTTGAACCAGTCAACCAAAACACCCCAAGTGCCAGTGTCAGTGCCAAGGAGGTGGAGGAGTGCTAGTGTCAGTGTCAATGGGGTGGAGGAGTGCCAAGGAGTGCCAGTGACAGTTCCAAGTGAGGGGAAAATGGGAGGAACGAAAGGTAACGGAAAATGGAGGCGAGAGGAAACGATAGGGTAAAGAGCGGAAGTAAAAGGGTAAAAGAGGGGAAAGAGGGAAAGTAAAAGGGTAAAAGGGGAGAAAGGCGAAAATAGTAAAAATTTAAGTGCGGCTGTGTAAACAATAGGATTGATAGGTATAAACAAAGAATTTGATAAGGGTCAAGAGCAATGAGATAAGAGTTAGAAAGGAATAGTCTAAGTGTAAAAGTGGAGAAAGTGTGAGGAGGAGGGTAGCCCAGTTGTGTGAACAATAGACCTGATAAGAGTAAATAAAAGTTTGACCTGAGTAAACATACAGTAAGGTTGAGGGTAAGGATGAGGTATGAAGTAATGGAGGAAGGACTGGGAACGGTTCTGATGAAAGGGTATAAGGGGAAAAAATATATATAGTTATGCAGTATATACTGTATATATACACGCGTGTGACGTCATACTGTGAAATTTAGTGCCACTACACTTTAGCGACAACTACAAAGAAAATTAGAAATTATATATATATATATATATATATATATATATAATATATATATATATATGCTTGTGTGGCATCGTATAATATGGACTTTAACGGCCATCAAAATAACAGTGAAAAATGTCAAAGTTAATAAATATAAATATGAACTATATTGACCACCGGCAGCAGGATGACACATCAATAATATAAATATAGGCTTTAGCGGCCACCAAAATAAACTCCAAAGATTTCAAAGAAATATAAATATGTACTACAGGGGCCACCACCAGCACGATGACATCAATAAGCTACTGGAATCGATAATTAGGGATCGGATAGTCAAACACTTAGAATTGCACAACTTGATTAGAAATACGCAGCACGGTATTAGGCGAAACAAATCTTGCTTAACTAATCTTTTAGAAATTTTCCAAAGCGTGTTGAAGTTTATATTAGTCATCGGGCGGTAGATATAGTGTATTTAGATTTTCAAAAAATATTTGACACCGTACCGCACAAAAGATTCGTTGAAAAAACTAAGGCTTATGGGATCGGGGGTGTAGTAATAAATTGGATGGAAGAGTGGTTGCGAGGTAGGAAACAGGGTGGTCGTTGATGGAGCGGAGTCTTCTTGGGTTAATGTAGCGAGCGACGTTCCTCAGGGTTCTGTAATGGACCTCTTGCTTTTCCTTTTATATATTAACGATCTAGATGTCGGCCTAGTCAGTACCGTTTCAAAGTTTGCGGGTGACACGAAGCTGGGTGGTAGGGCGATTAATGACGAAGATAGAGGTAAAATCCAGAAAGAACTGAATAAAATCGTAGATTGGTCGGTCACAGGGCAAATGAGATTTAACGTCGATAAGTCCACAATTTTACATATAGGTTCGTGTAATGTGAATTTTGCATATAGTATGTCAGGGAAGGAGTTGGCAAGAGTTGGCAAGGGAAAAGACTTAGGAGTTATAGTCGCTTGTGATTTAAAAGTAGTGAAACAAAGTACAGCAGTGGTCAATAAGGCGAACAAAGTGCTAGGTTTTATAGCTAGGAATTTTGAGTACAAATCGCGCGATATTATTGTTTTTCTCTGTAAGTCATTAGTTAGATCCCATTGGGCGTACGTGATCCAATTTTGGTATCAGCATATGCGTAAGAATATAGACAAAATCGAAAGAGTTCAAAGACGAGCAACTAAGATGATTCCGTCGCTTAGGTCAAAGTCGTACGAGGATAGCCTTAAGGAGTTAAAATTGACTACACTCGAGACTAGGAGGCTACGGGGTGATCTAATCCAGGTTTTTAAAATTATGAATGGGTTTCATAACGTAAATAGAGATAGCTTTCCCGAAAGAGCACATTATAGTTGAACTAAAAATAACGGGTGTAAACTGACAAGTAGAAGATTCGAGACAGCAGTCGCCAAAAACTTTTTTACGCATAGAATAGTAAATAGCCGGAATAGTTTGCCGAAGGAGTAATTAGTAGCACGTTAAACATGTTAAAAAATCGATTAGATACATATGTTAATAGATTAGGTATAGTTTAAGGTAGTAAAATTAACGTTTTTGTGGTTCGGAACCCACGTAAAATTGTAGGTCACCTCCGCCACCATGGAGGACATGCGCAGTACACAATAACAAACACGGTTTGGTAGACTAGCCATCATTGGATCCTAGGATCTTTGTTGGTCTGAAACATTATAACATTATAACAACATATATAATAACTTATATGAAACATTATAACATTATAACAACATATATAATAACTTATATATATATATATATATATATATATATATATAAGTGCAACGTTGACTGATAAGGGTGAAGGGGTGAGGGAGTCTGATAAGGGAAAAAAGTGGGCCTGGCCTAATTATACAACCTTTCAACCTTTCAAATGTTCCGTGCTATGATTCCTCATTTCACGAAAGTCAAGCTTGTTGCCCCTCCTCTCAAGTTGGCCTGGTGAAGTAGTGAGTTGGTTTCTTGTACTCTCCACCTCACATAGCTAGGTATGCCAGGCTCATCGGGGATTGTTCTGAGCCAAGCGTCTAATCTTCTTTTGAAGATGTCCACTGCAACACCACTCGTGTTTCTTAGGTCTTTAGGCAGCTGATTAAACAGTTTTGGTCCTCTCACAACAAAACTATTTTCTTTCAGGGTTAAGGATGTTCCCTGTCTAGCCTTTAATTTGGGAACACGACACAGTCTTCCTTTTCTACTTTCCACTGTTGTTTGTGGAGTTACAGGGTTCAGAGTAAGATTTGGGACTAGTTTCTCCATTATTTTCCAAGTATAAATAATGGTGTATCTCTCTCTCTTCCTTTCCAGTAAATATAGGTTTAATTCGCGTAACCTTTCCCAGTAGTTTAGTTCTTTGCACCCATTGCTCTTGGCTGTGAAGCTTCTCTGAATCCCTTCTAGTTGTCTAATGTCTTCTTTTTTATATGGGCATGTTAGGACCGAGCAGTATTCCAATTTGGGTATGATCAGTGTTTTCAGTAGAGGAATCATTATATTCCTATCCCTTTGTTCAAAGGTTCTCAGTATCTGCACAGTTACTCTCTTTGCTCTGTTTACTACTATCTTATTTTGTGTTTCAAATTGCGCATCATCAGTCATTACAACCCCAAAGTCTTTTGCTGTAGAATTTCTCTGAATTTCCTGTCCATCTGGGGTATAATATTCCATGGATTTTAGGTCCTCTCTTTTTCCGTACCGTAACAGCTGAAATTTCTCAGTGTTAAACTTCATATTGTTGTCATCCGTCCACTTGTAGATTCTGTTCATGTCTGTTTGTAGAGATTCTACGAGTACATCTTCTGGGTTTCTTATTTTTCTACTGATCTTTGTATCATCGGCAAAGGATGTTACTGTGCTGTCTCTGGTAACGTCCTCATCTATGTCAGTTAACATGATCATGAAGAGTAGTGGGGCTAATACTGTTCCTTGTGGTATTGAGCTGAGGACCTCTGATTCTGCTGAAGATGCTCCTTGTACTGTAACGACTTGCTGCCGCTCACTAAGGAAATTATATATACATTTCCCTACTTTTCCTGTTATTCCCATATGCTTCAGTTTATGTATTATGATTCCATGGTCACACTTGTCGAACGCTTTGGCAAAGTCTGTGTTTGGCAAAGTCATAGTTTTCATTACTTTCCAGTGCATCAATAATGTTGTTGTCGTGTTCCATTAGTTATGATAGGTATGATCTGCCTGACCGAAACCCATGTTGGTTATCATTTAATTTTTTCCGAGTTTCCAAAAAGCCGTAGATTTTCTATCTAACTATTCTTTCAAATATTTTAGAGATGTATGTATTTTAGTAGGGTATATATATACACACACAGGGTGGTGTATTGGGGTAAAAAAAAGTAACGCGATACGATACTCGATACATTGGCAAAAATGTATCTCGTTACGATACTAGATATATGAATAATATATGTATCGCGATACGATACGATATATACATACAGGGTGTCCGAGAATTATCTGTACAATTTTTGGCTGTTATTAAAAGTCAACCATGAAGTGTAGAAATTCCAGTGTTGTCCCATTTTACAAAGAATCTCATTAAGTTTTTTCTGATATCAAGTTTTGACAAATTTTTTAGAAATTCCAGTGTGTCCGAACATTATCTGTACAATTTCATCTTTTAATAAAATTCTTGATAACACACGTAAAATTCTTAAACAAGATTATTTAGAATCTGTATTTTCAAAAGTTTCTTTTATTAAAGTAACGTTGTTACAAACATTCGATATGTGCACCATTAGTGATTCGCAAAACATCCAATCGATACTCCAAATGTTGCCATGTACGCTGCAGCATATCCACATCAATTCGCTCAATAGCAGCTGTGATTCTTGCTTTTAAATCATCAATGTCTGTCACCCGCGTACATTTCTAAAAAACTTGTCAAAACGTGGTATCAGAAAAAACTTAATGAGATTCTCTGTAAAATGGGATAACACTGGAATTTCTCCACTTCATGGTTGACTTTTAATAACAGCCAAACATTGTACAGATAATTCTCGGACACCCTGTATATATAAATATATAAATATAATGTATATTATATATATATATATATATATATATATATAATATATATATATATATATATATATATATATAATAAGCAAATAACCACAGGGAAAAGGAAACACAAAGTCCGAGCGCTTTCGTGATATATTCACATTATCAAGGAATATATCACGAATATATCACGAAAGCGCTCGGACTTTGTGTTTCCTTTTCCCTGTGGTTGTTTGCTTATTAATAAGATCACGTGTTATTTTGTGATTTTAGTGCATATATATATATATATATATATATATATATATATATATATATATATATATATAATATATATATATATAATATATATATATATATATCGTATCGTATCGCGATACATATATATTCATATATATGACATATTATGAAACAACTGAATTACTTTTTTTTTGTTGAATTTTACAAACATTGACTTCTCAAACAATTCATCAGACATTCTGTTTCTCTTTGAAGGAAAGAGAGTATCGCGTTACTGACACTTATTTGTATCGTATCTTTCCCATGTTGACGTCTTCCCCTTTCCATAGAATGCTGAGATTGTGTCACACCCTGTGAAACTGTGTTACAGGGGAAGGGCTGCGGACTTGTCTTTGCCCAGAGTATGGCAGATGGCATTGATATGTAGGTACATGAAGTTCTTGTCAGTGCCAAAGGCAACCCAGATGTCTGCAAGTGGATATTTGGCGTCGATAGCGCGGAATTTACCGATGAGGATGATGACTACGTCAGTGTCCACAGTGCGCACCAAGCAGATGTTAGAACCACTCTCCATGGCATCTTGCAAGTGAATTATTATTCTTGTATCTGCTTCTTCATGGTCACACTTCGGCATGCAGTGGCTGGTGCATCTGCTAACAACTGTGCTGCTAGATGTGATGAAGATCTCCTTGCCTTCTGGGCATTCGGTAGATGCAACCTTGCTGGAGAGGAATGCAAAGAGCTCTTGTTTATTGGTGGGGACACGCGGGAAATCTGGCCAGTCCCCTGGAACCTTATTTCGACCGGCGACCTTCCTCCTGATGCCTTTGCCGTGTTTCTCCCTGGTTGACTTTTTGATGCTGCTGGATACATAGGTGTCCCAGACCACGTCAACTCTTGCAGAGGTCTGCAACTGCTGCATGATGTGGGGAAGAAAGACACCACTGGCATATTCATCAAACGTGGTGATGTTAGTGATTGGCAGGAGGTGCATCACAGCAGCACCATTAAGTATTTTCACATCGAAGGAGCTAGGAGGTTCCGACTGTGGCACATCTGTCTCGCGGGTCAGAATGTTCAGCAGATCCGACTTCTTCCCCTGTCGTAGCTTACCTCTGTCAGAGAGAGATGGAGGATGTGGATGATTTTCATGCTTGAAGAAGGTACCCATGTCTCCATCCCTCTGCTGTATGACTATGTATAATCTGGAGAAGAGTGTCACATCATCCTTCAGCAGTGAGATCTGCCCTGCCTGCTTGGTCTTTCATTTGGGTGTTGGACAACTAAACAGAAGCAGGGCGTTCTTGATGGGCTCATGGATAGAGCATTTGCGGTCACTTAGCACTGACTGACGGTAGGCGTTGTATTGCTCCCTGCCTAATGCTTCCACGACGGACTGTGTTGATAACAGACTCGTCGATAACATTCCGTGTGTCCAGTGTGAAAAATTCAGGGCTGTCATCTAGGGTTCATGCTCCAACGAATGTCGAGACCTGGCAGTTGTAGCAGCCGCTCCCTTCATGGCAGATGGAGCCCTCTTCTTGCAGTTAAACAGGATCATTTGCGAGACCGTGAGGCATGACTGGGGGTCTGCAGAATGGTCCTTCAGGTCGGCTCCTTTCAGAAGCATGGCTACCAGGGATTTGAGCGTTGTGGGGACTGAGTCCGGCTGGCATCCAGATGGGAATGAAGCATCGAAGTTGAACCCTTTAGAACAGAAAATATCGTCACGCACAATTCTGGCAGCTTTCGCCAAAATCACTCTATTCCCCTCATAGTCAGACTTCAAAGTGTCCTTGAGTAGTTCCTGCATGCCTTGTTCGAAGACAAGTACTACTGGAAGTAGACAAGTACTACTGGAAGACAAGTACTACTGGAACAGTCAGAGAGACACATACACACACGCGCGTCCTTTTATTATATATATATATATATATATATATATGTTTTTTTTTATTGGGGTTGTTTAGCCTCCTTCGCAACATCTAAGGTCATATGACGGAGGGGACCTACAGCTTTACGTGGGATCCGAACCACGGGTCGCTACATAATGCAAACAAATACACACCCAAGGGCAACATTAGGAAATACAACCCAAATTACACTAGAGAAATAGTCCACCTCATAAGGCAACGTAACAACCTCAAACATAACACACAAACACCACACACAGAAGCCATAAAACAGCAGATACAACAGCTCAACACAGAAATAAACAACAAACTCAAAGAAAAACAAACAGAAACATTCAGGGAATTCATAACAACACTAAACCACTCCACAGATACTGTACATCCAGGCTATACAAGACTATAAACAGCATTACTCACTCTATGCAATATGCATAGTATTATAACATTCTACAACAGTAATTGAGCTCTCACAGCCAATATCTTTATTTCTAACCGTAAAACTGACTTTTTCCTGGTTTTCGTCCACCCATTTTTGAAAAATGGCTGAAATAGGTTCCAGCAAGCTCAGATTACTTGGTTCCAATAAAAATATCAAAATTTATACCACACAGATTGTCAGGGAAAAAAATGGTGCGTTTGTCTGGCATGTCCCCATATTGTCAAAATGTGGTCCTAAGCTGCCTCACTAATTATAGAAAGGAGCCATATGTGTGACTATGGGTAAGCAATGACAAGTAGAAAGCGCACCGACGAACCCCATTCTGTTCTCTTCCATGTATCAGTCCATATAGGGAAGTATTTTGTGTAAATATCGTAAGGGATGATATGATATTTTTATCTATTATGTAAATATGAAATCTGTAATAAAACATGAAAATGAACAACGTTGGTATTAATTCACACCAAAAAATGTAAGTGATACGTATATATACTGTATATATATATATCATACAACAAGGCATCGGCATCTGATGGATGTTAAAATACTCAAACTAATTATAAATCTGATTGCTAACAGACACATTAATATTCTCCCTGAAATACAGAGTGATCTACATTTCAATTTGTAGAACCTGTATGACTAACAGAATAACTTAAATCAAATTAGTTATACCTATACCACATTTTCTAAAAACTACAATAACCAGAGAAAACATGCCGAATTGTGACGTCATATACGTATATGGAATAGCGGCAGCCTTGCCTACCAGTGAGCCAGAGTTGCCAATTTAGCGACTTTTGATGAATTTTGGCTACATTTTTTTAGCGTTTAGCGACTTAGCGTAATTTTAGTTACTTTTTGTCGAGCTGCCAGTCTTGTCCATTCCTTTGGGTTGTATGGCCTTATATATTTGTGCGACTATCAGTATAGCATTTTTTTACATAAAAGAACCAATGAGCAAGAAATATAGTCAACGTTTTCGAGTGGAATGGCTCCACATCTCCACATCTGGCGACTTTTTGGCGTCTTTTTGAAGTGATTTGGCTACTCTATTTTGGGTACTATACTCGAAATTTTAGCGATATTTTGGCTACTCCACATCTGGCGACTTTTTGGCTACTTTTTGAAGTGAATTTAGCGACATTTTGTGTGCCTGGGTTGACAACCTTGCAGGCTACCACCCGTCAGTGCTTTTCTGAGGGTGATTCGAGAGAGAGTCTTCAGCAGATTCGTGTTAAAATTCCTAACATAAAATAGGAATTGATTCACCCAAAAAATTAAACGAAATTAGATTAAATTCCTTTTTGAAATTTAATTTAAATTCATCCAGAAGGAATGGTGTGTGGCTAAAAATAAAAGTGAAATTGTTCCCCTAAGTTTGAGTAAATCACTCTTAAAGCGAATGAGTTGGGTAAAAATAATTCAAAAACAAAATAGTCTTTCCTTAAAATTTAACAGAAGAAAACGGAGACACTCCGTGTTACTGTTTGTATCTGTGAAGTCTCAAAATTATCTATCTTACATTTCTCCGTTTAAAAAACGGTGAGTTCCTTACATTTGGTATATAAATGTAATAAAAAAGTTATACGGTATTACAGTGTAAAATTACAAATAACCCGATTCAGAAGGGAATATTTACCACTGTCAAAAAGGAAGTAGGTGAACATTATAATTAAGATATACCTTAGATATATTATAATATGGTAAGTACTAAGTAGTATACATAGTTAAAATGGTCAATTAACCAGTTAGGATTCAAATGATTCTATGAAAAAATATTATGCACCTAGATAAGACGGTCCAAAAGACCGGGTAGAGAAACCGGCACTTATTCCTTCCCCTCCCCCCGCAACTTCTTTTTTCCCGGTTAGGTCAACTGTACGCCTTTGACAATTGGTTAGGTTAAGTCATGATATTTTCGTTAAAATATTCGTTGGTATTTCGTTAAAATATTCGTTAGTTTTAACAAAAATATTATGACAACCTAACCAATTGTGAAGGGCGTACAATAAGTGCCGAGAAACCAATTACTCTAAAGATAAATTGTAGTATGTATGGGTCCATTAATTTTAAATGGTCTTGCGTATTACAGTTACGGCTGTATTCAGTTAAATAACCACCGATTGTAGATTAAAATTGTCTGAGTCATATTTAAATTGCTTGTGCATTTTACTTAACTGTTTTATAATCAAGTGTCTTCCCGAAATAAATATTCATTACTGTCAAAAAATTTCATTTTTGCATTGCAAGTTGTTTAGAGTTGAAATCTTTGACGAATACATTATTTTTGCAAAAAGTTTTTCAATTATTCCCCTATTCGGATTAACAGGGAACAAAGACTATCTAACAGGTTATTTTTTTTATTGGGTTTGTTTAACCTCCTTCGCAACATCTAAGTCATATGGCGGAGGGGACCTACAGCTTTACGTGAGATCCGAACCACGGGTCGCTACATAATCTGGGCGCGGAGGACGGTTTCCCATCCAACTACTACCCAGACCCAATGTCGCTTAACTTCGCTGATATATAACAGGTTATGTAATAGGTTATGTAACCATTTTGGACCTATGGCTGGAACAGTCAGACAGACACATACACACACGCGCGTCCTTTTATTATATATATATATATATATATATGTTTTTTTTTATTGGGGTTGTTTAGCCTCCTTCGCAACATCTAAGGTCATATGACGGAGGGGACCTACAGCTTTACGTGGGATCCAACTACGGGTCGCTACATAATGCAAACAAATACATACCCAAGGGCAACATTAGGAAATACAACCCAAATTACACTAGAGAAATAGTCCACCTCATAAGGCAACGTAACAACCTCAAACATAACACACAAACACCACACACAGAAGCCATAAAACAGCAGATACAACAGCTCAACACAGAAATAAACAACAAACACAAAGAAAAACAAACAGAAACATTCAGGGAATTCATAACAACACTAAACCACTCCACAGATACATCCAGGCTATACAAGACTATAAACAGCATTACCCACTCTAACAGCGGCATACACACCTCACACGCGGCTATCTGTCGCAGCCAAAATAATATCCCAACATACAAACAGCCAAACACAAGAAAACCTACAGACTCAACATGACTATTACACCTTTCAATACAGACCAGACCACCAAGATCATCAAAAACATTAAGAATTCGAAGGCTACTGGACCAGACAACATATCTAACATGCGCCTTAAACACTTGGGCCCACAGGGAATACTAGCTCTCACAAATATCAGCACATATTCATACCAACACTGTATGATTCCTGACATATGGAAACAAGGTAAAATTATTACACTACTCAAACCAAACAAAAATCCAACAGAACCAGCTTCCTATGGACTCATTACTTTACTATGCATACCTTCCAAAGTAACAGAAAGACTAATCTTACAAATCACCAACCCACACATTCCACTATCGCCTACTCAACATGGATTCAGACCTCACCACTCAACCACGACATTACTCACTAACCCCACGCAGCACATCATGCATGGCATCAACTCCAGACGACCAGCTCAACGTACACTATTAGCAACAATAGACATTAGTAAAGCATTTGATGCTATCCCACGCTTCCCTCTCATAAACAAAATACTCAACACAAACATGCACAATAACACCAAAAGGTGGCTGAGCAACTATCTTTCAGGAAGATACTCGCATGTCACATTTAATGGCAAGTCATCCAAAAACAAGCTTTTTCCGAACGGGGTCCCTCAAGGCTCTGTTCTCTCACCAACACTCTTCAACTTATACATGCATGACATTCCAACACCAATAAATAAAAAGCTTACCTTATCATCATATGCAGATGACATCACTCTAACATCCACCCACAACAACATCGACACCGCTACAAATAACCTACAAATATACAAAAACAGTATACAAGACTGGCTCACACACAATAGACTCAAAGTAGCGCCCACAAAACCAACCATCACCTTGCTTACAAGCAACACAAAAGAACACCAGGTAATTCCACAGCTTACACTAAACAACATCAACATTCCACACTCTCACAGGACCAAAATACTTGGGGTCACATACAACACATCATTATCTTTTGCAAACCACATTCAGGACATTAAAAACGAATGTACGTCAAGACTTAACACGCTTAGGGTACTAACAGGCACAAACTTTGGACACCAGCAGGAAACAACATCACTCATATACAAACAATATATTCGCTCAGTTATGGACTATGCTAGCCCATGCTGGGCACCCATTATCTCAAACACACACATAAACACCTTACAGACAATACAAAACAACGCACTTCGTATCATTACAGGATGCACTCAAACAACACCAATAAAACACCTGCACACAGAAACAAAAATACTGAAAGTTAAGGAACATTTAGACATGAGGGGAACACAATTCATGGCAGCAGCGACAACTAACCCACAACACCCTTGCCACTACATGTACAATCATGCACCAACACCTCGCACCATTAAGGTAACACCAGAGAGACATTATAACCAAATACTCCATTTCATACCACGCCCCACAGCAGGGCCGGATTTAGGAGTGGGCAAAGTGGGCAGCTGCCCATGGGCCTCCACATCTTGGGGGCCTCCACATATTGACAAGCCATTATCAAAATAGAAAAAACCCGAAACTAGAAAAACCCGATAGATAACATTAGGCAACAAATTTCAACTTTTTTTTTGTTACAGACACGTGAACTACTGATTCCTACTAAAGCGCTGATGCTGATTTCAGATCTGATATCAAAATTTCTCTATCACGTCCAGATTTTGTGTAACCGAAAACCCCTATTTTTCATTTTTTTTCTCACCCGCTTCTATTACGAAAGCCGTCTAAGCTACTTTTCCGTGCCACGTTTTATGTTAAGCATACTTAAATAATTAGTGAACAGGGATGTCTTTCCTCCTTTATTCTGGCTTAAGACAGACAGCGGAATTCCGCTGGCGGAGTTACCACCCCTGCGCCCAACCATCCACCCAAAGCGCGTTAGTATTTTGTTGTTACTACTGAAAGGCAAATTCCTGTTCTTAAGTGAAACTTTGGTGTGTCCTCTTCCTTTGTCGCTTGTAGGATGACGAGCTCTCCTTCTGCAGGAACCAACAATAATCTCCCATCATATTTGGGTTGAAATTACCTTGGTATCTGTTTTCCATAACTGAGATCTGTTGGTGGAAGTGCTCACCATGCTCGTCACTTACAGCCCCAAGGTTGGCCGGGAAGAAGTCAAGATGAGAATGTAAAAAATGAATTTTCAGACATTCTGCATCCCATTATTTCATAAGATTTAAGCATGTTTTCTACGAGTTTACGGTGGTTTTCAGCTTTGTGGTTTCCAAGAAAATTTTTGACAACTTCAACGAAAGATGTCCATGCTCCTAGTTCATTCTCATTTAGGTTAGATGGAAACGATGAGTCGTGGATGACACTGCGGATCTGTGGTCCAGTGAAAACTCCAGCTTCTAGCTTAGCATCTGTCAATATTCCTTTGAATTTATCCTTTAAATATTGGAAACCACTACCTTGATGATCCATACCCTTCACGAGATTTTTCATAAGGCCAAGTTTAATGTGAAGTGGTGGAAGATGTACTTTCTGAGGGTCAATAAGTGCTGGGTGTTTCACATTGTATTTACCAACAACATGTTCAGTTCTAGATGGCCAATCATGTTTTTTGTAGTGGTTCTTGTCATCTCTGCTGTTCCATAGACACAAAAAGCACATATGCTTTGTGTAGCCCAACTGTAACCCAAGAAGTAATGATACAACTTTAAGGTCGCCACAAATATTCCATGTGTGGTCCTTATATTTGATGAGTCTTAGCAGCAGTTTCATCGATTCATAAGTCTCATTAAGGCCAGTGGCATGTGCTACAGGTATTGAAGGTTTTTCATTGCCGTTGTGCAGTAATACAGCTTTAAGGCTAGCTTTACTAGAGTCAATGAACAGTCTCCATTCTTTTGGATCATAGCGACAGCCAATCCCTTGCATCAGACCACTGATATCGTGGCAGAAACAAACGTTTTCTTCCTGTAAGTAAAATGATGAAAACTGCAAATGGCGATGGCGGAAATGGGAAACTTTGGTGTTTGGTTGGAGAAGATTAAATTCTTGAAGTCTTGAACCAAGCAACTCTGCCTTTTCTTTTGGTAATTCCAAATCGCGCACTAAGTCATTTAACTCCGCTTGACTTAACAAATGTGGGGAAATATTTGCATCTGGAACATATATGCCATCTTTCCCTGTTTCTATATCACTAGCAGAATCTTCAGATGAACTGCTGTCTGTTATCGTTGCTGGTGGAACTGGTGGTGGATTTGTTTCATCATGTGGTACTGGTTTCATTGCTGATTCGCAGTTTGGGTACGTGATCTTTGATTTGTTTTTCTTTGTGAAACCAGCAATCTTTGTCAAACAAAAATAACAATCATTGAAGTGATTTTTCGGCTCACGCCAAACCATGGGGACTGAGAACGGCATAGCTTTTCTTTTACCATTCATCCAAGCTATTAACATTGCATTGCACTGTGCACAGCAAATATGTGGTGCCCAGTCCCTCTGTTGGTCTCCTAACTTACAGTCAAAATAACACTTGTAGGCAAGTTTAATCTTTGTTGTTATGTTTCTACGTTGTGGCTTAGGTGTATATTGTCCACAGACAAAGCAGAAGTTGTCTGGGTGATTTACACAAGCACGTCTATTTGATGCCATTTTGAATTACCATACAATATCTGAAAAAACGTAGAAAGTAATTATTACGATGTGCAAAATAAAAAGAAATACACACCGTAGTACAAAACAAATGCTATAAAAACACACAAGTCACCACAACCTGTCACTTGCTCATCAGCAGAGAGCTTCAACAACCGTTCTGCTTGACTGTCACGTAGCGACTTACCGTTGGGCCGTTGCCCGTTACTATGCTCTTGACTCAGTGTTGCCAACTCGAGATAAATTTTATTTATCAAAATTGTTCGAATTTGTATATAGTTGGCAAAAAAAATTGCTTTAACCTTGAAAAGCAAGTTTCATATTACTGGCATTAAGCCGATTAAAACCAAAATCTGGATGTGGTAGAAAATTTTACTAAAAATGATTTGCATTTTACACAAAATCTAGACGTGATAGAAAAAATCTAATTATAGATTTGAAATCAGCATACCGAAATTAGCTAGGAGCACCTATTTGGTCTTCTGTAACAAAATCTTTGTTGCCTAGTGATATAATCAACAAAAAAACACGCGCATCCAATACCACTGTAGTACATAAACTTTTACCAATTACTATTTGTTGTGTACTGATTATTATTTTGTTTTTATTACTCTTTTAGGCCTACTCTCACTATAATGGAATACCAGAGTAACCCGAGGCTTTCATTTTTTGCAGAAATGAGTGGAATGGACAGACACAAGAGTGCACGATGTTTTGAAAGTGTATGTATGTTAATTATATTATGAATCTTATGGATGACTTCAATTATGTCTTCCCCTAAGGTAGGGGGGCCTCCACATGGAGGCTGCCCAGGGCCTCCACACGTCTAAATCCGGCTCTGCCCCACAGACATCACACAGTACAGAAAACACATACACACACACCTAACCCACAAAGCACTGACACGACTCGGTCCGAATGCGGTCCTAGGTGCGAAGCCGCCACTCATTAACAGGTCAGAGATCAGCCTGAGCAGATCGGATCGAGTTAACTTAGCCCGATTCCGATGTGGACATCACCCCAATTTACGGACATATAAACACAGACTAGACAACTCCACAGACGACACCTGCCACCTGTGCCAGGACACACCACAAACAATTAAACACATTATGACAGACTGTACCGCTCGAGCACAACAATGAACACAACACAACATCACTAGTGCGCTGAACCTCTGGTCCACTCCGGAGAGGGCGATCGGTAACCTGCGTGCCGCCGGCTTGCTCGATCAGGGTGGGCTGATCGGCTAAACAACAACAACAACAACATAATCTGGGCGCGGAGGACGGTCTCCCATCCAACTCTACCCAGACTCAATGTCGCTTAACTTTGCTGATCTTCAGGAAGCGGGGATCACTTTAACATTTTGCTTCCCAAAGCATTCGGGAAGCAATATGTTAAAGTGACCCCTCCTGGGAAGCAATATGTTAAAGTGATTAACACTGGGAAGCAATATGTTATAAAGAAAAAGGTTGGTTGGTTTGGAAGAGGTTGATAATCTAGGCTAACTAACGAAAATATCACGACCTAACCTAACCAATCGTCAAGGGCTTACAGTTGACCTAACGATTGGTTAGGTTAGTTCGCGATATTTTCGTTAGTTAGCCTTATAAGGCTAACTAAAGAAGGCTGGGGGTCATGATCTTCAGGTGATCCAAATATTTTACATTCACAAAAAATGGCAAAGCATAATAAGTTAAGTTGTCCATAAATTTACATTTTCTCGACTAGCTAATCTCTAAATATTATAAACTATTGTAATGTAACTAATTGGTTGTGTAATGTCTATTTTTGGGAAGCAATATGTTAAAGTGATTAACACTGGGAAACAATATGTTAAAGTGCTATACACTGGGAAGCAATATGTTAAAGAGAAGTTCCTGGGATGAAATATGTTAAAGTGATCCGGAAACGGTGTTACGACATCAGCCACGACGTAGCCCATATATATATATATATACACACACACACATGGGGAGTCTCGCATGAACTAGGAAGATGGATTTACAAACACATACTTACTACACAAAACGCAGTGAATAGGAAACTTAAAAATATATAACTTGTCTTTGCTTTTAATTTCATACTAAATTACTTGACCCGTTAATTTAACAAATACACAAAGCTTTATTCGTTAAGACAGAAGCAAACACCACAATTCAGTCTTGAAAAGTCAATACAAAGAAATTTATCCGCTAACGTCCGATGCCTAATATAAATGACAAAAATAAAAGCAATCTATTTTTAGTTTATTTTTCTCGTGACGTGGAATATAGCCGTTAAATGGAAATAAATATTTATGGAAACAGGAAAATCCTTTGTTATTATAAAATTGTCTGTCATGAGAGAAAAATCAAATAATAAAGTTTCTGTTTACAAACTGATCTCCATTTTTTGAGTCACTTATTCAAAATTCAAAAATCTTTTGTCAGAAAAAGTGAAAAATGAATTAAGTTTTGTAATATCCTCAAGCGGAGAAACGGCTGTTTTGACTTAAATACAGCGAGCGGCTATCAACTGAGAGGTCGTTATCCCAAATGGAATAATAATAATAATAATAATAATAATGTAAACAAAAGGTGTAAATGTACAGAAAAAGCTGACATACTCTTTGATTATCACTGTTCAACATTTTTTCTCAGATCCTAGTAGTTGTTTCCTTTGCATTTTTCATCTCTGATTACGAAAATAATAACGAAATTTTATCACGTCAGGGTTTCGAGAAATTTGGGCTTCAATTCTACCCCAAAGCTGAGAGTATCCCAGCAGAAAATGTTTTAACTAATGTAGGATTATGTAATTTCTGCTCCTGACACGTTCAAACCTGGGCTGCTTGTGAATGGGACAGCAGAGCAAAGAATTCTCATTATACTGTTAAGAACTGGCCACCTCGTCAATCTTTCACTCCTGAAGAAAAAAGTGTTGCGTGCCACAAATTGGTGGATCCTGAAAAAGTTTAATTGCCACCTTTATACATCAAACTAGGATTGATGAAAAATTTTGTTAAGGCAATGGACAGAGCAGGAGATGGATTCCAGTACTTGAAACAAAAATTTCATCTGTTTATGTGTTTAGTGATGTCAAAATATAAAAGAGGGAATTTTCGTTGGTCCACAAATAAATGAGTTAGTGAAAGCTGGTGCCTTTGATGAAGTCCTGAATGAATCTGTAAAAAAAAGACAGCTTGGAATGCTTTTAAGGCGGTGACCCAGAATTTCTTAGGCAACAAAAAATCGTCTAACTATGCAGAATTGGTTGATGAACTTCTCCAAGCTTACAGATGATTGGGCTGTAACATGAGATTAAAAATTCATTTTTGTGCATTCGCACCTGGATTTGTTCCCGCCAATCCTGGGAGATGTCAGGGATGAACATGGAGAGCGGTTTCATCAGGACATTTCTGCAATGGAGAAACGATACCAGGGCAAGTGGAGTCCAAACATGCTGGTTGATTTTATTTTTTATGTAGGAAGGAGGAGCCAAGGGCAAATGCCCGCAAAAAGCGCCCCTCCCATAGAAGAAGAAGAGAGCCAAAATCAAGGTCTGGGGTTTTCGAGATGCCTAGACACTCTGCGTTTGAAAGATGGAAGGTCATAGACAGGAGAGAAGATGGATTGAGGAAGATTGTTCCAGAGTTGACCGGTTGAGTAGATGAAAGACTGAAAATACTGATTCACCCTTTCATTAGATAGTTGGACAGAAAAAGAATGAGAAAGTTTAGAAAGTCTGGTATTGCGTGCTCTCCTTAAAGGAGGAGGCATGCAGTTAGAGAATTCAGAAGAGCAATGTCCGTTATAATAGCGATAGTAAAGAGAGAGTGAGGCAACATTGCGGTGAAGAGCGAGAGATTGAAGATAGTCAGTAAGAGACGGGGGAATGATGAGACGAAAAGCCTTTGATTCCACCCGGTCAAGTACGGCTGTGTGTGGGTTGAGCCATTCCACACATGAGAAGCATACGCCATACATGGGCGAACAAGACCCCTGTACAGAGACAGCAACTGAGTGGGGGTGAAGAAACTGCAGAGGCGGTACAGCACACACAGCCTCTTAGAAGCTGTTTTAGAAAGAGAGCATATGTGATCTTTCCAAGAAAGATCACGAGAAAAGGAAACGCCAAGAATGTTAAGAGAAGAGGGAGGATTAAGTTGTGTTGTTGAAGGTAAGGGGATAGTCGTATAGAAGATTGTGACGAGTAGACAGATGGAGGAACTGAGTTTTTGAGGCATTGAAAGCCACAAGGTTTTCTCTGCCCCAATTAGATATAGCAGAAAGACCAGAAGTCAAGTGTCCCATAGCCGTCCTACGCGAATCATGAAGTGACTGCTGTGAGGGACGTTTCAGGAAGCGGGTGGAGATGTGAAGAGTGGAATCATCGGCATAGGAGTGAATAGGACAGGAAGTGCGAATTAAAAGATCATTAATAAATAAAAGGAAAAGAGTGGGTGACAGGACAGAACCCTGAGGAACACCACTGTTAATAGCTTTAAGAGAAGAACAGTGGCCATCTACAACTGCAGCTATAGATCGGCCAGAAAGGATGCTAATAAGGGAAACGTCAGATGTCAATTATAAGCGAAAATCATCAAGAAAAACATTTTAAGTAAAAAAAACATTTTAATATTGGCTTTGTGTATAGATTATTCTACAGGGTGTCCCGTAAGTCTGGACCCATAGGGATTTATAATATATTTTTTTATTGTTATTATTATTATTTTATTATTATTATTTTTTTATTATTTTTTATTATGATTTTTATTTGTGGGGCCACTTGAAAGCCAAAGTGTACGAGGTCAAACTTCAGAACATTTTCCACCTTAAAGCACGCATTGTGGAGGCGTGTCAAGAAATTTCTGCGACTGTGATTCAGAAAGTGCTGTCGCAGTGGAGATTGCGTCTTCAACTATGTGTGCGACACAACGGCGGACACTTTGAACAGATTATGTAATAAAGTTTTGGACTATTTTGTAATTTTATTATTTTTCCCTATGGGTCCAGACTTACGGGACACCCTGTATTATATTCGAATATAAAAAAGTGATTTTCTAAAAAATCTGACGTGATAGCAAAATTTCGTGATCATTTTCATAATCAGCGTGCAATACTTTATAGGAGTCACCATATTTCATTTGAGAAAAAAAGGAAAAGTTCAAATTTGTTGAACAGTTTTTTTTTCACAGTTTTTATTGGCTTATAATAACACAGGCCTGCGAATGAGAACTTTGTAAGAGATGTTTTCTTACTAATAACTGATTTTATATAATTCAACTACGCTGATTTCGAATAAGGAGTCCATTTTTTTCTATCACGTAAGGATTTTCTGCAAACTGGAAGGGAAAAAACAACATAAATAAATATTATTTATTTCAATTTACATTAGGTACCTACTTCGCTTTGTTATACTAATTACAAATGCGAACAACTTTAAAAAGAAAGAAGACTATTAACGTCAATTACATCTTTATCTTTATTTGTCCCGAGTTTTCTTGCGAGATCTGTGCCTTTTAGTCTCGAATGTACGCGCTGTTCCTTTTCTTTTATGTAATAATTCTGGAGTATCCCGTTTCAACATCCAGCAGTAATCAGCCATCATGCTGATGTCCCACCTTCCCTGATATCTCTTCTCCATTTCTTTGATGTCTTGGTGAAACCGTTCTCCTTTTCTTTGCTGAGTGCTTCGAGATTCTCAGGGAAGTAATCCAAGCGTGAATGTAAGAAATGTAATTTTAAACTCATATTACAACCCAACTCTTTGAACTTATTTAGCATGTTGTTCACAATGTTTTGGTAATTTGGGTCCTTGTTGTTCCCCAAAAATTTGCTGATATCATCCTTAAAAGCAATCCACGCTTCTTTTTCAAGATTGTTCATTGTTCTTTCAAAGTGTTCATCCACAGTCACTTTTCTAATCTGGGGACCAACGAAAATTCCTTCTTTCAATTTTGCTTTCGAAAGACTTGGGAATTTACCACACATATACTTAAAGCAATCTCCAGCTTCGTCCAAGGCCTTAACAAATTGCTTCATCAAGCCCAATTTTATGTGAAGCGGAGGTAAAAGGACTTTCTTCGTGTCAACCAAACTTTCACGTTGAATGTTTTTAGAAGCAGGTGTCAGGTTGACTTTGCGTGGCCATTCCTTTTTTATCCAGTGCTGAGTTCTCGCTCGGCTATACCATTCACGCAAAAAAACATGGAAACTTCGTATAACCTGGTTGTTGACCTAACAACATACAAATCACTTTTAAGTCTCCACAAAGTAGCCAACCGTGTTCTTTGTATTTAACCTTAGCTAGAAGAAGCTCAAGATTTTCATACGTTTCCTTCAAGTGAACCGAATAAGCCACAGAAACGGATGCATACAAGTTATCGTTGTGAAGGAGGACGCCTTTTAGACTTCTTTTGGGGGAATCAATGAAAAGTCTCCACTCATTTGGGTCATAGACTGCAGCGCCTAGCTTAAGTATTAGTTCCGAAACAATGTTGCAATATACCAGTGAATTTTCTTGAGAAAAATATTGGATGAATTCTTTTTCTCGTTTTCTGTACCAGTAAAATGACGTCTCGGGAGAAAGCAAGTTCTTTGCACGAAGTCTGGATCCCAAAATCTCTGAAGAACAGGAGACACAAATCTCTTACCAAATCATTAAGTTCACTTGTGTAAACAATTGGGGTTCACCAGATGTTTCGGTTTGAAAACAATCAATATCAACGTTTCCATCGTCATCAGACACCAAATCAGATGAAGTCATATCAAGAGTATTTGGTTTAGTAGGTACAGGTATACCAGGTCCATGAGCAACAGGTCTTATAGCAGACTGAAAGTTTGGATAAGAAATTTCCTTTTTATTTTTAGTATTGTAGCCTTGCACGTTACATGAACAAAAATAGCAGTCATTGCTGTGATTTCTAGGCTCACGCCAGACCATTGGAACCCCAAAACGTAAAGAATCCTTTTTACCTTTACTCCACAGTCTAAGTTGTTCAACACAAACACTGCAAACTTTATGAGAGCCCATGATTTGTCTTGATCCCCAAGTTTCATTCCGAAGTACGCATAGTATGCTTTCTCGCCTTTGTTTTTTCACAGTAAATTTTCCGCAAATATAACAGAAAATGTTTGGGCTATTTACAGACCCTCTGATTGCCATAGCGACAAATAAAAAAATTTCAAAAGAGAAATATAGTCACCGTGCACCTTTGAATAATAAAGAATTATAACCTCGCACGCACTAGACAGACTGACTCATCTCGTGGCTTGTCAATTACTTATATACTAGCGGTGCGTTTCTCGAATGTTCTAGAAGACGCTATGACGTCACTTCTGATCTGGAAGCATTTATAGGCAGTAGTTTTAAATCAAAATTTAATTGAGCCAATTTTAATGAAAATTACTTACATATGTAATATGAAATATGATATTTTGTGAAAAATCTGTACGTGATGGTGGAAAATGAATATTATTTTCAGAATCAGCGTGCAAAAATTACGATATAAGTATTAAAATATTTCGGACAACAAAACCATTGCAGGCCTGTGTATAATTATACTGATTAATTATCTAAGATATTTTGAAACTACCAAAATTGAGCATTGCCTTATCTGAACAGTTAATCAAAACACATTTTCAGTTTTTTCAGGGAAAATAATTTTTGTTTTTCTTTATTTGCTATTACGCTGCTAAGTGTAAGTTAAGTAACTTGGCAATGAAGACACTCCAAGAAACGGAGCAAAGTGATGACATTGACTAAAAAGATTGAAAGTTTAGATAAATTTACAAGTGGTGCGAGCGCTGTGGCAGTCGGTAAGCAGTATGGGGTTAATGAGTCAACTAAGTAGTATGCGGGCATCGAATAAGGGGTCAATGCAATTGCATTTCAACATTTGCAGCTTTGCATGCAACACTTGCAGAAGTTGAAATATTTGGAACACCGCACACAGCATTTTTTGCATGATATGCAACATTGCAGTGGGCCATATCCAGGAGGTTTAGGGGGTAACGCACAACCCCTAAAACGGTAGAATTATTTACACAAAACTAAACCACAAAGCCGCCTCTCTCTCTCTCTCTCTCTCTCTCTCTCTCTCTCTCTCTCTCTCATACATTTTAACATACGTACAGCGAAGTGGTATGATTTTTTAATATAATGAAGAGTTACATATGCTCTCACCTTCGATTCAATAATTATAAGATACTAACTCCTATTCATTTAGACGATGTAGTGACTTATAGATAGTAATTATTATTTGCTAGGGATAATAATGATAATAATAATAATAATAACAATAATAATAATAACAATAATAATAATAATAATTTTTATTTTTAACCTCTTATTGTTATAATAAGTATGTTACAAATTTGTTCTTATTTCTCAATAAAATGATAATGGTTTCACAACCATGCACACTACTTTGTACCAAAACAATTATTTATTCACTACTGTTATCATATTTGCTCAAATAAATTTCTGCCCGAGTGCGTAGACACACTCGCGCAACTTTTAAGCGAAGCCAGATAGAGAAAACGTTTACAGAAGAAAAATGTTTCTTTTGGTCTGTTTAGGCGGAATACAGTAAAATAAATTTACCGGGTAGTGTGGAAGGTGTAGGGGTAGTGTGGGGCATGTGCGAAACTTCAACCCGTCATTTTTTGGCGGGTCCCAGCCAGCTTAAATTTGAAGATGCATGAACTACGTATAGAAACGCATTTGGCTTCCCGAGTATATGTTTTATTGTTAAATCATGAAGGAACTCTTTTATGTAGTTTCATGTATAAAACTCTCGCAGTAATATTTCGCCTATGTTCTGGTCTTTGATAAACTTCAATGTTTTCAGCGATTTCAGTCCATCTTGGATTGCGCGTAGACGTAATAAATAGATCGGGCTTCCCAAATTTTCTTACAGTTGTCATAGCGTCTTCATAATTCTGCTGCATTGCTCTCGACATACCTTGATAAAAATACTAATTTGACCGCGAATGTTTTGTATTTATATTCCTAAACCTGCTTTTACACATGGACAAATTTATGCAGCTTTTTCTAGAGTGACAAGTTTTGAGTCTGTTGAAGCGTTTAGTGAACGAATAAGTAGAAATTCTTTATTCCTGTATTTTTCTTTCCTATTATTTCTATTATTATTTCTATTATCATTTTCTATTATTTTAAAGATTATTTCAATTTTCATTTGTAATGACAGAGTTAACTAAATGCAACATTATTTTATTTTCCACAAATTCTATTTATAATTCTTATTTTCCTTCGTGAAAATAGAAATGAATCTCAAAGACTGAAAGGCTGTCCTGCTGCTTTCGAACGGCATATTCAGATAAGAATATTGCAATTAAACTAAAAAAATTAAACGTTAATCCCGACATTGTGTAAATCAGTAATAAAGATTATTATTATTAATTATTATTATTATTATTATTATTGTTAACCCCCCCCTTTATGGCCCTTTGTCGGTTCGGATTCGAAGGGGGTTCTAGTTAGGAGGCTGCAACGGATGCTTCTTCTTTATACTTTTCTATAATTCTTTTCGGTCGCCTTAGGGGGTCGACACTCTGTTAATTCTTTTCTTTCAATAATTCTCGGATCCTTTCCCTTGTACTAAAATTATCGAATTTTCTGACTAAGTTCTGAAGCGAGCACGGCTCGAAGGAAAAAGATAAAAACTTCTTAAAGTGTGGTTTACTTCTTAAAAATTACAGTTGATACTCTGAATTACAAGGGGTAGAGGTTCGACCTCTTTCGACCATGGCTCAGGCCGGAATCTAAAAAATATTTAAGAGAGGCAAGGGGCTTCTGCCCCTCTGTCCCGAAGTGCTAAATGCTGAAGTCTAATGAGAAGATGTCTAATGAGAAGAGTTCTAATAATGAAGATTAATCTAGAAGTGTCTTAAATGAAGATGGTACATGCATAATATAGTCTAATGTTTGGGGGAGACAATCGAAGGTTAAGTTTCCCCCCTTTTTAAACACATGATTTCAACTAAAAAGAATAAAAAATAAAAAATAAAAAAGAACAGTAGTATCGCCGATTCGACAATTATGGAGGCAATATTATTTCGTATTAGCACATAAGCACAATTTTGAGTACATGACTGAGTACGTATTAATTTTGGTTCATTACAATTACGATTACAGTTATGGATTACAACTACCAATTAATTCATATTCACTTATTATTGTTTTAATTACAATTCCATTAAAGTACATTCTTACATTATAAATTAAATCATTACATTTAATTAGTTTCACTGAAGTACATTACAAGTTATTGTTCATTACAGTTTCATTAAAGTACATTACATCAATTACATTATATTAAAGGATTACATTTAATTACAATTTTAGCAAATTGTTAATTGACATATCTACAACTGAAATAATCTAAATAGGTGATACCATTGATAAATGAAGGGGAGTTAACCGTTGTTCTATAATTTAAAGGGGGTTAACAACAATGTTATATATTTATAGTTAACAATAATTACGCCAAATTATGTTAAATAATATTAGAACCTGGTTGGTTATCAGAGTTTGAAAGTCTAATTAGCCAGCGATGAGGAAAGCGGAGGAAAATACGATATTTATGATAACGTAATACATAAGTAATACGGAATTTGAATGACAGTTAGGTAGAAATAGTAAGTACAAGTAATGAGAACGGGGATAACTATGTGACGTAAGCCGATAACGAACTAGTGGCCAGGCAGAGAAACAATACAGTATATTATAATAACATAACACATGATAATGTTATAAATTCGAATCAAAGCGAAAGGAGACCTTTTTTTATCTTAGAAGCGTTCAAATTATGCTGTGATGAGTGGAATTTCTGATAATAACTTACTAAGCATTGTCTAGAGTTCACCTCGGGAGGTCAAATAATTAAAAATAAAAATGAAAAAAATAATACGAGAACGTTTTCGAACGAAGGCAAAAGTTTTGCGTTTCATAGATTGACACGAGTAAAAATAGACTGATAAGTTGATAGGGCATAAGTAGACAATAGGCACATGAATGAATAAGTAATAAAATTAATAAAGGATAGCGGTCAAGCTAAAATATGGACGTATGGGGGCGGGGATGAGATGCAAGACAATTCATAATTAATTATAATAACTTTTATAACAACTGAAAAATGGATGATGGATACGACTAAACCATAGAAAGGGTATATCGTAGGTTTGTGACACGAACAAAAATAGGAAGCTACAAGTAAAATTATTATTATCCAAACTCGCGTTAAGCGATTTTGGTTCTTATGTAAAAATGGACATTCGAACATAAAACTATTGTTCATTGTTCACTTTTTACATTACTCTCCCCTTTTAAAAATGATATTTATACAATAATTTAATAGGGTACCATTAATACAATACAAATGAGAAAATAACATCGTAAGTAATGACGACATTCTTTACAATAGAAATTTTATACAGAATGAGTTCGGGTAGTTGAGTACAATGCAGAGTAATCAATTTTTTAAAATGACACTTGCTTACAAAATATTAAAAAAAAATCAAAGATTAAAACGACTTTTATACAAACAGAATAAAAGGATTAGTACGTTAATTTAGACAAACAATTAAGTTAGACAAAGAATGATATGGTTAAAATTTTTTATAAAATTTTATTTTTTTTTCTTCTGTGGGATAAATTATATTCATAATGAATAGGTAAGAGGGAAAAATATAAATCATACAAGCTATAAGCTAATTTTTTATTGACTAGTGTAGGTAAAAATAGAATTACGTAATGGATGATGTATAGACCTGTGGTCTAGGGTGTATTTTTGTGTGCTAGGTATAAAGTGTGTAGCTGATAATTTCGAGACAGATTGTTAAATTAACTGTATAAATGCATGAATGCAAAAATGCATGAATGCATGAATGCAAAAAAATGATTAAGACTAAATCGCATAGTTGGCACTTACGTAATGAAATAGTTTTATTGTGATATTCAATGATTTGAGTATGAGGTTTGTATATATAGTATATATAGTGTGCATGCATTTTTATTGACTGTTGTAGGTACAAATCGAATTACGTAGTGGATGATGTATAGACCTGTGGTCAAATGTGTATTTATGTTTATTGGGTACAAAGTGTGTATTTTATAATTTCGAGACACAGATTAAATTCGACTACTGAAATTCACAACCATGTACTGTAGTAGTACGTCAATTTGACTATAATTTTCGTTTGATACTTTACAAATGGTACAATAGCAATTTAAGGACAGTTACTTATGATTAATTGAGCAAAATAAAAATAAAAATACAAATTAAAAAATATGAATCAATTATGCATTTCAACGAGCTAAATACAATTTTATAATATTCTAAAAAAATAAAAGTAAATCGAACCATAGATGAATTTCGATCAGGAATAAAAAAGTTATTGAAATGAAAGGGAAGCATTTCGAACAATCTTTTCTTTTAATAATTTCAATTGAATTTTATATTAAAAATTATTTTTATATAATAAAAAAAAAAATATTAAAAAGGTTTAATAATTTTTTGCTTGTTAAGTAGAAAAATTATACTTTTTCGTTGAATGTTGATAGAATTTGAATTATTTGATATTTTAGTCTGAAAACTTGTTTGCATATAGACAAATACATCTGTTTTATTGCGTAGAAGTTTTATTAAAAATTAAATGACTGAAATTTAAGATATGTGCGGTCATACGGGTAAATTTCCCGATCGTACAGAGCAGGATAAATTAGGTACATGATCGATTAATTGTTACACAACTATTATTATCACGTATACATTACAATAATTACCAAAATCGTTACAAACAATTGTAAAAACTATTTTGGTTACAAACAACAAAATGTCATTTCACCTATATATTTATATACGCAATAATGACATGAACAAGAAAAAAGGTTAAACTAAAGACGCAACCCGGTCAATTCAGGTTGAATTAAATTCTTTTACAAAAAAAAAAGGTTGAATTAAATTCTTAAATTACATTTTCTTAAATTACAAAGGAAAAGTTGAATTCAATTGACTGCATTGAAAACTAACTTGGGACTTGAAATAAAAATGACTTGGAATAAATCACTCTGACTTGAAATAAACTCTGACTTCGAATCTAACTCTGACTTCGAATCTAACTCTGACTTCGAATCTAACTCTGACTTTGAATCTAACTGAAATCTCTGGGGCGGTTGTCCCTCTTAGATGCAACCTATTGACTTGAACTCTTATCAAGTATCTCTATAAATCTCTGGGGCGGTTGGCCGTTTTGGCGCAACCTTCTGACTTGACCTCTTATCAAGTATTCTGAACTGAAAATGAAACTAAACTGTCTAACTTGAGCGCTTGTCAAGTAAAGATTAACTAAAAATGGAAAATGACTGCATTTGATATTTATCAAGTGGAGACGATTAACCTCTGGGGTTTGGTTGACCCTCTTGGTGCAACCTTCTGACTTCAAAACTGACTTCAAAAAAATGACTTAAAAAATGACTTAAAAAAAAAATTACTTCAAAATTCTCTCTAAATCTATAAACTCTCTCTCTTAATTTGCAAGTCAATTCAATTCAGTAATTGAAAAAAATTTGCAAAAAAAAAAAAAAAAAAAATGTAACAATATTTCATTCTAATGTACACGAAGGTACGATACTATTATGTTTGATACATAAAATAAAATTATTCTATACTGAATATAACAGTGAAAATAACTTAAAAATAATTAACTCTGTTACAATTAACTTCTGTTACAATTAACTTCTGTTACATTTAACTTCTGTTACATTTAACTTCTTTTAAAATTAACTTTCTTTTACAATTAACTCTCTTTTACAATTAACTCTCTTTTACAATTAACTCTCTCTTTGAAATTTACTGTTTCACTAAAAAAAGTGTATCACTGGTGTCTGAAGTGTTCACTGTGTTTTGTGTTAATTCTGGCTCCATACTAAATATTAACTGTTAATAGTACTGATTTTTTTTTCAAGTGTTTATAAATTTCTTAAAAAAACAAAATGTACTTAACCACATTTCTACGGGCGAAATCCTCAGAGACGTGTCGTGAAGACGTCTTGCTGGCTACTTGTTCCTGGGTGAAAACTAGGCGTGAAGAACTTGGAGTCGTGACACACCGGTCAAGGGTGGATATTACGAACTAGAAGTCGTGACACGCAGGTCGACTGGTTTTATCCTGATGCAGGGTAATTTCTATCTTGGCCAAAGAGTGGCCTCTTCTTAAAATCTTCTTCTTCTTAAAATAATCTTGTTATCCTGATGCAGGGTAATTTCTATCTTGGCCAAAGAGTGGCCTCTTCTCAAAAATCTTCTTCTGGTTAAAATAATCTTCTTAAGATCCTGGTAAAGGGTCTCCAGACTTGTTAGAATCCTCTTCTTGAGAATCTTCTTTTGACCCTGATGCAGGGTCGCCACTTGTTTAGAATCTTCTTATCTTCTTCTTTTTCTTATCCTGGCTGGGTCTGGGGTGTCTCGTATAGACGAGGCGTTCTTGTTAAGGGGCAAGGGGCGTCTGCCCCCTCCCCTGCAGCGAGGCTGCTATCCAAAGAAGTCTCGAATGAAGTTCTCTGATGAAGAGGTAATCTGACGATGTCTGGCTGAGAAGATCTCTAATAATGAAGATTAATCTAGAAGTGTCTTAAATGAAGATGGTACATGCATAATATAGTCTAATGTTTGGGGGAGACAATCGAAGGTTAAGTTTCCCCCCTTTTTAAACACATGATTTCAACTAAAAAGAATAAAAAATAAAAATAAAAAAGAACAGTAGTATCGCCGATTCGACAATTATGGAGGCGATATTATTTCGTATTAGCACATAAGCACAATTTTGAGTACATGACTGAGTACGTATTAATTTTGGTTCATTACAATTACGATTACAGTTATGGATTACAACTACCAATTAATTCATATTCACTTATTATTGTTTTAATTACAATTCCATTAAAGTACATTCTTACATAAATTAAATCATTACATTTAATTAGTTTCACTGAAGTACATTACAAGTTATTGTTCATTACAGTTTCATTAAAGTACATTACATCAATTACATTATATTAAAGGATTACATTTAATTACAATTTTAGCAAATTGTTAATTGACATATCTACTACTGAAATAATCTAAATAGGTGATACCATTGATAAATGAAGGGGAGTTAACCGTTGTTCTATAATTTAAAGGGGATTAACAACAATGTTATATATTTATAGTTAACAATAATTACGCCAAATTATGTTAAATAATATTAGAACCTGGTTGGTTATCAGAGTTTGAAAGTCTAATTAGCCAGCGATGAGGAAAGCGGAGGAAAATACGATATTTATGATAACGTAATACATAAGTAATACGGAATTTGAATGACAGTTAGGTAGAAATAGTAAGTACAAGTAATGAGAACGGGGATAACTATGTGACGTAAGCCGATAACGAACTAGTGGCCAGGCAGAGAAACAATACAGTATATTATAATAACATAACACATGATAATGTTATAAATTCGAATCAAAGCGAAAGGAGACCTTTTTTTATCTTAGAAGCGTTCAAATTATGCTGTGATGAGTGGAATTTCTGATAATAACTTACTAAGCATTGTCTAGAGTTCACCTCGGGAGGTCAAATAATTAAAAATAAAAATGAAAAAAATAATACGAGAACGTTTTCGAACGAAGGCAAAAGTTTTGCGTTTCATAGATTGACACGAGTAAAAATAGACTGATAAGTTGATAGGGCATAAGTAGACAATAGGTAGATGAATGAATAAGTAATAAAATTAATAAAGGATAGCGGTCAAGCTAAAATATGGACGTATGGGGGCGGGGATGAGATGCAAGACAATTCATAATTAATTATAATAACTTTTATAACAACTGAAAAATGGATGATGGATACGACTAAACCATAGAAAGGGTAGATCGTAGGTTTGTGACACGAACAAAAATAGGAAGCCTCAAGTAAAATTATTATTATCCAAACTCGCGTTAAGCGATTTTGGTTCTTATGTAAAAATGGACATTCGAACATAAAACTATTGTTCATTGTTCACTTTTTACATTATTATTATTAAAAAAAGTAATGTTGCAATAAAGATACTAATTTGATCGCAAATGCTTTGCGGTTCTCTGTTAGTCCTAAATATAAACCGAAGGCGAGCATTCATGAGAAGAAAATTAACTTTTACTCATAAATTGAAAAATTTATCTATTTTAAGCGTACTTTTAAAGATAAATATAAAATTAAAATGGGAAAAATCAGTGAAGAAAATTAGAAACTGTCATGGCGCCCAGGCAAAGTGAATGAGGGTCATTGCTCGAACTCCTGGATTATTATTAATACCAGCACCATCAGGAGTTGAATCCCCGACCTCATTTCGATTATAGAGAAACGGTGTTACCCACTAAGATACGGCCGCTGGCCCTAAACTGGGCATGTAAATGCCTTAAAACCGTAGATCTTTTCATTTTGGAGTCACTTAAGTAACTCAAACAGGAAAAGTAAATATTTCAAATTTGTTTAGGAACACGTTAATTGAGGGTTATATATATATATATATATATATATATATATATATATATATAGAGAGAGAGAGAGAGAGAGAGAGAGAGAGAGAGAGAGAGAGAGAGATTTGATAAATTAAGGACTGAGGGAGACCGTTTTTAAAAAAATAATGACCACATTTGAACTCTTTATATACCAAGTGAAGTTTTGAGTATAAATAAAAGCACCGATATACTATAAAGAATTTAACAACACTAAGCTAATACTTAAATTAAATGAATAATAATATAAAATTCATCCCGACACCAAAAAGAAATTTAGTTTTCTTCAAAACAGAAGTTATAAATTGTTAGATTACGAAACAAGCAAATCCTTTGTTCGTTCGCAAAATTGTACTCATAATTTTGTCTCCTCTCAGCTGGAGCGAATTCGCAATGAATTTTTAGTGAGAACTGGTTATTTTTAATGTCAATAACATTTTTACATGCATGAATGGCTTAAAATACTCGTTTCCTGATATTCTCCTGAAGGAAGCCATTAAACGGTGTCTTTAAAAGGGGTTTTTTAATAATAAAATATCTGTTTTAATAGGTGGAAGTGTTGTGAGTAAAGTACAAAGGTGAAACGATGAGGCTGCCAAGTACACCACCTCTAAATTGCGAAAGAGTAAACAAACTCTTCCATTATAATTGTACGTTTCTCTGGCTGATTGGTTAAGGCGTGTGGCGACTTACAAAATTCATATTTTTAAGGATAGTGGCATCATTCTGGATCTTGATTTCGACTCTCTCCTTCTTCTACGGGAAAGCATTTTGCGAGCGCTCGCCCTTGGCCCCTCCTTCCTGCATAAAAAAATATGTTGTTCTCCATCCGCAAATATTTTTCTCTGTGGTGATTTTAATTTTCCATTCATGGAATATAAAAGGATAGGAAAAAATACATGTATACACCAGGACAAGGGGGGCACACGGGAAGACCAGGCGCGGGTAAAAATGCTACTAGCTCTATCTGATGAATTTATGTTAACGCAAGAAATAACAGAAAACACAAGAAAAAACAACTGCCTAGATGTGGTATTCACAAACAACAGCAACCTAATTGATAACGTAGAAATATCCCCAACTATAATATCGGATCACAACATTATTGAAATAACAACCAATATAAAAGCAATAGGAAAGGAAAGAACACGAACAACAGAAAGAAGCAAATTTGAATTTTTTTAATTTTCACTCCAAAGCTATAAACTGGGAAGGTGTTGTATCCAGCATGGAAGTAATAGATTGGAAAACCATTTCAAGGCCAAGAGAACGGAAGAGATGCTAATGACCTTAGAGAAGACGCTGGAAACTGTGGAAAGACATGTCCCAAAAATACAACAAAGAGGAAAGAGAAGCAGGTTCGAGAGACAAAAGAGGTCATTATTCCGAAAGAGAAAAAGAGTGACTGCAAAATTAAGTAACTGTAAAGATAACAACATCAGAAAAATATTAAATGATAAACTGCAGAGTATCGATTGCGTCATACAGGAACTAATTGAGAAGCATACAGAAAAAGAAGATGACGGCGCTATAAAAGCGATAAAAGTTAACTCAAACTACTTCTATAATTTTACAAAAAGGAAGTCGAAAAATCGCACGACTATCGGACCTTTGAAAAACAAAGACAGTGCTTTATCTGATGATCTAACAGAAGTATCTGAAATATTAAGAGCTCAGTACGAATCATCTTTCAGTATCCCAAAAACTGACAAACTGACATGCGATAGAAACGTGTTTTTTGAAGAAGAACTACAAGGGGAAAGTATAACGGACTTCGACTTTACGACAGATGATATTACACAAGCTATAGGGAAACTAAAAGCACACTCAGCGAAAAGACCGGACAAATGGAATGCCACACTGATCAAAAACTGCAAGAATACAATTGCTGAGTCCCTATATTGGATATGGAGACGGTCACTAGACAGGGGAGAAATACCGGGCATTCTGAAGAGCGCGAGCATAGTCCCAATATATAAAGGGGGAGATCGATCCGAGGCCAAAAACTATAGGCCAGTGTCGCTTACATCTCATCTCACTAAAATATTTGAAAGAATAGTTAGACAGAAAATCTATGACGTTTTGGAAACTCAGAAAAAATTCAATGATAACCAACATGGAGTTCGGTCAGGCAGATGATGCCTATCACAACTAATGAAACACTACAACAACATGATTGACGCACTGGAAAGTAATGAAAACTATGATGTAATATGCGCAGACTTTGCCAAAGCGTTCGACAAGTGTGACCATGGAATCATAATACATAAACTGAAGCATATGGGAACAACAGGAAAAGTAGGGAAATGGATATATAATTTCCTTAGTGATCGGCGGCAAGTCGTTACAGTACAAGGAGCATCTTCATCAGAATCAGAGGTCCTCAGCTCAGTACCACAAGGAACAGTATTAGCTCCACTGCTCTTCATAATCATACTAACTGACATAGATGAGGACGTTACCAGAGACAGCACAGTAACATCCTTTGCCGATGACACAAAGACCAGTAGTAAAATAAGAAACCCAGAGGATACAGGATCTCTAAACCGACATGAACAGAGTCTACATGTGGACGGAAGACAAATGAAGTTTAACACTGAGAAATTTCAACTGTTACGGTACGGGAAAAGGGAGGACCTAAAATCCATGGAATATGATACCCCAAATGGACAGGAAATTCAGACAAATTCTAAAACAAACGATTTAGGGGTTGTAATGCCTGACGATGCGAAATTTGAAACACAAAATAAGATAGCAGTAAACAGAGCAAAGAGAATAACTGTGCAGATACTGGGAACCTTTAAACGAAGGGATAGGAATATAATGATTCCTCTACTGAAAACACTGATCATACCCAAATTAGAATACTGCTCGGTCCTAACATGCCCATATAAAAAAGAAGACATTAGACAGGTAGAAGGGATTCAGAGAAACTTCACAGCCAAGATCAATGGGTGCAAAGAACTAAATTATTGGGAAAGGTTACTCGAATTAAACCTATATTAACTGGAAAGGGGAACAGAGACACACACACCATTATTTACACTTGGGAAATAATGGAGAAACTAGCCCCTAATCTTACTCTGAACCCTATAACTCCACAAACAGCAGTGGAAAGTAGAAAAGGAAGACTGTGTCGTGTTCCCAAATTAAAGGCTAGACGGAATATCCTTAACCCTGAAAGAAAATAGTTTTGTTGTGAGAGGACCAAAACTGTTTAATCAGCTGCCCAAAGAACTAAGGAACACGAGTGGTGTTGCGGTGGACATCTTCAAAAGAAGATTAGACGCCTGTCTCAGAACAATCCTCGATGAGCCGGGCGTACCTGGCTATGTGAGGTGGAGAGTACAAGAAACCAACTCACTAATTCACCAGGCCAACTCGAGAGGAGGGGCGACAAGCTCGACCTTCGTGAAATAAGGAATCATCGCACGGAACATTTGAAAGGTTGAAAGGTTCTCGATTATCACATAAGAATTAAACGACATGCAATAACACTGTAAATGAAGATGAACTGATTTCCTCCAATAGATGGCGCCACACATTAATTTCTTATGGAAACAACTTCGTACACGTTCGTCGACAAATCTTTACCCCGAAAATTTTAATAAATGTGTCTGAAGCTATAATTTTTTTTTTTTATTTCAAAGTTAGGAGTCAAGTTTGAACCGAGCTTAAACAAATATGTTAACTTAGGGGTGTTTATAAAGTCCCTATCTATTTTAGTGAAAACGTAGCAAAAAGGGTAAAATTCAATAACAGTATAATAGAAGGCATACATTTAATGAATACTTAAACATATGATTCTACATGAGCACCATCAGTATCTTTACAGAGTTCGAATCTGTCAGCAGCTTTGCGGAACACATTTTGGAGCATGACAGGGGTTATTTTTTTAACTGCTCTTACGATAGGAGCACGTAAATGTCCCAGCTTCATTCAGATGGCATTTTAAACACGTCGTCTTTCAACAAGATGGGGCACCTTATCATTACGCGAACATTGTTCGGGAGTACCTAAATGAACGATTTCCAAATCGGTGGATCGGACGTGGAGGCAACAGACGTGGAGGCAACAGGCCCTGGGCGGCTCGATCTCCTGACCTAACGCCCTTGGATTTCTTTGCATGGGGTTTTATCATCAAACGTCTATCAAACGAGAGTTACAGATCTGCAAGATTTACGTGCTCGTATCGTAACAGCAGTTACAAAAATAACCCCTGTCATGCTCCAAAATGTGTTCCGCAATGCTGCTGACAGATTCGAACTCTGTAGAGATACTGATGGTGCTCATGTAGAATCATATGCTTAAGTATTCATTAAATGTATGTCTTCTATTATATTGTTATTGAATTTTACCCTTTTTGCTACGTTTTCACTGAAATAGATAGGGACTTTATAAACACCCTGTAGTATTATGAAAATCTTGTACACGTTCATGGCGAATTTGTACCTCGAAAACGCTTAGATTATTATTTTATTATTTTTTATTATTAACCTTTATTAATAATAATAAAATAAATACATTTTTTTCAATTTACAATGACATGAATAATTGTGAAGCTCGACTATTTATTTTATTTAATTTGGCCCTTAAGCTTTAGGCTTTACTGGGCTCTTATTAGATTTGTCATTATATATAAACAATTTCGGTTTTAAGTGTAATAGTCGCATTTGAACGTCTCTTTTTCAAACAAATTTCACTTCTTAAAAGTACAATAAAAGTCAAAACATTTTATGTGAAAATTTGTACGGTTTAATTAAGGGTTCAAATTTGTCTTAAGTTTTTGTTCACTAATTTTGATTAGTAATTTCTATGACAAAGATGCCCTTTTCTGAGTGAGTACTTACGTGTAGCTGCCTATTGTACTCTGATACAGTAAAAATTTGCACTTCCATGTTTTACAGTGTACAGAAATTACAAACACTCGCTTCGTCTGTTTGTAATGACGTTACCAGTATCAGTACGACAGATTCCGTGTGCTCTTTTCCACCCTATTTTCATAAGCAAGTGGTAAAAACGATAAATCGCTCGAATTTTTTAAGAGTAAATTAAACGGGACTACAAAAAATAAAATATTTATGCGCTTTGTAGCTTTTGATAAAAAGAAAACTGCACTCGAAGCGTCTTACCGCGTTAGCTACAGAGTTGGTAAGGTTGGGAAGTCGCATACAACTGCAACATAAGTCACTTAAACAGAGACAACAACCAGAAACATGCAGACAGACAAACAGCCAGACACAAGAAAACTTACAGACTCGACACAACCATTACACCCTTCAATCAGACCAGACCACCAAGATCATCAAAAACATTAAGAATTCGAAGGCTACTGGACCAGACAACATATCTAACATACACCTTAAACAATTGGGCCCACAAGGAATACTAGCTCTCACAAATATCAGCACATATTCATACCAACACTGTATTATTCCTGACATATGGAAACAAGGTCAAATTATTACACTACTCAAACCAAACAAAAATCCAACAGAACCAGCTTCCTATAGACCCATTACTTTACTATGCACACCTTCCAAAGTAACAGAAAGACTAATCTTACAAATCACCAACCCACACATTCCCCTACTCAACATGGATTCAGACCTCACCACTCAACCACGACATTACTCACTAACCTCACGCAGCACATCATGGATGGCATCAACTCCAGACGACCAGCTCAACGTACACTATTAGCAACAATAGACATTAGTAAAGCATTTGATGCTATCCCACGCTTCCCTCTCATAAACAAAATACTCAACACAAACCTGCACAATAACACCAAAAGGTGGCTGAGCAACTATCTTTCAGGAAGATACTCACATGTCACATTTAATGGCAAGTCACCCAAAAACAAGCTTTTTCCGAACGGGTCCCTCGAGGCTCTGTTCTCTCACCAACACTCTTCAACTTATACATGCATGACATTCCAATACCCATAGATAACAAGCTTACCTTATCATCATATGCAGATGACATCACTCTAACATCCACCCACAACAACATCGACACCGCTACAAATAACCTACAAACATACATAAACAGTATACAAGACTGGCTCACACACAATAGACTCAAAGTAGCGCCCACAAAATCAACCATCACCTTGCTTACAAGCAACACAAAAGAACACCAGGTAATTCCACAGCTTACACTAAACAACATCAACATTCCACACAATCACAGGACCAAAATACTTGGGGTCACATACAACACATCATTATCTTTTGCAAATCACATTCAGGGTATTAAAAACAAATGTACGTCAAGACTTAACACGCTTAGGGTACTAACAGGCACAAACTTTGGACACCAGCAGGAAACAACATCACTCATATACAAACAATATATTCGCTCAGTTATGGACTATGCTAGCCCATGCTGGGCACCCATTATCTCAAACACACACATAAACACCTTACAGACAATACAAAACAACGCACTTCGTATCATTACAGGATGCACTCAAACAACACCAATAGAACACCTGCACACAGAAACAAAAATACTGAAAGTTAGGGAACATTTAGACATGAGGGGAACACAATTCATGGCAGCAGCGACAACTAACCCACAACACCCTTGCCACTACATGTACAATCACGCACCAACACCTCGCACCATTAAGGTAACACCAGAGAGACATTATAACCAATGTTCCCTCTAATTTTTTTTAGTCCGTGTGCGCAAGAAATTTTCGTTGTGCGCAAGAAATTTTCGTTGTGCGTACATTTATATTCATGGTGAAAAATTGTGCCAACTTTTCTGAGCGCTATTATCTTCAAAATGAAATATATATAAATATTAAATACTTAATAAATATTATTTCCATAAGGTGATAGCTCGATCATTACGGTACTATTAAATGGTTATTAAAAAACTGTTTACGATATTATATATTCTTAAAAAAGAAAACATTTTATCCATTCTAAAAATATGAATAAAATAAAAAAATAGTAAAATAAAATTCAACAAAATAAAAAAATAAAATAAAAATAACATTAATTGAAAATGACTATTTTAGTTATCATTTCTCAAAACAATTTTTAGCATTTAGCAATTTAAAATAGACTATGAAGATTAATACGTGATTTTATCCATTCACAAAATAGGAATAAAATAAAAAATAATAAAATTCGATAAAATAAAATATAATCAAAATAACATTAAATGAAAGTGCCTTTCAATTAAGTATGATTATGATTTCTCCCTACGATCTTTAGCATTTGCCCATTCCAAATAAACTCTGAAGATTAATACATCTGTCATCATTCAGGTAACTTTTAATTCGCATGAGCGTGTCCAAATGATTTTCTTTCAAGCTGTATTTATAACCAAATACTCCATTCCATACCACGCCCCACAGACATCACACAGTATAGAAAACACATACACACACACCTAACCCACAAAGCACTGACACGACTCGGTCCGAATGCGGTCCTAGGTGCGAAGCCGCCACCCATTAACAGGTCAGAGATCAGCCTGAGCAGATCGGATCGAGTTAACTTAGCACGATTCCGATGTGGACATCACCCCAACTTACTAACATATAAACACAGACTAGACAACTCCATGGACGACACCTGCCACCTGTGCCAGGACACACCACAAACAATTGAACACATTATGACAGACTGTACCGCTCTAGCACAACAACGAACACAACACAACATCACTAGTGCGCTGAACCTCTGGTCCACTCCGAAGAGGGCGATCGGTTACCTGCGTGCCGCCGGCTTGCTCGATCAGGGTGGGCTGATCGGCTAAACAACAACAACAACATAACTTATTCTACCGGTTGCAAAGGACAGAGTTAATGGAATGTTAGGAGAAAAAAATAAAGAATTCAGACGCAGTTCCTTATCCATACAGTAATGTATCTCGTCGTATTATTAACATGGCAAACAATATTCTTGAACAACTTGTGAGACTCGTCAAAAGTAGTCACTATTACCTTCTAAAACTGAAAGAGTTACTGGACGTAACAGGCTTGATGCAATTGATGGTTTACATGCGTTATGACCATGGCGGTTCTGTGCATGAAGAATTACTTTTTGTCGACCCCTGACCACTTGGAAAAGAGGAAAAGACATTCTAAAAATGCTTGATAACTTGATGAGTGAATGGAATTGACTGGACGAATTTGTGCTAGTGGGGCCAAGGTAAATCTAGTGGAGTTGTGGTTAGATTACTGAACGTTACAAAAATGCAAAGTGGGTGCAGTGCAGCATCCACAGAGAGGCCTGTAAACACACGCCTGATGATTTGAAAACCGTGCTTAACGAAACCGTGATAATTAATAATAGTTAATTTCATGAACGTTTGACCATTGACCTCAAGATCCTCTCAACTCTTTGTGATGAGATAGGAAGGAAGCACCAAAGTCTTTCTTTATATACTGAGGTTCGCTAGCTGTCCAGGGAGGTCTTTACTTGCCTTTTTTTAGCTTGGCTGTGAGGTATAGCTTTCTTTATGCCCTGGCTCCAATGGTTATCTTATTTATTGGACATCTTTTCTCGGATCAGTGAGTTTAACCTTGCACTACAAGGGTCGAGTGCAACCATCTTCCATGTGCAGGATAAATATGGAGCAGTGATTAAAAATTACAACTTCGGAAACGATGTTTAGAAGAGAACACGAAGTGTTTCTCAACACTTGACGATTTTCTCAAATGACCTACACTTCGATCAGAGTGAAAATAAACATCAAAGATTACCTGAAACAGCTGAGATTTCAGTACTGGAATACTTCCCCAAAATGGATGTCGACCACTTCTGAGTTCAAAGCTCATTCAAATTTTCAGAAATTATTCTGTTGAGTAATTTGTCAGTAAAAGAACAGGAAGCGCTCCAGCACATCTCTGCTGACGGTCAGCTCAAGTTAGAGTTTAAGCAGACACCTCTGAACGACTTTTGGATAATGAAATTTACTGTAAGGCCTGTTTGATTTCAGTTTCTACGTTTGTTTGATGGGAGTTGTTTAATCTCCTTCGCAGCATCTTTTTTTCGCCAAAGTCGAGCGCCCAATAAAATGCCTCCACCATAGAAAAAGGCGAGAGCCGAAATTAAGGTCTCCGAGGCTCAACCATGTAATATTTTTATAAATTTTGAAAAGATTGTGCAGTGTGTAAGATGCAGATAAAGAGTGGGAGAAAAGTCTTTAAGGATTTTACACGTACAAATAATTTGTTAATAATAGATAAATTCCAATGATATCATTGCAGTGTATGCGGTACTTTTCAAAACAACCATACAAGGCCAGGAATGACCAAGGCTAAAACAGGAAGGCCCTAGGCCCTAGCCCCAATCAACGTCATGTCAGTAAGGATGGAATATAGCAATGAGAAAATGTGTCTTGTATCGTGAGCTATCTCTTGTAATAATTGTGAAGAAAATTTGCCTTTATTTCAAGAAAAATATAATGAACCACCACCAAATGCAACTACTCTTCGATACTGGAAGCTCAAACTTTTGGAAACAGGGAGCTTGGTAAAAGATCGTCCAAGAAGAGGGAAGGCCAGTAACGGCGACAGGAGACAACAACAAAGAAAATGTCCTGGCCACTTTTCAAGTCGATCCAACAACTTCAACGAGAAAAGTCGCACAGGAATTGGGTATTTCCAGATTTCTAGTAGCGAACATATTGAAATCACAGGGGCACCACGATTACAAACCCATTTACTCTCAGGTCATATACGACGATGTTTCTGATAGACAGCTGCAATTTGCTGAAACAATGAGGCAAAAGTTCAACAGTGATCCAGATTTCCTTGGAAAGATCAAATTTTCAGAAGAATGTGTCTCCAGTTTAACGAGTAAAGGAAACAAACACAACGTTCACTACTGGGCGAAAAAAATCCCAAAATACGATTGGGTAAACTCGTTAAACCGGCTACACTAACAGTTTGGGCGTGCATTGGTTATTCAGGACGCGTTTTTCCTTTAACATATCGAGAAATACGATAGATGGAAAACATTATTGCCAGGTATTGAGAGACAAAGTTTTGCCACAGTTTACTAATGGCGTTGCCAGGAATTGGCTTTATTAACATGATGGAGTACCGCCACATTACTCTGCAGCTGCCCGTGAGATTCTGGATACCAACCTTGAAGGAAGATGGCTTAGGCGGCGAGGTCCCATCGAGTGGCCAGCCAGATCATCTGATTTAACCCCGTGTGATTTCTGGCTTTGGGCTTATTTACGTGACAAACTCTACACTCTTGGTTTCATCTATCCAAATGTGAATGCTCTTGGCCGCAGAATAGATGAACTGAAAAGGATCCCACTCGATATGTTCAGAAGAACAATAAAGAGTTTCACACAGAGAATTCACAAATGTATCATAGCGGATGGAGAACTAATTTTTTGAAGATTAAATTACAATGTAACAAAATATTTGTAAGAATAAAGTTCTTAAAGCCTTTTTGTTTGCTTTATTTCATCATTTGAACACTTATCTGTAGAATGTTGTTAACTAAATAGTTGTATGTATAAAATCCTTAAAGACTTTTCTCCCACCCTATATATGTAGTGAGGAATAAAGGAAAACGTGTGTGCTTGAGAGCATGCTGGATTGCTCACAGGGTAGATAAGACACGGAAAAGGATCAGCTAAGGAGGACGGTGACAGGAGAAACGGGAGTTCTAGCATTCCCTGTCTTTTGTCTAATGTAACACCCGTCCCCCCCCCGTAGTACTTCCCTGGTTGATTGGTGTCTACAATCTCCTTCTCTATCTAAGGCCATATGACGGAGGAGAATTTCAGCTTTACATGGGATCCGAACCACGGGTCACTACATCATCTGGACAACTACAACCCAAACCCAATGTCCCTTAACTTCGTTGTTTGAAGAGAAGCGGTATTATGATATTGGCCACGACGTAGCCCTAGTTTCAATGTAAGCTAAAACTAATGCGAGATTTATTACTAATTAGTTTAACAACTAGCTACTACTAATTATTATTATTTATATGATTATGGTTATTATTACTATTATTGTAAAAAGTGAACAATGAACAATTCCTATACCATCGTTATATGGATTCATTGTCTTCATGCAGTATTTATGTTCGTATAGTTTTTATGTTCGAATGTCCATTTTTACATAAGAAACCAAAATCGCCTAAGCGAGTTTTGGATAGAATTTCGATTTTGTACTTCTTTATTCATTACTGTATTTCTCTAATTCATCTTTTCTAATAATGACTTATACACTATGACGTCATAAAATAACTTTATTCTCTTTACGTTTTCCATACTTTGTACACTGAATCACGTTCTTAGTATTTGGACATCTTCCGTATTCAATGTATGGTAAATTCTTTAGTAATAATGTTGTGGTGTTATGTAGTATAAATATTATTATTCAACCACATTCATCTATACGTCATTAATTTCCCTTGATCATTATCCTATATAAATTTTATTAAATATTCATTTTTACTCGTGTCAATTCTATGAAATGCAAAACTTTAGGCAGTCGTTCGAAAACGCAAAAATACGTTCTCGTATTATTTTTTTCATTATTATTTTTTTATTTATATCACCTCCCGCATTGAACTCGAAAATGCTTAGTAAGATCAAATTTCGCGAACTATGCATAAGTGAACGCTTCAAAGATAAAAATTCCTCCTCTCGCTCTGATTTCAAATTTATAACATATTGTTATAATGTTATAATGTTTCAGACCAACAAAGACCCTAGGATCCACTCATGGCTGGTCTACCTAACTGTGTTCGTAATCGTGTATTGTGTATGTCCTCCGTGGTGGCGGAGGGGACCTACAATTTTACGTGGGTTCCGAACCACAAGAACATAAGAAATTCATGTAAAACTGCCGGTAAATTGGCAACGACCAATTTTTATGAAACTAAATAATTATCAATTTAAAAATAATTAATTATCGATTTAAAGCTAAGGATAGAATCTCTCGATCCAGAGGATCAAGTCATAATAAACTACTATCGACAAATATGTTACACTCTATATCTATTTATAACGGACATGCAAATATATCAGATCCAAAGAATCCAGTCAATTTCATTACGGTATCCATCAAGTCACGGTCCATATCGATTGCGGACCAAGTCAAAATTTACAACCATATACATTACAATATATACACTTACGAGGAAAAGTGTAGTTGTGGCTGTAAAGACTGTACAGGAATGTAGAAATATGTGTGCACCCATTATGGGTCTCCCATTTAAAGGTGTTTGTGGGGCAAGTGAAGATCATGAGTTTTTCAATACCTCACAGTACTATGGGGGGCACCGCTCGGCAGAGGAATCTCTTTAAATGGGGTGTGTAAGGACAGAGAGTATCCCCTAACCCAAGACGCTGCCTCCCTATATCCCACAACACTTGTGTTGAGCTGTGGGATCTATCCCCACAAAGGCTTAATTTTACTACCTTAAACTATACCCTTTCTATCAATATGCGCGTCTAATCGATTTTTAAACATGTTTATAGACGTGCTACTAATTACTTCTACCGGCAAACTATTCCAGGTATTTATTATTCTATGCGTAAAAAAGTTTTTCGCAACTGCTGTCTCGAACCTTCTACTTGTCAACTTACACCCGTTATTTCTAGTCCTATTATATTGAGATATTTCGAAAAAGCTATCTCTATCTACGTTATCAAACCCATTCATAATTTTGAAAACCTGGATTAAATCACCCCTTAACCTCCTAGTCTCGAGTGTAGTCAATTTTAACTCCTTAAGCCTATCCTCGTACGACTTTGACCTAAGAGACGGAATCATCTTAGTTGCTCGTCTTTGAACTCTTTCGATTTTGTCTATATCTTTGCGCATATGCGGATTCCAAAATTGGACCGCGTACTCCAAATGGGGTCTAACTAATGATTTATAAAGAGGAACTATAATATCGCGCGATTTGTACTCAAAATTTCGAGCTATAAAACCTAACACTTTGTTCCCCTTATTGACCGCTGCTGTACTTTGTTTCGCTACTTTTAAATCACCAGTGACTATAACTCCTAAATCGTTTTCCTGCTCTACGTTTGTTAAATCTTTCCCTGACATACTATACGCAAAATTACCGTTACGCGAACCTATATGCAAAATTTTGCACTTATCCACGTTAAATCTCATTTGCCATGTGACTGACCAATCAACGATTTTATTCAGATCTTCCTGAATTTTATCTCTATCTTCGTCATTAATCGCCCTACCACCCAGCTTCTTGTCATCCGCAAACTTTGAAACTGTACTGACTAGGCCGACATCTAAATCGTTAATATATATAAGAAAAAGCAAGGGGCCCAATACAGAACCCTGAGGAACGCCACTTGCTACATTAGCCCAACACGACTCCGCTCCATCAACGACCACCCTCTGTTTCCTGCCTCGCAACCACTCTTCTAGCCAATTTATTACTACACCCCTGATTCCATGAGCCTTAGTTTTTTCAATGAGTCTTTTGTGCGGCACGGTGTCAAACGCTTTTTGAAAATCTAGGTACACTACATCAACCGCCCGATGTCTATCGTAAACGTCAACCACGCTTTGGAAAAATTCTAAAAGATTAATTAAGCAAGATTCGTTTCGCCTAAAACCGTGCTGCGTGTTTCTAACCAGATTATGCACTTCTAAGTGTTCGACTATACGATCCCTAATTATTGATTCCAGTAGCTTACCTACAACAGACGTTAAACTGATTGGCCTATAATTTCCCGCCGCACCTTTATCGCCTTTCTTAAAGATAGGTGTTACGTTTGCTAACTTGAAATTATCTGGTACGCCCCATGTACTTTGTATTATATTTCTAACATCTTAATTGTCTATTAATATGAAACACTGTAAAAACAAAACAAAGTTATAGTAACTGTTTAATTGTAATTAACTGTAATACTTTAATTTAATATAACGTAATGTACTTTAATGAAACTGTAATTAATAATAACTTGTAATGTACTTCAACGAAACTGTAATTAAATGTAATGATTTAATTTATAATGTAAGAATGTACTTTAATAGAACTGTAATGGACAATCATAAGCGAATGTGAAGTAATCCATAATTGTAATCGTAATTGTAATGAACCAAAATTAATACGTACTCAGTCGTGTACTTAATTTGTACTTATGTGTACTATTACGAAATGATATCGCCTTCATAAATGTAGACTCGGCGAAAAATACAAATTAGTTTTTATTTTTTTTTTAAAATTTTTATTTGCAATGTTTCAAACATCTGATCATGTGTTTAAAAGGGGGAAACTTAACCTTCGACTGTCTTCCCCCAAACATTTAAGTTTATATTATACATGTATTTGTAAAATTACGACACTTCATTAAGTCACTTCTTCATATTAGCACTTCATTACGGCACTTCATTACGAGCCTCCCTTGCCTTGTTAGCAGCCTTGCTGCGAGGAGGGGGCAGAGGCCCCTTGCCTCCTTAATATTTTTAGATTCCGGCCTGAGCCATGGTCGAAAGAGGTCGAACCTCTGCCCCTGTAAATTCAGAGCACTACGTGTATATTTTGAGAAGTAAACCACAGTAGAAAAAGTGTTTATCTTTTCCTTCGAGCCTTGTTCTCTTCAGGAATTTAATCAGTTAAGTCGATAAGTTATAAAAGAAAAATCGATAAGTTTAGTACCAAGAGAAAGTATCAGAGTATTATAGAAAGAGAAGAATTAAAAATTGGCGACCCTTTGCCCAAATTAAGAGACAACCCAAGCACCATAGAAGATATTGGCATAACAGTCTGGCGAGTCTGTAGCCAAGAGTTTAACAAGAGGCGACCGAAAAGAATTAGAATGTTATAGAAGAAATATCCGTTGCTTGCCTCCTAACTAGAACCCCCGTCGATCCGAACCACCCCAGGGCCATAGACGGAGGGGTTAACATTATTATTATTTGTTATTACTATTAATATTACTTGCCATTTTCACTTCTCTTACGTAATAAATAAGTTGAATCTCATTAATTTTGCCTAAAAAACTCCCCTACTGTACTTCGAACGACATATTCAGTTTGGAATATGTAAATATATTAATGTCATATCAGATATCTAAAATGTACAGAAAAAATATTGAAAAATATTGTAAATATTCTTTTTCTGAACAAAGATTTTGTTTGTTTGTTTGTTTATTTGTTTTGATAATGGGCTGCTTAGTCAAGGAACTAACTTACACATCATATTCTGTTTTGAGCCAAATGCTAGCTGGTATATAAGGTTTAACACGAGCCCTATTCTGTCTCTATTACAACTTCAAGACGCTTAGATTTTAATTTTAGGTTAGCCTTCGGTTCACTCTAATTCATATCTTAATTTATGAAAAACTTTTAATACACTGAGCGGAAACCAATATTTTGTTTTCTCTAAAATACTCCATTACATAATATTAATTTTTGAACTGATACTTCAGTTCTTCAGGTTCTTCTTTCTTTTCTTCCATCTTAAGAGCATCAGCTGCAGCTGGAGCAGCATCCGCAGCAGCAGGGGCAGCACCAGCGCCACCGCCTGTTCCACACCACTCCCAATGTTTGTGACTATCGATTTAAGGTCTAATCCAGCAGAATCCTTAGCAAAAAGACCTGGCCAGTAGGGTTCAACACTTACTCCCGCTGCTTTCAAAATTTTTATGATTTTTTCAGCTGTAATTGGAACATCATCATCCATAAGAATAAGGGAGGCATAAACACACGCTAATTCGTCTTTGGAAGCCATTGTAAAATTTATTCAACAATGAACGTTCATTACAGGGTCAGTCTAAAACTTGACCTTTGATTGACGATTGTAAATGAGTATAATTCGTCGAGAAAATCACAAAACTACAAGACGAAAATTTTACATTTGTATTCACTTCTAACATAAGACTCATATTTTCTAAAGACTTATTTATTGTGATTCATTGACCTTGGGTACTATGAATCAAATTCTACCCAGCAATAATTACAGGCCTATTGCTGTCGCGTCCTGCTTCTCAAAACTACTAGAGAAACTCTTGTTACACCGATTAAATGATTACTTATGGACATCTTATCAGTTCGGTTTTAAGAGGTCCCACTCAAATGATCTGTGTTTCTATGTATTGAAGTAAATTATATTTAAACACACTGACAGTAATTCAACTATTTATAGCTGTTTCCTAGATATAAGTAAGGTATATGATAGAGTGAACCACAATATTTTATTTAGAAAACTAGAAGACAGGAAAGTTCCCATGTACATATTAAATTTATTGAAATTTTGGTATTCTCAATTTTGGTATTACAGTTTGGTGGGGCAATGTACTACCCAAATGTTTTGGTTCCTCTTGCGGGGTGAGGCAAAGCTCCTTACTCTCTTCTCTGCTGTTCAACGTGTATATTGATGGATTAACTACTTCACTTAATGAGGCAACAGTTGGATGTTGTACAGATAACACAAGGATAAATAACTTAATCTATGCCGATGATATGGTGTTTATAAGTCCTTCTGTTAAAGGTCTGGATTGTTTGCTAAAAGTCTGAGAATTATATTCGCAGAAATGATATTCTTTTTAATGTTACAAAAACTAAGGTTATGCAATTCCATCCCAAAAGCTCTAATCAGCCAGGTGATATTAGTTTCAAAATGAGAGGTGAAGCAATAGAGGAAATACAAGAATTTATTTGGGTCAAATTATCACCAGCTCCTTGAGTAATGACTCAGATATAAGAAAACACTATCGAAGCCTCTGTGCTAAAGCGAATATGACTATAAGGAATTTCCGGTTCTATACAAGTGAAGCTAAAGACTCTCTTTCGTACTTTCTGCAGTAATATATACGGACGACAACTCTGGGTGAATTATAGAAAAGGTTCTGGCAGAACCCTAAAATTGCTATACAACAGATCTTTTAGTTACCCCCAAGATGCTCAGCTTCGCAAATGTTTGCAACCCACATTGTCCCGAGCTTCCCGGAGGTAACACGACGTGTTCAGTACAGTCTAATGCAAAGAATTAAAAAATCAACCAACCCGATTATCCAGGCTATTCACCACTCCTGCCGTGTATCTTCTAATCTATTATATTCACGGTATGAAAACGTCTGTCTGTAGCTCCGCTTAACTTCGACATTCGTCTGTACTATTTCGCATTAATTGTATTTCTGTCCTTAATATTTGAATTCTTATTGTATTCTATTGTCAGTTCGTATTATTAATATTTGTCATATGGCCTTCGGTCTGCCAATAAACTTTTTCATTTTCGTTTTATTTTCAATTTTTACCAAATTATTTGATTTTAATTTTTCATGAAAAGACGTTTATAATTTTCTTTGAAATATATTGACTCCCTTTTGATAAAAATGTAATCCATCGGATTGGCAATTGAAGTTTTGTAAAGCGAATACCCCTTCGAATCGAACCTGTAAACAAAATAAAAATTATAACAGCAAATGCATTTACAGGGTGGCCCATAAGTCCCAATCGGTCATAATTAAAGCGAAAATCCATCTACCGGATTTAAAAAAAAAAAAAATTTAAATTGTTTAAAATAATCTATAAATATTTCTAAACTTATTATAAACTTTTTACTTTGATTTTTTGTAGTTTCGCTTTAATTATAACCGATTGGGACTTATGGGGCACCCTGTACGTTATGACAACCTCCACGGAGATCCTTATCCAACAAAACTTGAAAGAAGAGGACAAGCTTTGTTCGATAACTAATTCCCAGATGAAACGTAATAAAATTTTATTTGTTGTTTTATCTTTTGTTTATGACATTTACTACCTTTAAAATACCTTTAAAATACATTAAAAATAATAGCCTAAGAATTGTTCAGAAAGATTCTAGTATAAAAATTATTATGAACCACAATCAATATGAAAATTTCCGTTGGTTTGTTGGTTCCATATAAATTAATCAGTACTTTTTCACACACACACACACACACACACGACCAGGAATGATTAGTTTGCAAAGTGGGTAAATAAGGTTTTTATATCAATCTGTGCGTTTTCTTGAGTTGGGGGATCAACCTGCTTACCAGTGAATAAATTTAGGATCTTCTATGTCAGTGGTTTTGAGGAATTCATTTTCCGGATGTCTGTGTTCCACTATCCAAATATCCACATTTATTTCCCTCCAAGAGAAATTGTCAAGAACTTCTTCTTCAAGATCTACGTAAAATTCAAAATTATATAAAACGGATGATTGTCAAAACTAAAATCTCAAAAACTAGTCTGCATTTCAAGAGAACACTTTTATAAAATGCATTTTGTTTCTGGAGCATAAAGACATACCAATAAACATAAATAAATAATTTGCTATTTAACATTTTCAGACAAATTCATGTCATGATATAATGTTTTTTCTTAGTGGTTTATGGTATAGAATCCAAATTAAATCGTAAGCCTATAATTTGGTAATAGCTAACATGCAGGAATAACAATATCAATAAAAAGAGTAACGCAGGTATTCAACAGCCATTTCATTATCTATGCGTTACCTTCAATATCCAATGCTATTACATCCACATGAGTTTGATTGATAGCCATGAGAAGAGTTTGTAACGGAAAACATTGAACAGACTCGTAGATCGGATGTCCGTAATTGCTTCTTTCAAGAAATGTTTTGCTTTCGACGACTGAGTTCATAACTCCCATTTGGGGTGCAGATTTACTGCTCGTAATTTTTGATAAGATAGTCTGTGAAGTATAGATATTTAGACATTACATGTGTCATTATATATATAAAATATATAAAACATCCTTTGGAAGTAATTCATAAAAAAATGTCTGCAAACTCTCTCGAATAATGAGAACAGAGAAAGTCACACTTCCCCAATGTTTAAAGAGCTAAATATTTTAAAACTAAATGACTTGTCAATAAAATGTCAATGAAATGTCAATATGTTCAAAGTTATCAGTAAAAATCAATATGCATCACCCATTTAAAGAGCAATCACCCCCCATCAAATAAACCATCATTATAACACCAGACTGCCCAGGCATTTTATACGCCAACCAAACTCTACAACAGAAACTGCAGGAAATGCATTCTCTTTCAAAGGAGCAGATGTATAGAGTGCAGTTCCCATAAATATCAGATAGGTTCATCACTAAATGTATTTCGCAAATCACTAAACAAGTATTTCATTAGCTCCTACTGATATATAAGTTCACTACTGCCATTATTAACAGAATAATTAAGTTCACATTTTATAGTTAACTGTCTAAAATACAGGGTGTACATAAAGTCAGGATCTATTTTTGTGAAGCACTTGGAAATTATATGGAATTCAATCATAAAATGATAAAGTGGTAACATTTATTAAATAATTAAGAGTAGGATTCGACGTGACGCCCATCAGTATCCCTGCACAGCTCAAATCGTTCCGCAGCATTTCTAAACATATTCTGGAGCATTTGCGGGGTTATGTTATCTGCAGCAGTTCGTATACGTGTACGTAAGTTTTCAAGACTCGTAATCTTCGTCTGATAGACGTGCGACTCGATAAAGCCCCATGCAAAGAAATCTAAAGGGGTTAAATCTGGTCATCTCGCGACACAAGGTCTGTTGCTTCCGCGTCCGATCCAGCGATTTGGAAAACGTCCATTTAGATAATCCTGAACAATTTTGGCATAGTGACAAGGAGCACCATCATGTTGATAGACGACGGGGATAGGATTGTTAGTACCGTCGTCTATCAACATGATGGTGCTCCTTGTCACTATGCCAAAATTGTTCAGGATTATCTAAATGGACGTTTTCCAAATCGCTGGATCGGACGCGGAAGCAACAGACCTTGGCCAGCGAGATCACCAGATTTAACCATGGCCGTAACTACCTATGAGGTCACCGAGGTCCGGACCTCGGTAATTATTTCCTAAAAAAAAAAAAAGAGACTGAACCGTTCTCCGTGTATGAAACGCATATTACCCTTTGTCCCTTTGTACAGTATTTAATTATAGACAAGGGTTTTGTGTTTAGTGTGTAGCTTGGGTTGTGTTTGTAGATGTCATTTTGGTCTGAATTTTGCTCGTCCCGCCGCGCTCGAAAAAAATCTGGACCTCACTAATTTCTAAACCCTAGTTACGGCCCTGGATTTAACCCCTTTAGATTTCTTTGCATGGGGCTTTATCAAATCGCACGTCTATCAGACGAAGATTACGAGTCTTGAAAACTTACGTACACGTATACGAACTGCTGCAGATAACATAACTCCGCAAATGCTCCAGAATGTGTTTAGAAATGCTGCGGAACGATTTGAGCTGTGCAGGGATACTGATGGGCGTCACGTCGAATCCTACTCTTAATTATTTAATAAATGTTACCACTTTATCATTTTATGATTGAATTCCATATAATTTCCAAGTGCTTCACAAAAATAGATCCTGACTTTATGTACACCCTGTATATTAATTTCATTAAGCACTTTTAATTTCGTAATTTATCCTTTTTTATATTTTATAGCATCACTTACAGTATTTTCTAGAGAATATACAATAAATCACTTAATTTAAAATTATATACAATTTCTTAAATTTTATATTGTGTTTATTATTATTATTATTAGTATTATTATTATTATTATTAGTATTAGTATTATTATTATTATTATTACTATTACTTACCACTTTCACTTCTCTTATGTAATAAACTAAATCTCATTAATTTTGCTTAAAAAGCCTCCATGCTGTTAACGACATATTCATATTAGAGTAGTGGGAATGTACTACTAAGGACATCGAATATCTGAACTTTACAGAAAAAAAATGAACAATATTGTATAACTGTCATTTGTATTCTTTGCTGAATCAAGATTTTGAATAAACTTGAATTTTGAGTTATTTAAATCAGGTATTGTTTGAGAAATAAATGCTTATTAACAGTCAGTCACTGCATAGCAGTAACACTAAATTGTGATAAAGTTATCCTCTCTGTCGATTTAATGTGGTCCCAGATGAAGACTGCCATACGAAATTGGAAGGCTAATAGCCGCTTGAACTTATTAAACCTATTAGAAGTAGTGATGTACCGATTCCAAAATTTAACCGATGCCGATGCCATGCCGATTCTTTTGCCTATAGTCTAAAAAATCAATTCCCTTCATAAATTTTACTAATCCACTGTGAAAACTTTTAATTTTCATATTTTTACATTTCAAATTTTTTTTAAATGCTTTTCCTTAGCTCACTCCACAATATACCACCCAAATTTGTTATTCATATACCGTAGCTAAAATGATGTTAAAAAGTTTTATTACTCAGTAAAATGATAAAATAATTATATTTTTGTTTCATAAACTGAATACTAATATTTAGTGATTGTTTTTGCTTAAGTTGAAGGTATTTTCTTTCTTCAACAATGTCGTCAACAACAACAACATTTTTCATTAAAATTTCAAGTTCCTGGGTGGTCATTTTGAATTAAAAAAAAAGGATATATAATTTGGTTTATAAAATTATTAAAAACTAAAAATAAAGTGAGCATGGTTTAATATATAAATTATATAGTACAACTTAATGTAGAATTATTATTGATATAGAGTAGGAGATTATAGTAATTTATAATATTTAGAAATTAGCTAATTGGAGAAAAAGTAAATTTATGGGCAACTTAACTTATTAAGCTTTGCCTTTTTCGTGAATGTAAAATAATTTTATATAATTACACTTTCAAATGAGTATAAATGATCATAATAGTGTTTTTTGTCTGTTCAATTTTCTTTAAATATAGATTTTGCTTTGTAATGAAAATTTTTAAAAATTCAAAGATTCGGTGATAGAATCGGCTAAATTTGGCCGATGCCGATGCCGATTAATTGGTACACCACTAATTAGGTGTTGTCACGCACTGGCTTCAGAGCACTGTAAATGGTACTTGACGTTTGGTTATATAAATGAAACGTCTGCTCGACATCTCACAATGAACTTAGCTTTCTGAAATGAATAACAGCTATTTTGAAATGTTTACTAGGTATTTCAAATATCTGAAACGGTGCTTAAATGGGATCACCTGAAGATCAGTGCCCCTAGTCTTCTTTAGTTAGCTTTATTGGGCTAACTAACGAAAATATAATGACCTAACCTAACCAATTGTCAAGGGCGTACAGTTGACCTAACGATTGGTTAGGTTAGGTCGTGATATTTTCGTTAGTTAGCCTTATAAGGCTAACTAAAGAAGGCTGCGGGCCCTGATCTTCAGGTGATCCCTTAAATATTTCAGATATATGAAGGATTGAAGGTGTACGAATCAAACATTTCATTTGTATAATAATTAATTCTCTATTTTTTGCTCCTAGACGCATGCGCATTGTGGTTAAAGATATTCTGAAATTGTGACGGTCTATTTATGTGCTCGTATTTAACCTATTTCGAAAAGAGGAGAAAACAGTCATTTATTACCATTTATTCCATTGCGCATTTATTCATTATTCCATGTAGGCTAAGATCGCCTGAGCGTCCTTCATGCATTTATTAATTTTATTTATTCGAGGCTTGGCCTTGGCTAGTGAAGTCTTTCAAACTTAAGAACCAGCCTCCAACCCTGGATTCGGAGTCTAGCCTTAGAACTTGACCTCTTGATATACGGTAGACCAACCGCAAGTTCATTCTCTAAGTTAGATAACGTATACTTGAGAAAAGACACTGATAAATTGGAAAGAGTTCGCGCTAGTGCAGCCAAAATGAACCCAGAACAGAGAAGTGAAAAGTCTGAGGAAAAATGAGTTGAACTAGATAGAGTATGTATTCATTTGAAAAGCGTTCACTTGCAGGAGAACTAATTCGAGTATTTAAAACTGATAAGTGACTGATAATATAAATTACAGGAAGTTATTTGATAGGGATACAGAATCAATTATAAGAAGAAATGGATAGAAATTGAAAGGCAAAGGTTATTGAGAGCAATATTGTGAAGCAATTCTTTTCGTATAAACTTAATAAATAATTGAATAACCTTTATTCAGTTCCTTAAACTTTCATGTATTAAATAGACATTTTATTGTTAGGCAATTTATTAGACATTTCAGATGTCTTTTCAATTGTTCAAAAAATTGGGACAATTTAGACACTTTAATTGAATTACTGAAATGTCTAATAAAATGTTTAATTACTGTGAAATGTCTACTGCACTAGACATTTCAAAATTCACAAAATTGGGACAATGAAACGTCTAACGAAACCTTTACTCTTACTTAGAGTGTGATATCTGTGACAAATTTATTGACATTTACAAGTTGGTTACGGCAATTATTTATTTTGAAATGGCTCCAAATACAGCACCTAAAATATTACGTAAGTTACGGGTTACGAGTACTTAACTAAAACGTTTTATGATTTAAGATATTATTATGACAATGGAAAATACTGAACTATGCAAGGTCACATATCCGCTTACCTTGTACGGATAAGGCTTCGATGAAAGACAGCAGTGACATGACCATGCTTTTCGATTCTTTGAGATGAGCGCGTCATACATTTCTTTACTTGGTTCAATGAGTAACCCCGTCCATCCTAACTCCAGTTCCAGGTAAAGAGTATTGGAAATAGATTCGCCATCGTAAGCTCCCGCTTCAACAAAAAAACCTCGTGATCGTGTTTCCGGAGGGAACAAGGTTTTCATTTCCTCATATATGTTCGTCCAAGATATGTGTATAATTCTGTATTTGTTGTACTCCTTCGCGTATTTGTCGGTTTTATTAATTTGCAAATTATAGGACGCTGATGATGGAGGAATAAGGAAACTGAAATGAAAAAGTTGTTTTTTGAGTGACAGAAGTCCAAACCTCTAAAGAGAGGTCGTTTACCAGGAAGGCAATACGTATTGGCGCGATGAATTTATGGAATTTTGCATGATAAATTTTGGTTTGTTTGAGAACTTTTCAGAATTTTTAAGTCAACTACACTCAGGGGCGGACTGAGCGGTCGGGCAATCGGGCATGGACCGAGATCCCGGGCCATTAGGCGGCCCGGCGGTCCCGGCCCGCAGTCATCATAAAACAGTGAGAGTGTTCTCAATTGGGTCAAGTGTCTACTCGAACTGTAATATGAAAAAAATCGGATTTCAAGGGGCCCAGGACCTCATTATGCCCGAGGGCCCAGGTTGCTGTCAGTCCGCCCCTGACTACACTCTATAACTTTTAAAGCAGAAAATTTCAAGAGTTGTGCGGTGAAAGGACATTGCTCAAGTTTTTGGATGTATGCGTTGGTGGCTTTTTTGCCTCCGACATCAATTATTCCACGTCTCGAGCGTATTTTGGTAGGTTAGTGTGTAGTGCTTGAATGCACGGGTATCGCCTAACGGGTATATGGAGTACATATACTGTTAGATCTTGTACCGGAAATAAGGGTTAAGAAGCAGTTATGTGAGTGGGGGTAAATCGACATTATGATTACTGTTCTTCGTTTCATGTATTAGATCCTTTTCGAGGATACGCGAGTGACCTTAATGATGGAAGTTGCATTTCTAAATCAAAGTGGCAGCTCAAGAAAATTGTGACCTGTGGCCTGTTCTGGAATAGGCTGGGGTCAGAACGAGTGGGGCCAATCTAAGAGATAGGTTTAGCCTTAAAAGACGGTGGTCTATCGGGCTGCGAGATAGTAGGGATAGAGAAAGGTAAGATAGGGCTTGAAACAATGTTTGGGATGACCAAGTCGAAAAACTCCGATGCATTCTGAACACGATCGTTTACAGGAAAATTTTATGGTGGTTGAAAGAAACATTTATTTCTAGAAAAAGAAGTGTTATGGTCAATGCCAAGCTTCTCAACTCGCGGTTTGACCTGAGGAAGAACCAACAGGTGGACAGGAGAAGAATGAGTCTTCTGTTTAGTAAAGGAAGAGGAAGACTTTTTGCAAGTGTCTGAAGTGGCACTTCAAAATTCCGATTGTCAAACCTTCTGATTAGAAACAAAGGAATCGAATGGACGATATCCTGGAGGACGATACAGAGATGCATCATTCCTTTTGGTGGAAAGGAAATAGTGGTAATTCCCTTCCGAAGTCATTAGAGATGTGTTGTTGGCGCGTGGCGGATTTGCAATTGGAAAGATTTGAACCTTGTTAAAACAATGAGACTCGAGGTCATAAGCCGAGCTTGCATCATGTCCCTGAGACAAGCGAGTTTTCAATGGCTTCACATAAATTCACATAAGAAGGGAGATCCCTCGGTGAATCCTTGCAATGTTCATTACTCTTCCAAGTAAGAACAGAAGTGGAGTGGGTTGCAATTGCAAAATTGGAGATTAATTAATAATATGATTCATAATAGAATTTTTCTAACAAATTAAAACATAAGTTAGGTTTAATAGTTAAACTATAAAAGTTTGACTAAAATTAATCACAAAAAGGGCTACGTGACGATTGGCATGTAAACGTCTGAACAGGTTCTGTTTTGTAAATGGGACGTATTGTGTTGAACCAATGACGTATGGGAAAATCACTCGCGTGAGATCACGCCTCTTTTTCGTCCAATCATGTCATTAAAAACACATTAGTTTTTAGATAGCACTTAATATATATGGAGCAATCCAAGAATAAGCACCCCAAATCAATTTAGGGTGCTTTTTCTTATATTAGGGTCGAACGAGGGTGCTTATTCTTGAATTGCTCTAAAATCCATCAAATAAAACGTTAAAACTAACGAAAATATTACGACATAACCTAACCAATCATCAATATATATATATATAATATATTATATATATATATATATATATATATATATGAAAAATTATTTCACGAAAGTGACACGTGAAAAGTATTTATGATGAATAAAACCACGAAGGAAAAAAGAAACACAAAGGGTGCTCAAGCGCTTTCGTCTAATGACATCCTCAGGAACACTGGAGTGAAAGGACAGATCAAGGCAATATATAGGTTACAAAAATAAACATACATACATACATATTCACATATATATACATATATATATATAATATATGTTAAACACAGACCGTGCATGGAACAAGGAACTCTTCTGGGAAAATTAAATCCACTATAGTCCGAATAGTAATGGAAATGACAAATACCATAGTTTTTTTCCTTTTTCATGATTTTAGCCCGACGTGGGCAACGGGTCTCTCGCAAGAGATCCCATAAATATAGCTTCCCTCACCAGCTATCTGCAAAGCAGACAGGATCCAGCTTTGGGACGTGGATCTAGGGTTTAAAGCAAACCTAGATCCCTACACTCAGAACCTCTATATAAGTAAAAGACTCGTTGCATTCACGTCGTGTTGAATAAATCAAAGAAAAAGGGGGTAACTATTGTATTTTTAGCCAAAAAAAACCAAAACTTAAACCTCAACCGGGACATTGAGCGTCCACTTTTCAAGGCACGAAACACGTCCGTTTAGTATACACAAACTCAGAATGGTTCCCTGAGAACATTATATGTTAAACACAGACCGTGCATGGAACAAGGAACTCTTCTGGGAAAATTAAATCCACTATAGTCCGAATAAGTAATTAGAGGTTCTGAGTGTAGGGATCTAGGTTTGCTTTAAACCCTAGATCCACGTCCCAAAGCTGGATCCTGTCTGCTTTGCAGATAGCTGGTGAGGGAAGCTATATTTATGAGATCTCTTTGCGAGAGACCAGTTGCCCACGTCGGGCTAAAATCATGAAAAGGAAAAAACTATGGTATTTGTCATTTACCATTACTTATTCGGACTATAGTGGATTTAATTTTCCCAGAAGAGTTCCTTGTTCCATGCACGGTCTGTGTTTAACATATAATGTTCTCAGGGAACCATTCTGAGTTTGTGTATACTAAACGGACGTGTTTCGTGCCTTGAAAAGTGGACGCTCAATGTCCCGGTTGAGGTTTAAGTTTTGGTTTTTTTTGGCTAAAAATACAATAGTTACCCCCTTTTTCTTGATTTATTCAACACGACGTGAATGCAACGAGTCTTTTACTTATATAGAGGTTCTGAGTGTAGGGATCTAGGTTGCTTTAAACCCTAGATCCACGTCCCAAAGCTGGATCCTGTCTGCTTTGCAGATAGCTGGTGAGGGAAGCTATATTTATGGGATCTCTTTGCGAGAGACCCGTTGCCCACGTCGGGCTAAAATCATGAAAAAGGAAAAAAACTATGGTATTTGTCATTTACCATTACTTATTCGGACTATAGTGGATTTAATTTTCCCAGAAGAGTTCCTTGTTCCATGCACGGTCTGTGTTTAACATATAATGTTCTCAGGGAACCATTCTGAGTTTGTGTATATATATATATACATATATACATATATATAGTAAGCATAGAAAAAATTGTGGGAGGAGCCAACATTTATATGGTCACAAAGGAATAAAGAAATAAAAATAAATATAAATATAAATTGAGAAAAATTAATTACAAAATAGTGCCTTAGTGATATATATGTCAGCCTAAATAATCATAAAGAAATAAACAGGCAAATAAAAAAACCATAAATATACATACATACATATATATATATATATATATATACATATATATATATATATATATAAAAAGACACTTTTAGCACTTTGGCCGACCTTCAATATAAATTCAAATGGCTTTTTATGGAACAGGTCACAAAAGAATAAAGAAATAAAAATAAATATAAATATTGTAAGTGGAGTCTACCAATTCAAGCTCAAAGGGAAGTTTTACAATCATTTAATAGATGCTGCCAAATTGATATATATGTCACAAAAAAAAAAAAAAAAAAAAAAAAAAATTATTATTAAAAAAATAATAAAAATAATAATAATAAATTGAAAGATAAATTTTAAGAGAGGCACACCAATTTATAAGGGAAAAATTACCACATATGCATATTATAGTCCAAACGAATAAAAAAGTACAAGTAAATATAAATTGGAAAACAAAATGATGCCTAGATGATATATAAAGAACAATAAAATATATATACAACATATATACGGTATATATACGAAATATAAACGCAATATATACAGAATATATATATATATATATATATATATATATATATATATATGCATAAGGGAAAAAAATACCAAATTTGTTTTTATAATTATTGTCTGAAAAACGGTAGGTCGCAAAAGAATAAAGAAATAAAAATAAATATAAATTGAAAAAATTACAAATAATACACGTACACATGTATACCCATAACCAAATATATATACATATACACACATATATACAAACACACACACACACACACACACACATATATATATATATATATACACATACAAACTTGACCTTCGCGAAATGAGAAATCATCCCGCAGAACCTTTGTGAGGTTGTAAGGTAAGGTAAGGTACATACACATATATATATATATATATATATATATATATATATATTATACTATAAACTACATACATACATACATATACACACATACATACATACATATACACACATATACATACAAACACATTTAACTGCAATGACCACACACATACTCACATACACATACATACATACACATACACGCATACAGCAAAAAATTGAAAAATAAAATTGTAAGAAACAACAGACAAAAACAAATTTTTTACCAAAGATTTAACAACCTGCCCTTTTTGTTTAAATCCATTCTGAAGGAATTCAGAGCAACGGGATCGAGTTGAAACAGACCTTTACTCATGTTAAGGTTATTTGTAAGTTGAATTATAGCCGACTCAAGAATATTTCTATTAACAATGTTGCTAGAGTGAAACAAAACTGAAACATTATTCCAATCAATACGTACAATGGGATAACTCTGACAAATGGACAAAAAGGGCACTGGACAACTGTCCCGTTCTAACGGAATATTGATGCTGTTTTACACGCGTTTGCAAATCCTTTCCCGTCTGACCTATGTAAAAAGAATCACATTGCTTACACCCAATTTTATAGATAATGCCTAAATTATTGGTAGGGCTATTTTTTACTATGATGTTTTTCACAATATTGTTATATGAAAAAACTACACTGATATCCAAAAGTTTAAGTACATTAGCAATGCCTAAGAAGCCCGGGAAAAATGGAAGTACTAAAATATTCTTTGACAAGGTGCGAGTGTTATTATTCACACGATAGAAGGTTCGTTTAGCCTTATTAAGACAAGATTCCATGAACGCAGATGGGTAACACAACTCACTTCCAATACCGTTGATATTTTCCAATTCGGCATCGATGTATTCCGGACTGGCGATCCTAAGAGCGCGGAGAAACATTGAGGAAAATATGGCCTTTTTAATAGGGGTGTCATGTCCAGAGTAAAAGTGTACGTAGGACAAATTGTTTGTTTTTTTCCGATAGATACTAAACTTAAAACCCGGGCTATCCCTATGAACACGCACATCCAAAAACGGGATTGAATTGTCTTGTTCCACTTCTAAAGTAAATTTAATGGGGGGACTTGGTCATTTAACTGAAGGAGGAAGTCATCCAGGTCACGATTCATGGGCCAGATGACTTCCTCCTTCAGTTAAATGACCAAGTCCCCTCCATTAAATTTACTTTAGAAGTGGAACAAGACAATTCAATCCCGTTTTTGGATGTGCGTGTTCATAGGGATAGCCCGGGTTTTAAGTTTAGTATCTATCGGAAAAAAAAAAACAATTTATCCTACGTACACTTTTACTCTGGACATGACACCCCTATTAAAAAGGCCATATTTTCCTCAATGTTTCTCCGCGCTCTTAGGATCGCCAGTCCGGAATACATCGATGCCGAATTGGAAAATATCAACGGTATTGGAAGTGAGTTGTGTTACCCATCTGCGTTCATGGAATCTTGTCTTAATAAGGCTAAACGAACCTTCTATCGTGTGAATAATAACACTCGCACCTTGTCAAAGAATATTTTAGTACTTCCATTTTTCCCGGGCTTCTTAGGCATTGCTAATGTACTTAAACTTTTGGATATCAGTGTAGTTTTTTCATATAACAATATTGTGAAAAACATCATAGTAAAAAATAGCCCTACCAATAATTTAGGCATTATCTATAAAATTGGGTGTAAGCAATGTGATTCCTTTTACATAGGTCAGACGGGAAAGGATTTGCAAACGCGTGTAAAACAGCATCAATATTCCGTTAGAACGGGACAGTTGTCCAGTGCCCTTTTTGTCCATTTGTCAGAGTTATCCCATTGTATTGATTGGAATAATGTTTCAGTTTTGTTTCACTCTAGCAACATTGTTAATAGAAATATTCTTGAGTCGGCTATAATTCAACTTACAAATAACCTTAACATGAGTAAAGGTCTGTTTCAACTTGATCCCGTTGCTCTGAATTCCTTCAGAATGGATTTAAACAAAAAGGGCAGGTTGTTAAATCTTTGGTAAAAAATTTGTTTTTGTCTGTTGTTTCTCTTACAATTTTATTTTTCAATTTTTTGCTGTATGCGTGTATGTGTATGTATGTATGTGTATGTGAGTATGTGTGTGGTCATTGCAGTTAAATGTGTTTGTATGTATATGTGTGTATATGTATGTATGTATGTGTGTATATGTATGTATGTATGTATGTATGTATGTATGCAGTTAAATGTGTATATATATATATATATATATATATATATATATATATATTATATATGTGTATGTACCTTACCTTACCTTACAACCTCACAAAGGTTCTGCGGGATGATTTCTCATTTCGCGAAGGTCAAGCTTTGTATGTGTATATATATATATATGTGTGTGGGTGTGTGTGTGTGTTTGTATATATGTGTGTATATGTATATATATTTGGTTATGTGGGTATACATGTGTACGTGTATTATTTGTAATTTTTTCAATTTATATTTATTTTTATTTCTTTATTCTTTTGCGACCTACCGTTTTTCAGACAATAATTATAAAAACAAATTTGGTAATTTTTTTCCCTTATGCATATATATATATATATATATATATATATATATATATTCTGATATATTGCGTTTATATTTCGTATATATACCGTATATATGTTGTATATATATTTTATTGTTCTTTATATATCATCTAGGCATCATTTTGTTTTCCAATTTATATTTACTTGTACTTTTTTATTCGTTTGTGACTATAATATGCATATGTGGTAATTTTTCCCTTATAAATTGGTGTGCCTCTCTTAAAATTTATCTTTCAATTTATTATTATTATTTTTTTATTTTTTTAATAATTAATTTTTTTTTTTTTTTTGGTTTATTTTTCTTTATTTTTTTGTGACATATATATCAATTTGGCAGCATCTATTAAATCGATTGTAAAACTTCCCTCTTGAGCTTGAATTGGTAGACTCCACTTACAATATTTATATTTATTTTTATTTCTTTATTCTTTTGTGACCTGTTCCATAAAAAGCCATTTGAATTTATATTGAAGGTCGGCCAAAGTGCTAAAAGTGTCTTTATATATATATATATATATATATATATATATATATATATATATATGTATATTTATGGTTTTTTTTATTTGCCTGTTTATTTCTTTATGATTATTTAGGCTGACATATATATCACTAAGGCACTATTTTGTAATTAATTTTTTCTCATTTATATTTATATTTATTTTTATTTCTTTATTCCTTTGTGACCATATAAATGTTGGCTCCTCCCACAATTTTTTATATGCTTACTATATATATGTATATATGTATATATATATATATATATATGTATATATATGTGAATATGTATGTATGTATGTTTATTTTTGTAACCTATATATTGCCTTGATCTGTCCTTTCACTCCAGTGTTCCTGAGGATGTCATTAGACGAAAGCGCTTGAGCACCCCTTTGTGTTTCTTTTTTCCTTCGTGGTTTTATTCATCATATATATATATATATATATATATATATATATATATATATATATATATATATATATAGTGACGATTGGTTACGTTAAGTCGTAATATTTTCGTTAGTTTTAACGTTTTATTTGATTAGATATACAATTTATGTGCAGGATAGATTCATAAACGATGCTTTTGAAAGGATTTGTGAGCAAATTGCCACACAATATACTTTGTAATTATGTTGTTCTAATTTTTTTTAATTTCAATATCCTTTTTAAACATTAAGTTATTGTTTGCAATATTCCAATTTTTTCAATATTCAATCTTATTTCAATATTTTAATTTTAATTATGTTGTTCTAATTTTGGATCACCTGAAGATCAGGGCCCCTAGCCTTCTTTAGTTAGCCTTATAAGGCTAACTAACGAAACTATCACGACTTAACCTAACCATTCGTCAAGGGCGTACAGTTGAGCTAACGATTGGTTAGGTTAAGTCGTGATATTTTCGTTAGGTAGCTTTATAAGGCTAACTAACGAAGGCTGGGGGCCCTGATCTTCAGGTGATCCCTAATTTTTTTTATTGCAATACCCTTCGTAAACATTAAATTTTTTTTCTAAATTTTATGTTAAAATCCCTTAATTTGGAATGAGGTCGAACTGAGGTGCTGTTTCTTGGAGTGGGGTCTAACTGAGGTGCTTTTTCTTGGATTTGGGACTTTGGGGTGCTTATTCTTGGATTGCTCATATACTATATTATATATATAATATATATATATATATATATATATATATATATATATATATAACGGACACGGACTTAGACTTTACAACAGATGATATTACACAAGCTATAGGGAAACTAAAAGCACATTCGGCAGCAGGACCGGACAAATGGAATGCCACACTGATCAAAAACTGCAAGAATGCAATCGCTAAGCCCCTACATTATGCTGTGTCAATTTTGTCAACTTTTTTCAAATCAATTTTGGTAGTGAAAATATAGTGTCTTTTCATATCAAAACTTGAAATTGGCCAACCAAAATGAAATAAAATAACCCTTACCTACATCAATTTTACCTTAAAGTTTCAGAAATTGACTCTTTTACTAAATAATAGGACATAAATTGATTAACTATTCATCTGTTACAGAATTATCCCACTGATCGCATATGGAGTGTTTTCAAGGTCATATAGTTGTTGTACAATGTACAAGTCACAACATGAATAGAACAACTGTCCCTCACTCTCAGTCCTCAGTTGCCTCTTAGATGACATAGACGGTGGTTTGCTGTTATTGCTCTTGTACCTACTTCATAGTTATTCTACTAGACGAATACTACAGTTTAACTGTAAGTATGGATTATTGATTTTTACAATTATTTATTATCATCATATTCTTCTGTCTAATTATGTTGTAATCCCATGAAATATTTTTTTATTGAATTTTAGAACATCGAATGACTAAACTTTGAAACATCGTAATTGATATAAAATACTTAAATGTTTTTCTTTCTTTTCAGATATTCCTAAGATGCCAAAATTGAAGACAAGAGGTCAGTCGTCATGCCACTTGAGCCTGTTAGTTGGTACAGGCAAGGAGCTTCCCGTATCAGAACTACCAACAGTGCGAGACATGCTGAGACTAGGGTTACTCCTTCGTGAACAAAATACAAAGGATAGAAGGAACTACACAGAGAAAGAGCTCATAAGGGACATGATTCCCCCTCTTCTGCATCAGTGGAAAAAAGCTAATGTGTTATTCAAACCACCTGTACTCAATCAGTATAGAACTATGGAGCTAAAATTAACAAAGCTGTGGCATAAAGCAGTTGAGACATCACTTCGTAAAGGAAAACTAGCAAAGAAAAATAAATTTCTGCACACACTTGACACTCTTCTTGACATTTTTAACTGCCAGTGTCCCATAGAGTTGTGTTCTGAAGCCAATTGTTCTCCCTCATGCAGAAGAGAACCTCACCCTCACATTGATTGTCGCTGTCCTCGTGAGAAGAAGATCCCTGTTTTGGAGCTGGCTTTCATAAAGGCGCAGAGAACAAAGGCAGGAGGCCAAGGAAGTATGCAGATTAGTTCGGCAGATTATTCAGAAACCAAAAAACAGATTGTTATTGCTAAGAAAAAAGAGAAAATCTGAGAGAGTTACAAGGAGTTACAAGGAAAAGAAGTACCTCAAAAGGCCTTGCGGCCCATACCGAGGAGGTACCAATGGCAACGGGTGCCACGGAGAATTTTCTACACACTCAAATAGTGTGCAAAATTTGGTCTAACCTTTTCTTGAACTGATCCACAGAGGAACTGTTCACAACTTCCGAAGGTAACCTGTTCCATGTGTCACAGATCTTATACGTAAAGTAATTCCCACACACACTAGTCCTAAACCGTTTCAAATCCAACTTCCAACCATTGTTGCGAGTTGGGTTATCATTTAAACTAAACATACTTCTAAAATCGACATCGTTGAACCCGCGTAAGAGCTTGAAAACCTCGATCAGTTGACTGCGCAGCCTCCGAGTTTCAAGCGAAAACAAGTTCAGGGCGCGTAACCGTCGATTGTAGCCCATATGCCTAACGGAAGGGATTAACTTTGTGGCCCTCGCCTGCACTCGCTCCAGCCTCTCAATATCTTTCCTGAGGGTGGGCGACCAGAACTGCACAGCATACTCCAGGTGCGGCCGAACAAGGGAATTGTACAGTGAGAGCACAATCTCCTTGTTCCGAAACTGAAATTGCCTCCTGATATAACCTAATAGTTTCTGGGCTTTCTTTTCCACCTCTACACACTGTTTCGTAAACTTAAGGTCGCTGCTAATTAGCACACCCAAGTCCTTTTCTAAATCAGTCACCTCGATATTACTACCCAACATCGAGTAGTCCGACTTGGGATTGGCGTAGCCAATGTGCATCACTTTGCATTTACCCAAGTTAAACGGCATTTGCCATTTTTCGGACCACTCTCCTATCCTACCTAGGTCCGCACGCAGTTCCTCGATCGCTTCGGGCGTCCCAACATTGGCCCCAAGCTTCGTGTCATCAGCGAATTTGGCGATCTGACTGACGATGCCACCGTCGAAATCATTTATGTAAATGATAAACAACAGCGGCCCCAAAACGGAACCCTGAGGAACCCCACTAGTGACCGAGGCCCAACCCGAACTAGCACCTTTAATTACAACCCTCTGCCGCCTATTCTTCAGCCAGTTTTTCAATCCACCTACCTATTTCCCCACCGATACCCACGCGCGCACTTTCGCCATTAGCCGGCGGTGAGGTACCTTATCAAAGGCTTTCTGAAAGTCGAGATAAAGTATATCAATCGCCCTACTCTTATCGTACTCACCCAACATGACGTGGAAAAACTCGAGCAAGTTGGTGAGACACGACCTATGCCGTCTAAACCCATGTTGGGAGTCCCAAGCAGCTTGTAGGAATCCAAATGGTCAACGATCCTATCCGCTATTATCCCCTCTAATAATTTACCTACAACTGAAGTGAGACTAATGGGACGATAGTTCCCTGGACTTTCGTGATCCCCTTTCTTAAAGATAGGGTCACGTTGGCTTCCTCCAGTCACCAGGCACCTGGCCCGTCTCCAACGATTTGTTGAAGACTGTAGCCAGGTGGGGAGCCACCTGGTCGCGCACCTCCCGCAACACTCTGGGGAGAAACTGGTCTGGCCCAGGAGCCTTAAACGCGCTCAGTTTGTCAATTCTATCGGCAACGACTGTCGCGGTACATCGAACATTATCCAGGCCAGCACCTTCGTGCCTCACGCCTGGCTCGGGGATGATGCGGGTGTCCTCCCTGGTGAACACTCCCGCAAAGTACTCATTAAGCACATTGGCGATGTCCGCGTCCGAGGTCCGCAGAACGCCGCTTCCGTCCTTTAACGGACCTATCATGCTTCTAATGGGCTTTCTACTATTAACATACCTGAAGAACTCCTTAGGGTTCCCCTTGCAGAGGCTTGCCACCCGTAGTTCTTCGTTACGTTTCGCTAGCCTAACCTTCGCCTTCACTTCCCTACACAGGCGGACATACGCTAAAGTGTTCTCATGGGAACGATTGGCCTTCGCTCTCCTATACGCTACTTTCCTATTTCGGATAGCCGAAGCGATGTCACGACTGAACCACTTAGGCTGCGTTGAAGCAGGGGTGACCGGTTTTGAGGGTATGGCAGCAGACTGAAGCACCATAAACTCGTCCCGGAATGCACTCCACACTCCCTCAACATCGCCGCCGACCTCTAACCCCATATCTCCTACGCTATCCCTGAGGCTAACAAAGTTCGCCCGCCGGAGATCGAGCTTACTGCCTCTCGAGTTACTACACTTCACCCGAGGGACGCACACACGGAACCTAATAAGACTGTGATCACTCCCGCCCAACGATTCGTCAACGGTGAGGCCAGTGACGAGGTTGTCTTCGGTCGTGAACACTAAGTCTAGAACGCTTTCGCCTCGTGTAGGCTCGTTGACCCACTGAGTGAGGAAGTTCTCATCAGCAAAGTCAACTAGCCTCCTCCCTTCAGCATCGGCAGTCCTGTTTTCCCACTTTATGCCGCGACAGTTGAAGTCTCCTAAAACTACACACACCCTATCCCCTAGCAGGCTACTGAGTTCGGTGTACAGGGCTGTATCCTCCTCGAGGAGGAGATGCGGAGGTCTGTACACCAAGATTAACCTATAGTTCATCCCTCCCACGTTCAGATCGACGCCAAGCAGCTCCCGTTCCGACCGGAACTGGCAGTCAACCGGACTCAACGTGTCTCTGACGTATATTAGTACCCCACCCCCCCCCCGGGTGCGGTCTTTGCGAAACATTCTATACCCGGGAATTTCGAACTCCCCAACGTAGTCCCTACGATCAGTATGAATCCAGGATTCGGTGATAGCAACGATATCCTGGTATTCTGATGCTAAGAGCGCCCGTAGCTCGCGAAACTTGTTCCTAATTGACCTAGCATTAAAAAGCATTGCACGGAGGGAGCCTTCCCTATTCTGACCGCCCCCTAGCACGACCCGTTTCCCGAACAGCCAGGGCTGTCGGGAGTTGAAGAGCCCCTCACTAACGAGGGGGCAACTTCCGCAGGAGACTGAGCCCCCTCCAACGTAGGAGGAGGGTCACCCACCTGTACTTCGACGCACCCTTCAGTTGAAGGTACGTCCGCCACCGGCTCATCCTCATCTCTCCCCGGTGGGGGCCAAGAAAGGCAGAAAAAGAAGAGTGAAGATGCCACCCAAAGAGATGAAGAGCTCTATCAAGAGGTTTCTCACTTCTTTGAAAGCTCTTCAGATGAACAGAAAGAAGCAACATCAGATGATAGCTCCAAAATGCCATCTGAACCTTCGCCGAAGAGAATGAAATACAACACTAAAGACATCTCAAACATTGCCCTTGCCAGTATTCGCCACCATACGGGGCTACGAGAGACTGCAGAGATTGCCACTGCCGCTTGGATAGATGCAGGCCTCATCAGCCGAGAGGATACATCCTTAGTGATAGATCATAATAAGATAAGAAGAGCACAAGAAAAAATAATGAAGGAAATATCTGATCAGCATGAAAAAGATTTGAAGGAGGAAGGTCTCTCTTGCCTTTTGTTTGATGGAAGAAGAGATGACACAAAAGTTCTCCTAGAGGTAGAGGGAATGAACAGAAAGTTTCCCGGTCTCATCAAAGAAGAACACTACTCTGTGTGTTCCGAACCTGGTGGCCGCTATTTGTTTCACTTTGTTCCTGAAGCAGAAGTAGAAGGCAAGAAACATGCAGAGGCAATTGCTGATCAAATAATATGTTGGCTTCAAGAAAGAAGACTTGACAGTTCACTGCAGGCCGTTGGTGGAGACTCAACTGCGGTGAACACTGGATGGCAGGGCGGTGTTATGACGCATTTAGAGAAAAAACTTGGAAGAAGGCTTGTTTGGATTGTATGTGATTTGCACACAGGGGAACTACCTCTTCGTCGTCTCATCCAGGAACTTGATGGTCCTACAAAGAGCAACAACAAGTGGTCAGGCCCCCTTGGCAACATGCTAGATGAAGCAACGGAATTAGAAATAAATACAAAATTTCCAAAGGTCGAAGTAGGCCCTCCCCTTCCAGTGTTGTCTGAAGACGTTATCAAAGACCTCAGCACGGATCAATCTTACGCTTATCGTATTGTTCAAGCAATCAGATAAGGAGAGTTGCCTCAAAATCTGGCTCTCTTGGAGATTGGACCCCTAAGTCACAGTCGTTGGTTAACTACAGCGATTCGTTTCTGCAGGATTTGGGTTTCCAAACATGCACTGAAGGGCAAAATGCTACAGAATTTGATGTTGATTGTTGAATTTATTATTGGGTTTTATCTTCCTCACTGGTTTAATGTAAAACTTAATCCAATGTGGATGGAGGGGCCCAACCACATCTTGTTTCAATTACAGCTACTGATAACCCAAAGGAAAGTAGTGGTGGACATCGTGTTACCTGTGGTGAGAAGGTTCGCTTGGTATGCTAGGCCAGAGGCAGTTTTGCAAGCAATACTCTGCAGCCAATGTATCAAAGAGCGAACTGAGGCTGTGGAAATCATTCTAAAGCTTAGAAGAACATCACTAGATGATGACCAGCTGGGAGACTGCTCTGTTCAGACAAGGTACCTCCGATAAACGCCAATGCCACGAAATTGTCAGAATTAGTTAACTTGAGTTCGGAAGTTTTGGAGCCACCACTGACAACATGTATAACAAACAAAGATTTAACACAACTTAGAGGCTCCAATGCAAATGCCAAAGTGGCCTTCTCACACTCAGAGTGTGGAGAGATGTGTGAAAATGGTCACAGAAGCAGCTAGTCAAGTTTACAGTCACGAGAGGCGAGAAGGCTACATCAAAGCGCAAGTTCCAAGCCGAATGCTGATGTCAAGGAACCCCAGCAAAAAGGACATGACTGCATTGGTTACTTCAGTGGCGGTCCTAGCTTACATGACGCCCTGGGCGAACCTCACCTTCAGCGCCCCCCCCCCTGTTCGCCAACACACACACATTCGAATCCCCCCAAAATAAAGGACAGACATAACTCTTTCACAAAATAACTTTTTATTGGACTAATTGTTGGAACTTCAGAACCAAAACAAAGACTCAAATTTCTGAATTTTACAAATCCTTCATCACGTAAATAGAATAACTCACTTAAGAGAATGTAATTATGATACTATGAACAGGAAAAATACAAATTAAATTGCACAACTGCCATAAATAAACTAGAGAATCAAATTTCTAAATTGTACAAATGCTCTATCACATAAATAGAATAAGACACTTAAGAGAGGGTAATTATTATGCTACACTTTGAACAAGAAACAAAATAAATTGCACCACAGCACAACTGCCATCTAAAGCCTGACTCTTCTTACCTTCCTTGATGCAAAGTCATTGATCTTTTATTATTTATTTTATTTTATTTTTTATTTTTATTTATTTCTTTATTTATTTATTCTTATTTTTATTTTTATTTTTTTTGCAGGCGCTCATGCCGCCCCTCCACAAATGCCGCCCTGTGCGGCTGCCCATATTGCCCATATGAGGAACCGCCACTGGGTTACTTTCAAATAAAGACTGAATGATATCTTATTGCCACTTTAAATGTTGATAGGATGTTTGCGCACATTTGTTATTTTGTTACGAATTTACGGAAACATGGAATTTTTTAATTAAGATTGATGTAGGTAGGAGTTATTTTTTATTGTTTTTAAAGCAAGGATATTATTTTGTATGCCAAATGATTACATTAAATTGCTACCAAATCACATGATTTTCAATTTAGTCATTTCACCCCCAAAATTGACACACCCTACCCCTACATTGGATATGGAGACGATTACTCGACACGGGAAAAATACCGAGCATCCTGAAGAGAGCGAACATAATTCCAATATATAAAGGGGAAGATCGATCTGAGGCCAAAAACTATAGGCCAGTGTCGCTTACATCTCATCACACTAAAATATTTGAAAGAACAGTTAGAAAAAAATCTATGATTTTTTGGAAACTCGGAAAAAAATTAAATGATAACCAACATGGATTCCGGTCAGGCAGATCATGTCTATCATAACTAATGGAACACTATAACAACATTATTGATGCACTTGAAAGTAATAAAAACTATGATGTAATATACACAGACTTTGCCAAGGCGTTCGACAAGTGTGACCATGGAATAGCACATAAACTGAAATATATGGGAATAATGGGAAAAGTAGGAAAATGGATATATAATTTTCTTTGTGAGCGGCAGCAAGTCATTACAGTTCAAGGAATATCTTCACCAGAATCAGAAGTCCTTAGCTCAGTACCACAAAGAACTGTATTAGTTCCATTACTTTTCATAATCATGCTAACTGACATAGATGAGGACGTTAACAGTGACAACACAGTAACATCGTTTGCCGATGACACAAAGATTAGTAGAAAAATAAGAAACCCATAGGATATAGGATCCCTACAAACAGACATGAACAGAATCTACAATTGGTCGGAAGGCAACAATATAAATTTAACACGGAGAAATTTCAACTGTTGAGATACGGAAGAAGGGAGGACCTAAAATCCATAGAATACTATACCCGAAATGGACAGGAAATTTAGAGAAATTCTAAAGCAAAAGATTTAGGTGGTGTAATGAGTGATGACGCGAAATTTGAAACACAAAATAAAATAGCAGTAAACAGAGCAAAAAGAATAACTGGACAGATACTGAGAACCTTTAAAAGAAGGGATATGTATATAATGATTCCTCTATTGAAAACCCTGATCATACCCAAATTGGAATACTGCTCGGTCCTAACATCCCCATATAAACAAAAAAGACATTAATCAGGTAGAAGGAATTCAGAGAAGCTTTACACCCAAGATGAATGGATGCAAAGAACTAAATTACTGGGAAAGGTTACATAAATTAAACTTATATTCACTGGAAAGAAGAAGAGAGAGATGCACCATTATTTACACTTAGAAAAAATGGAAGAACTAGCCCCTAAACTTACTATCAACCCTATAACCCCTCAAACAACAGTGAAAAGTAGAAAAAGAAGAATGCGTCATGTTCCCAAATTAAAGGCTAGACAGGGAACATCCTTGAAGAAAAATAGTTTTGTTGTGAGATTACCAAGACTGTTAAACCAACTGCCAAGAAACTAAGGTGTCGCGGTGGATATCTTCAAAAGAAGATTAGACGCCTGGCTCAGAACAATCCCAGATGAGCCCGGCATACCTGGCTACGTGAGGTGGAGAGCACAAGAAACAACCTTTCTACTTCACCAGGCCAACTCGAGAGGAGGGGCGACAAGCTTGACCTTCGTGAAATGAGGAATTATCCCACGAAACGTTTGAAAAGTTGAAAGGTAATAATAAAAGGATTTAGTAGTAGATAGGTTAGATAGGTTAGATAAGTTAGTTAAATAATATATAAAAGTAAGAATTAGTAAAATTTTTAGAATAGAGCGTTTTAAAGTTTTGTGTAACCTTTGGTTAGCTTCCGCCCGAATTGTTCATTCTGACGAAGGTCAAGCTTTTCACTCCACCTTAGACCTACATTTTAACGTGGAATCCGAACCACGCCCCATCAGCAGCACAGCGTCTTAACCACTAGGCCACCTAGGGTACCCATTTATCTACCAACCGCTTTCTTTATTGTGTGGAAGGATGAACAGCTGGGTTTTGCTGCGCGCCGGCTGCCGTCGGGTCTCGAACCCGGGGCCGATGGATTCGCAGTCAGCGACGCTAACCACTACACCACCGAGGCGCAGTTCCAGATTTATGAGGGAAAAGGTCTCAAAATATTCTCATCAAACGCAATCACTGATGGGAAACTACGAACAGGACGGGAGAAAGAGAGAAGAAATTTTCACGGAGAGAAGGTTGCATACAGTCCATCAGAAATTCACATTTTTTCCTACCTTGTCATTTTTATTTTAATAGTCCCATCGTGCCCGTGGAAATATGGGCCCATTTTTAAGATGAATTCATAAAAGCAAACTCATTTAATCTCTCCTAAAGCCTACTGAAACGAAACTTTCCTTCAGAACCCTAAGTCCCGCGTTAGACCAGATTCCCGTTTCCATAGGCCTACTTCACTACTTGTCATTTTCGATTGAGGCTTAACCTGTTTTATTAATTGTATAATGTAAGCGTAAAGTTAATTTAATTTGTGAAAAAACAAGATTAACATAGAAAAATTTCTTGGTGTTTTTATAAACAACAATTAAAAGTAAATTCTGAAAATATGACGACAAACAATGTTAGTTCCTCAGTTGAAGTATTAAGTGGAAATAAATAATACGAAGAGAAAGACAACATAAAATTTAATGTCAGCGCTACTACAAAGTGCAACTTCGTCACACGAGCAGAGCAACGGATGAATGATTCATTTTCATTTATGGGGGATCACCGGGTAAGGGATGTCACCTCGGGAGAGAAAGCCGAATCCAACAAGTGATTAAAGACTTCATCTGGGACAACCTCATCACAGAGCACTTCCCCTGGAAAATTTTGGTTAGTCTCCCCATACAGAACTTTCCTCGTGGTGTTTGAGACACTCTCTTTATAGAGCACTTCCCTCGTCGTACTGGAGACATCCAATGTATCGTGCATGCCACAAGAACTAACAGGATGGACAAATGTATTCCGGGCTTGCATTTCCGTACTGATAAGTTCCGACGGTGGAGTAGGTCCGGGTTCGCTTTCGGCACCTGTATGCTTAGTACCGAAATTGTGTGGAGAATCCTCTCCATTTGAAAACGGAATCAAGTCATTTTCCTTAAATAGGGATTCAAGCAAAATGACCAAACCGGAACACAAAGAAATTAAGTCTTCAGATTCAAATAGGATAACCGAAACTGTGAAAACTTCAAGATCCTGACTAATTGTAACCGGAGGAGGTGACTTGCTCTCTTTAGAGTCATCCGAGTCTTCGTGATCAAAGTTACCAAAGGTATTCTGGCTTTCTAGCTCCTCGTTCATTGGGACGGAACAATTGACGGTTGATGGAAAATCTTCTCCATTTAATAGCCGATCATCTTTATTTTGAGTAGGTTTCAGGGAATCATTCAGGCTCTCTGAAATAATTCTTTCACTCTCCATTGGGTGACAAACATACTCAAAGGGTTAATTCACTCCTCAAATTAGGCCTGCCTTTCTATCCGCTAGATAGAAATCGTGCGTCAAAAAGAAATTCATTCCCAGGAGTAAACCACCATCCAAGTCTACCTCTGATACCACCAAACACGGGGTCAGATAAAGGACTGAATCCAACTCGACAGGAAGAATAGCTTCTCCGATACTATATTCTTCCCAGTCACCATCAATGCATGTCAAACACTAACGGAAATTCAAATTTCCTGTAGCTTTCTGAAGTAATTTCTCATAAACGTATTGTTTAATGCAGTTCGCTTGAGAGCAATCGTTCCCAAAACAAGCTTGTTTATTGACAGAAGTTTTCACGAAAATTTGAGAGCTATTATAAAAAAGCATCATTTCGTGAACCCAAGAAGGCGTTTCCGAAACAAACGAGCTCACTTCGTCGTCGACGTCATCAACGGCTTGGCGCGTGTTCCAGGAAGCGTCCAATTACCCCGTTTTCCTTAATGTAGCCGCATTCATTTCATCTTTATAGTCTTCAGGTCGAAACTTTTAACTAACATAATCCCGAAAAGCGTTCCATATAGTAAAATATTCCAACCAATATGTCTGAAAGACGGCTTTGGGCAACCTTGTTCATCATCTGAAAAGTGAATAACCGACCGAATCTTCACAATGTCGTCGCGAACGTTAAAATGAACGTAATATCTCTCTACTGCGTCAAACCACACATCCACGTACGGGAATACCAATTACTGTATATTCTCCACTTAAATAATGGAACATTATGAATATTATTCGTCAAATATCTATTCATTTTCTTCCAAAAGAAAACACGGAAAAAAATGGATTTACAAACAAGGAAACAACGAAGGGAAAGCAATATCAAAGGAAGAAAAGCTTATCCTCGATAGATAAACAACAAAATTGAAACGAAAATCTTTAGCGTAACATTAGCTACTGTATTTCGGTTTAAATAAACGTTCAACAAAATCATCACGAAAGAAGATACAAAACTTCTTATGGATTTCTACATATTCTTTCAAATGTACGAATTCATTTAATTTAAACCGAAAAATAGAAGTGATTTGCCACAAAAACGGAAACAAAAAAAACAAAAAAAAAAAATGGAAAGCCATTTGCGCACTAACGAAATAACCGAAAAAAAGAAAAAAAATTGATCAAAGAAAAGAAAAAAAGAAAAAACATTTCAGCACCGACGAGGAGAAAAAACAGATCCCTTTATTATATGAAAACATGTTCCAAATTATGAGGTATTTTCTTCCCAGAAAACCAGAAAAAAAGAAGACCAAAATTCGCGCGTCAAGCGGGTCAAGCAAAAAATAAATAAGCGAACTATATATATATATATATATATATATATATATATATATACACACACAGTGGTGTAGTGCTGTGGGAACACGTGGGAACGGCGTTCCCTTACTTTTTTTGGTAGACGGAACGGCGTTCCCTCACTATTTCAAATAAATCCGAACTTACAAATCTCTAACGTCATGAAATTTTAATTCCCACCCCTAGAAGAAATATGAAAAAGAATCATTAACTGTTTCATTTCTTTTAGCTTCGACTGAGGCAATGCTAGCCTATAAAGATCTGGTGAAACAGTCGCCACGGCGTACCAGTTGTTAACTTTTTTTTAGTTAATCATTCCAGTTGTTAGCTATTTTTATTGATCGTACTGGATGTCGTATATCTAATGACACTGGAAATACTGCATCTTCAACCTTGGAATATATCCTAATATCCAGTGCATATGACCTCAAAATATCCCTGAAATTGGTCAGATTTCAAAAGATTTTCCGGGGGGCTTACAGTGCCCCCGGACCCCCAGCTGTATGGGCTCGCCGCGCTCGCCATTGTCCCCCCCGCATCTGAGTAACACCTTCAAAATGCGTTCCCTCACTTCTTTATTTAGCACTACACCACTGTGTGTATATATATATTATATATATATGTTAAACACAGACCGTGCATGGAACAAGGAACTCTTCTGGGAAAATTAAATCCACTATAGTCCGAATAAGTAATGGTAAATGACAAATACCATAGTTTTTCTTTTTCGTGATGTTAGCCCGACGTGGGCAACGGGCCTCTCGCAAAGAGATCCATAAATATAGCTTCCCTCACCAGCTATCTGCAAAAAGTGGATGCTGAATGTCCCGGTTGAGGTTTAAGTTTTGGTTTTTTGGCTAAATATACAATAGTTACCCCCTTTTTCTTTGATTTATTCAATCCGACGTGAATGCAACGAGTCTTTTACTTATATAGAGGTTCTGAATGTAGGGGGACTAGGCTTGCTTTAAACCCTAGATCCATGTCCCAAAGCTGGATCCTGTCTGCTTTGCAGATAGCTGGTGAGGGAAGCTATATTTATGGGATCTCTTTGCGAGATGCCCGTTGCCCACGTCGGGCTAACATCATGAAAAAGAAAAACTATGGTATTTGTCATTTACCATTACTTATTCGGACTATAGTGGATTTAATTTTCCCAGAAGAGTTCCTTGTTCCATGCACGGTCTGTGTTTAACGTACAATTTTCTCAGGGAACCATTCTGAGTTTGTGTATATTAAACGGACGTGTTACGTGCCTTGAAAAGTGGACGCTCAATGTCCCGGTTGAGGTTTAAGTTTTGGTTTTTTGTCTAAATATACAATAGTTACCCCCTTTTTCTTTGATTTATTCAATCCGACGTGAATGCAACGAGTCTTTTACTTATATAGAGGTTCTGAATGTAGGGGGGACTAGGCTTGCTTTAAACCCTAGATCCATGTCCCAAAGCTGGATCCTGTCTGTTTTGCAGATAGCTGGTGAGGGAAGCTATATTTATGGGATCTCTTTGCGAGAGGCCCGTTGCCCACGTCGGGCTAACATCATGAAAAAGAAAAACTATGGTATTTGTCATTTACCATTACTTATTCGGACTATAGTGGATTTAATTTTCCCAGAAGAGTTCCTTGTTCCATGCACGGTCTGTGTTTAACATATAATTTTCTCAGGGAACCATTCTGAGTTTGTGTATATTAAACGGACGTGTTACGTGCCTTGAAAAGTGGACGCTCAATGTCCCGGTTGAGGTTTAAGTTTTGGTTTTTTGGCTAAATATACAAAGGTTACCCCCTTTTTCTTTGATTTATTCAATCCGACGTGAATGCAACGAGTCTTTTACTTATATAGAGGTTCTGAATGTAGGGGGACTAGGCTTGCTTTAAACCCTAGATCCATGTCCCAAAGCTGGATCCTGTCTGCTTTGCAGATTGCTGGTGAGGGAAGCTATATTTATGGGATCTCTTTGCGAGAGGCCCGTTGCCCACGTCGGGCTAACATCATGAAAAAGAAAACTATGGTATTTGTCATTTACCATTACTTTTCGGACTATAGTGGATTTAATTTCCCAGAAGAGTTCCTTGTTCCATGCACGGTCTGTGTTTAACATATAATTTTCTCAGGGAACCATTCTGAGTTTGTATATATATATACAGGGCGTCCCAAAAAAATGTATACACACTTTAACAGCTGATAGCTCAATTGATGTTTCTTTCTTTCCAAGTTAAACCCATTAGAATTAATAATGGCAGTCAGACTAAGCTTTGAACAAAGGAAATTCATTCTAAAATGCTACTGGAAGTGTGAAAACGCAGTTGAAGTGCAAAGACAGTTTAGGAGGGAGTTTCAAACAGATCCACCAACGCGACTTACCATCACTCGAATTAGAGATAAGTTTGAAGCCGATGGAACTGTTCAGAATGTCACAAGAAGCGTTCCGGAAGACCACGGACATCGACAAGCCCCACAAAGCAAGAAAGAGTACTGGAAACGTATCACCAAAGTCCAAGAAAATCTGTGCGGCAAGCGAGTCGTGAGGTAGGAATTTCAGAATCGTCTGTCCAACGCATTTTGAAGCGCTGTCAATGGAAAAGTTACATTCCAAGATTAGTCCATGCTATTAATGAAGATGATCCGGACCGAAGAGTGGAGTATTGCGAGTGGTACTTGGCACGATGTGGATGTGGATTGGACGAAGGGGTTTCGTAGAATACCCTCCGCGTTCACCAGACCTCACACCACTAGACTTTTTTATGGGGATACTTAAAAGACAAAGTCTACGCTATAAAACCTGCAACAGTCGCTGAATTGAGAGCAGCCATTGAACGAGAATGCACACAAATACCAAACGAAATGTTTCGTGATGTTTGCGATTCCATTGCTTCGCGTTATCAGCAGTGCCTGGACCAGAACGGACGTCAGTTTGAAAACAGGCGTTGACAAAACAATTAAATAATGTCTGTAGATTCTATTACATTTTGAAAATGAAATGTATTTAATAAACACTGCCTTTATAAGTATTTAAAGTGTGTATACATTTTTTGGGGACGCCCTGTATATATATATATATATATATATATATATATATATATATATTATATATATATATATATATATGTTAACCCTCGTCTATGGCCCGTGTTGGTTCGAAGTCGACGGGGTTCTAGTTAGGTGGCAGCACGGATGTGTGTCTTGAAGTAGTTTTCTTCTATATTACTCTCCGAGTTCTTCTATAGTGGCTCGGAGGGACTCTGATAGACTTACTCAAATGCTGAAGGTTCCGGATTCTTCTTATAGCGTATCCGGAAAGTTTAATGACTAAGTTCTTCTGAAGAGAGCAAGGCTCGAAGGATAAGGTAAAAACTAGCTTCAACTGTAATTTTACTGTTAAAATGTACAGGTAGTGCTCAGCCTCTGAATTAGCTTCTGAATGACAATGGAATAATTTTAGTGGGTTTATATACCCAAAAACTGCTAACATTATTATTATTAAATGCTAAAAAGGCTGTATTATTTTTGCACAATATTTGAAATAAGTAAATTTTTTAGCTGTGGTAAGGCTGGACGAGTAAACAAAATATTGAAGACGAAACCATATTTTTATCTTAAACCGCGACTTTTCAGATCTGATGTTATCATGATCTGCCAAGTTAACTAAAAGTGGAAATCGGACTATGCATCTTTTACACTAAAATATGCATATGAGTGAAATTTTAAGGTTTAAGATGTACAATTTTAATGCTTAGGCAAGACATGATCTCATTGTTTATAACGAAAGAGAGTGTATACAAAATGTGAACATTGCAAAGCTTAACAGGATTCCTTATTAAGCGAAATCTAAAAAAATGATTATGAGATTTTAAAAAACAACAGGTCACCAATTATTTAGCAAAGTAGAAAGCAAATCAAAATTTTATCCAAACTCGCGTTGGGCGATTTTGGTCCTTATGTAAAAATGAATACACACACGTACATACATATGAGTATAGGCATTATATAAAGTTAATATATAAGAATATACAGGATTATATAAATACATGAACCATATAACACATGAATTTTTAAAATGGATACTTTTTCTTACAATGGATACAGAGACTATATAAATGAATACAAGAATTACATGAAGGATAAGATAATATAGGAATATGGGAATTATTTATGGTTCATTTTTACAGGGCTCTTCCCTCTAGAATGATATTAATATAATAACGTAACATCCTAACTAATGCTAACTAGATGATAACTATTGGTTTTATAATACAGATTTATATATACAACATAAGTCGGGTGGTTAAGTCTAGTTCACGTGGTCTGGGTACGCACTCTTGGTCGTGCATAAATAGTTTCATGTTCCGTGTCACTTGGTTTTCTTTGTTCCCAGAATGATCTTTTCACCACAAATATACCGAGGATAATAGCACACAATAATGATACTAACGGCAGATGTTGAGAAAATGGTTACCGGTTGTAGTATTTGTAAGAGGTTGTTTTGGTTATCATCCGAAATTTTAAACCGGCTCAATTGATCATTCCATTCAGGGGCATGTAGTTCGGGTAGGATGGTTACAGGTTTTATGGAGAGATTTAAGATCTCTATGACGGGTTTAAATTTAATTTGCGACGGAATGGGTATGAGTTATTAAGGGTAACCTTATACGGGTTGTATATTTGGAGGGCTTTTGAACGCAAGGAGCAACCAATTGGTAGCCGAATAACCATAGGGATTGTGATGAGGGAATAATTCGATGGACACTCGAGAGTAGCGGCAGTCCTGTTCGCGAAGAAACCCAGATGTCTGGTCCAATTCGTAGTTGGATGGTTTTAGGGGAATTAAATTTTTTAAATGAACATACGGGGGCATGCCGGTCACGAATTAAATCGATAAAGCAAGACCTAGTAGTTGGAAGAATAACTGGTTTGAGTGGAGGGCAGACGAGTTGTTTATTTGGTTGCGGGAATCGGCAATGCCGGACGTCGCTATCTGACATCATAGAATAAGCTGATAGATCTTTGGTGAGGAAAAGGTAAGGTGGTACGGTGGGTAAATACAATCGATAGACATTAGAGTTATTTTGGTAGGGTGTTGGGAAAGGGTGAAATTTATATACGTCATAAGTGAGGACATCGAAAAATGGTATAATTATGAGGTATGTGTAGGGGCGTGGTCCATGTACAGTCCAGGTGTATTCTAGAAATTGAGGGTAATTAGTGTGGTTGAGTGGGAATATGGGTGATAATTTTAATTGTGACTGGGCGGTGTGAATCAAGGACTGAAGTATTTCCCATGGTATTAGGGTGGAAAGAGTGATTTTTCCATGGGCTAGCTGGGTTGCACGCAAAACCTTGGAATGAATCGTAGTTATTCGTTGTAAGTATTTATCGATTAGGGTTACTTGTATGTTCATTATCTCTATTAATTCTAGATATCTTTTGTGTTCTTTGTATTGAGCTAACATGGATTCAAGGTATGTGAATCTGTCCGAAAGGGAGTGAAGGAAGCGATTGTTTTCGTGTAATGACCTAATAGTTTGTTCTAACATGTGTCCATTATATTGTCGATTTCGCGCGAAGAGATTCAATTTAAGTTCAATTCTTTTAATATCTTCTTCGGTCTAATCCGAATAAACCTTTGAACAGTTTCCCTCCTATATCTATCAGTCCCCTTTTACTTCTTTGGTTAAAGTTTTCTGAATTTTTAGTTTCAGTTTGTATCCATGGTAAGGCTAATATTTCTGATAGGGCGCGTGCTGTAGTTTGAATATTTTCGAGGGTATTTTCTAACAGAACGCGACTAATCTGATCTTTTCCTTGGAAAGAATTTTGGACTTTACTTTCAAACGTTTTTAATTGGGTTTGTATCTGAAGGAGATTGATTTTAATTCTAGCAGGGGGTTGCAAATTTATATAAAGGTCTGCGTGCCCTTTCAAAAATTTACCTTCTGCAAGTTTTTCTATAACAACTCCGGTAGAAATTTAATGCTAGGTCTACAAGAGTAAATAATTTGGAAAATTATAAGGGGGACAATTTTATTCATTTCTACGCCTTAAGTTATACGGAGCTGGGGGTAGTTGTGTGGATACTTGTGTGGATACTTGTGTTTGTGGGCGAAGGGGTCGGCCTCGTTTTGGTGGCAATGGGGGTCGACCGTTGAGCTCGGATTCTGAGCGGGTTCGTTTCTTATGTGAAGGTTCTAGTTCACGTGGGTGATGCATTTGCGGGCGGTATGTAGGGTCCGTGCGTCGATCATCAATCGGCGAGGGTGGTGACAGAGGAGGTGGAGTTGGAGGAGATGGTGGAGTTCCACTGAGTGATCCTCTCGAAGGGGTTTCTCCAGGGTCTGGGTCCGATGGGACGCTTGGCTCTGGGGCCTCCTCTTGTTCAGAGATTGCCTCGAGTAATGGTGGTATTACGAGGTACCAATCTTCGTCATGGGTAGCGGTTCCCGCGGTGACCACTTCAGTTTTTTTATCCCTGCCCGATTTGTTAATATCTTGACCTTTTGAAGGATAGGCGGCTCGAACGCCTGGCAGCTGTTTTTTGGGAAGGTGTTGTTCGGAAGCTATCTTCAAATTGTCAGCGTGAATGATCTTTAGTTTGGAATGATCCCGGAGGTCGAGGATTTCATAACGATTTTTTCCGAGGTTTTTCATAATCCTATATGGGCCATCCCATTTTGGGTATAATTTGCGATGAGCACCTGGCGGTTTCACGCTCTTCAGATAACATCGCATACCGACGATTATAGTCCGTTGACGGGGATGACGCTATGTTGCTCTTGCTCCATCTGTTGGTTTCGTTGGTCGAGGGCATAGCGGATTATGTCAAAAATCTTGAAAGATCGTTCAGCTAGTTGCTGATTTGCTTCTGCCATTTCGGAAGATGTTAGGACTGCCGGGTCGGTTTGGTCGGGCAAATCAAAAGGTAGACGCTTGTCGTAGTGATAGAGAACGAAATGAGGGGTGTCCCCGATGGACACATTATAGCCATTGTTGATGGCTGTTTGTACCATGGGAAGGGAATCATCCCATGTACGGGAGGATGCATCGACAACGTGGCGCAGGGCTTCCAAGATCTTTCGATTGTGCCTTTCCACTAAGCCGTTTGCCTGCGGATGGTATGCCACAATGTGTGTATTTTTAATTTTACACATGTTACAGAGTGACTCGAACAGTTTGGAAGTGAAACTAAGGGCGTTATCCGAGATTAGGATGGAAGGAGTGGTATGATTTTGGATGACGCGTTCCACTAGGGCTCTTGCCACAGTTTCCGAGGTCTGGTCTGGAATGGCGGCTACTTCGCTGTAACGCGAGAAGTGGTCCGTAAACACAATGATGTACTGATTTCCCTTTGATGTTTTGGGAAATGGTCCCAGTATATCCATTCCAGTTCTTTGCCAGGGCCTTTGGCATACTGGATATTTATGCATCGGAGCTGTGGATGGTACGTTGCCCTTATGCTTTAAACACGACGGACATTCGGCGATGTATTCTTGTACCTTTTGTTCATCTCGGGAAAGTGGTATCGCTCCAAAAGACTCTTGATGGTGCGATCCGGCCCCATGTGTCCATACAAAGGTGAGTCGTGACAAAGTCCAATGGCTATATCGACGAGATCCTTTGGTATCTCCACGAGGTCGTTTCCATCTTCGTTCCTGAAATGTACGAGCCCATCTTTGAGGTTGTACTGTTCTTTTACCTTCGATGGTTCCTTTTGTTCCAGGCGCGCCCGAAGGTTCTGGGTGTGTTGGTCCTGTTGTTGGGAGTATTGCAGACACTCGTAGTCGAACACAGGAGAATTCCTATTTTATTCACTCGGGCGCGTCGGGCTTAGTCTCGACAATCCGTCTGGAATAACTTGCAGTTTTCCCGGTTTGTATACGATTTTCGCTGCAAAGTCCTGAATCAACAGAGCCCATCTACTCAATCGTCCTTCAAGTAGCTTGTCCTTGAAGAGGTACGTGAGTGGCTTATGATCAGTCTTGATGGTTACATCGTAGCCATAGACGATATTTCGGAATTTTTTCAAAGCCCAATATACCGCTAGGGCCTCTCGGTCCGTAGTGGAATAATTCCGTTGAGGTGCAGAGAGAAGTTGACTGGCATAAGCAATGGGTAATTCCACACCGTCTACGTCCTGTAACAGGACGGCTCCTAGTCCATAGGAGGAAGCATCTGTGGCTATGATGAAGGGTCTTGTGTAATCAGGATATTGTAAAATGGGATGACAGGTTAGTTTATTAATTAAAGTTTCAAAGGCATGTTGGTGATCGGATTCCCAGTTAAATTTCGAATTTTTCTGGAACAAATTAGTAATGGGTTTAGCAATATTCGAAAATTGGGGGATAAAGTTCCGATAGAATCCGACAAAACCAATAAATGCACGGGCGTCGTCGATGGTCTTGGGTACAGGGTACCTTTCCAGGGCTTCGAGTTTGGCTGGATCAGGTTTAATTCCTGTGGACGAGAGTAGGAATCCTAGGTATACCAGGGATTCTTGTAAAAAATTGCACTTTGCAAGCTTCAGTTTAAGGTGTGCTTTTCTCAAGTGTGATAGCACATTCTGAAGGCGTTGAAAGTGTGTTTTTATGTCCGAACTGTAGACGATAATATCGTCAAGATAAACGAGAGCTTCGACACCTAATAGGTCGGAAAGGACTATATTCATCAACCTAGAGAAATTAGCAGGCCCATTTCGGACTCCGAAAGGTAAAACCTGGAATTCGTAATGGCCTCGGTTAGTGGAGAAAGCAGTCAATGCCCGAGATTCGGGACTGACCTCCATTTGCCAATAACCCGATGCTAAATCGAGGGATGAAAAAAGTTCGCTTTCCCTACGTTCAGAATTGTTTCCTGCATGTTTGGAATCGGGAAACGGTCTGGGATGGTAATGTTGTTCAGGCGTCTAAAATCTATACAAGGGCGAGATGTTCCGTCCTTTTTGGAGACGAGAATCATAGGAGCGGACCAGGGACTAGCTGAAGGCTGAATGACATCCTGCTCCAACATGTCCTTGATGTGTTCCTCAATAGTGACTAACTGGGAATGTGGAACCCGATAGGGAGGAATGAAAATGGGTTTGGAATTGGGTTCCAACTTGATTTCAAAAGGGACCAAATTAGTTCGGCCCAGAGGATCTCCTTTTAGGGCAATCACATCTCTATTTCTTATCAGGAAATCGAGAAGTGATTCCATTAGTTTGGGATCCTGTAAAGCTGGTGACTCCTGAAGGGAGTGCTCCAGACATTTCTTATATTCTTCTTTTAATATTGAAGGATTTAATTCTAAGGAACTGGAAACACGATTTATCATACTGATGGGGAAATCTGAATCTACTTCTACTGTGGAAACAGTTCCTATTTTCTGATTTGAAGTTAATTCTATAGGACTTTTTCCTTTGTTTAAACAAACAACAGGGATAGCTGAATTCTGACTCTGACTAAGGACTTGGGCAATAAGAACATCTCTTTTGAAATTACTTTTCTCTGTAATCAGAGTACGCTCTGACTCTAATAATTTTCCTTGACTGTTAACTACTTTTGCTAGGAAACAAATCTTCTCATAAGGTGCTACTGTTATATGCTCGGTAGGGCATATGAAAAATTGTGAATCTGATTCTGGTTCGGCGACTAAAATTTGCCTTATTGGCTGAACTGAAGCTGGCTGACTGGAAACTGGCTGACTGGAAACTGGCTGACTGGAAACTGGCTGACTGGAAACTGGCTGACTGGAAACTGGCTGACTGGAAACTGACTGACTGGAAACTGGCTGACTGGAAACTGGCTGACTGGAAACTGCTGACTGGAAACTGACTGACTGGAAACTGACTGGAAACTGACTGTCTGGAAACTGACTGACTGAAACTGGCTGTTGATCCAACTGGATTCAACAACTGGAACTGATTACCCTGGGGTCTGATTTCTGGAGCGGTTGTCCCTCTGGATGCAACCGGCTGACTTGATCTGCTATCAAGTGAGGGGTTTCCTATTTCTTTCGGAAATCTGAACTGAGCTAAGTCTATTAGCATTAAGTTGTCTGTCATTCTCGCGGAGATGGTGTGTCCTATTTCGACACTTTACTAACTTTCCGGCTGGGTAAATCTCCCATTGATTCCGGTTAAAAAAATCCATACCTAGTAGGATGTCTGTCTGAAAGGTGGCGACTGTGTCCACTATACAACATTTCGCGGGGTATACCGCGTTTCCAACTTCTAAATATAACTCAATTTCTCCATATGTGGGTATGGGTGTGCCCGTAACTCCTCTGAGTTGGCAGGATGGTGCCTTAAGTTCATATTTGTAATTTGTACTCTCTAGTAATTCATCTACACATTGTTTCTTAATTAACGTCGCGTGTGCTCCTGTATCTAGGAGAGCAGTTAAATCTTGGTTATCGGTGCTACAATTTATTATTAAATCTAGAGGTCCGCACCTATTATCCTGATGGGGAGTTTGTGTGCGTATCTGGGCTCATTACTGTAATTTAGGAGGGAGGAGGTTGAACTGCCGCCTCCAATGTAGGGTCTAAAAAAGGGCTCGAATGGTCTTCTATGGGAGGACCTGGGTCATATTCTACGGGAATATCATACGCTGGAGGGTGTTCTTGAAAACTGTTCTCTGGGGAAAATGATTCCTCCCCGGGTACTTCTACGTACCGAACTAGTTGACCTTGCTGGTTGTATTGAGGTACATGGGGTAAGAGTGTGGTGACCCTGTGGTCGTGATCTATTGGGTTGGTAGTTCGACTGAGGCTGGGAATGGACTGGTTTCTGGGGATTGGATGACTTTTGGGATACGTTTTGGGAACGTGGTTGGTTTGGTTTCTGAAAGTGGGGTCTATACCCTGCAGGGGCTTTATCAGCACACTTTTGGCGATCGCCACGGCGATGACCATGTTCGTGACAGTGGGAGCAATACGAGGGGTAATTACATTGACTTATCATGTGCCCAAAACTATCGCAGTTAAAACACTGTGGAGGAGGGCGTGTATTCTGGGTTTGGGGGGCTTGTTTCTGGGGTGTTCCCCACTTACACTTACAGGTTTGTCAACATTTAAAAACTCCTGAAACTTTTTTTTAGGTGCTCCGGGTAGGTTTTGGTAAATGGTTGTGGCTACTATTAGATTTCTTTGTTTCGAAGTGAAAGTTATGCCACATGCATTTTCTGTGGCCCGGAGGGCTTCTTCTACAAGTTTATGTGTACGTGTAATAAAATTGTTTAAATCTTCGTGTTCCTCTTTCTTCCATTTAGCTTGGAAGACTGCTTCTAATGTGGCTAAGGGTTGTGCAAGGGTTATTTCTTTAAAAAATTCTAATAAGTTTTGTTTAAAATCGTCCCATGTTGTAGCTTCGCTAATTGATGGGACGTAAGTGACTGTGTCATGAGCATTCCCTTCTTTCGGGTCAATAAATCTTTTTGCTTCTCTAATTTTTATATCATCATCGGTAATATTTTCGCGTAAGAAATGTTGCTCTAAAGATTCAACCCAAGGTCTTACGCGGTTCAACAAAACGATTATCTATGGTCCCCTTAAAAATTAAAACAGTATGAGGAAGGTTTACTAGTCTGCCTAAGTTAATGTATGCTGGGGCGGGGTTTGAGACTGAGACATATTGGCTTGTGTGTTTGGGAGTATGTTTGAAGAGCGCGGGGTAGGTGGAAAAATGGGTGTAGGTAATTTTCGATGTCAGAAAGCGCACCGTCTGAATCGCTCATATGTGAAGGTACTTATTAATGTGTTCTAATTAGGTCTGCTTGACCGATCTTAATTTATGGAATGATCACTTAAGGGGTTTTCCTAACTACACTATCTAAAAAAATAAATGCACAACAATTTGCCTAACTCGGGGAAAATTTGAAAAGATTGCAAACAAAATAATAATAAAAAAATGTAAACAAAATTTCACTCGAATGTACGTGAAGGTATGGTAATACTGTGTTTGGTACATTAAATAAAATTATACTATACTAACTAGAATAGTAAAAATAACTGTGACAATAATTCTGTGACAATAATTCTGTGACAATACTGTTTTCAATAAAAAAAATGTATCACTGGTGTCTGAAGTATTCACTGTGTTTTGTGTTAATTCTGGCTCAATACTAATATTAATTGTTAATAATATGACTTTTCAAATGTTTAGAAATTATTTTTAAAAAGAGTTTTTGTACTTAACAAGATTCCTACGGCGAAATCCTTAGAGACGTGTCCTGAAGACGTGTCTTGCTGGCCACTTGTTCTTGGATGAAAACTAGGCGTGGAGAACTTGGAGTCGTGACGCACCGGTTCAAGGGTGGATGTGACGAACTAGAAGTCGTGACACGCCGGTCCAAGGGTGGATGTGACGAACTAGAAGTCGTGACACGCCGGTCAACTGGGTGGATGTGACGAACTAGAAGTCGTGACACGCCGGTCAACTGGGTGTTGGTTTCTGGTTCCAGGGTCTGGAAGACTGGAAGAATCCTGGAGTCGTGAAGATCCTGGTTAAAGGGTCGCCAGTTGTTAACCCCTCCGTCTATGGCCCGTGTTGGTTCGAAGTCGACGGGGGTTCTAGTTAGGTGGCAGCAACGGATGTGTGTCTTGAAGTAGTTTTCTTCTATATTACTCTCCGAGTTCTTCTATAGTGGCTCGGAGGACTCTGATAGACTTACTCAAAATGCTGAAAGTTCCGGATTCTTCTTATAGCGTATCCGGAAAGTTTAATGACTAAGTTCTTCTGAAGAGAGCAAGGCTCGAAGGATAAGGTAAAAACTAGCTTCAACTGTAATTTTACTGTTAAAATGTACAGGTAGTGCTCAGCCTCTGAATTAGCTTCTGAATGACAATGGAATAATTTTAGTGGGTTTATATACCCAAAAACTGCTAACATTATTATTATTAAATGCTAAAAAGGCTGTATTATTTTTGCACAATATTTGAAAATAAGTAAATTTTTTAGCTGTGGTAAGGCTGGAACGAGTAAACAAAATATTTGAAGACGAAACCTATTTTTATCTTAAACCGCGACTTTTCAGATCTGATGTTATCATGATCTGCCAAGTTAACTAAAAGTGGAAATCGGACTATGCATCTTTACACTAAAATATGCATATGAGTGAAATTTTAAGGTTTAAGATGTACAATTTTAATGATTAGGCAAGACATGATCTCATTGTTTATAACGAAAGAGGTGTATACAAAATGTGAACATTGCAAAACTTAAACAGGATTCCTTATTAAGCGAAATCTAAAAAATGATTATGAGATTTTAAAAAACAACAGGTCACCAATTATTTAGCAAAGTAGAAAGCAATCAAAAATTTTATCCAAACTCGCGTTGGGCGATTTTGGTCCTTATGTAAAAATGAATACACACACTACATACATATGAGTATAGGCATTATATAAAGTTAAGTATATAAGAATATACAGGATTTTATAAATACATGAACCATATAACACATGAATTTTTAAAAATGGATACTTTTTCTTACAATGGATACAGAGACTATATAAATGAATACAAGAATTACATGAAGGATAAGATAATATAGGAATATGGGAATTATTTATGGTTCATTTTACATATATTATATATATATATATATACACATATATATATATATATATATGTGTTGTGTGTGGTGTGTGTGTGTGTGTATGTGTGTGTGTGTGTGTGTGTTACAGTCAATGTGTGGAACCAGTCATTTCATGTAATGCCTAAAAGCTTCAGGCATTGCGCATAATTCGATTAAGCGATTAACGACTTAGTGAAAGTTAGGTTAGGTTAAGTTAGGGTGGTTAGGTTAGGTTAGGTCAAATTAGGTTAAGTTAGGTTAGATTAGGTTGGTTAGGTTAGTAATGCATATTACTTATGTTTAAGGGTCACAGGTATTGCGCGAAATGACTGAAATTTTTAGGCATTACGTGAAATGACTGGTTTCACACATTAACTGTAATATATATATATATATATATGTATACAGGGTGGGCGGAAAGTAGCTCCCTATTTTGGATTGGTAAAAAAATACGTATATTATCCATTTATTTCAGAAGAAATAATATGAAAAGGTAGGCATACATGGTAGGTTTTCTGTAAAATTCAATGTGGGCTCCAACTCTTTCCACCAGCTTCTGGAGCCGCCCAGGAATGGCGTCCACTGACTTTAGCAGGAACTCCGGCGGGATGGAGGACATGACTTCCCGAATTCGGTCCTCCAGTTCTTCCAATGTCCTCGGTTTTGCTCTCTCTATTTAACACCCAAATTGGAAGGGAATAATCTACTCGATGGTTTATTCTGTTTGCACCCGAAAGTGTATAAAGTATCAGTGAATCCTTGCATATAAATTATAAAGTGAAATTCATTAAAATTAAGAAAGTGCAATACAATTTACATAATTTATCACCAGTTTTAACGTATTTATTCAAAACGAAATGCGGTTGGCATTCGAGAAAGTTTGAAACAAGGCAGGAAGAAGGTCATAAAACGCAAAGGTCAGAAAACCCTCGACCATCGAAAGGAAAGAAACAGAAATAAAAATAAAAATAAATAAATAAAGAATTTGTGTGGTATATCTTTTACGCTAATTAAGAATAGCATGGATGGGTCCAAATTCTCACTTAATCTGTAATTTGTGCAATCTAGTAACAACGGAAAACTTGGCGATTAGATGTGATTTCTCTGCCACGACTAAACGACTTTATCTGCATGAATTAGAATGATAGGGAATAACTCTTGTCTCGAACGCGAAACACGTCTTGGGGATCAAATTTTTATGTGGCGCATGTACAATGTACACAGACCGTAAATTCTTTCGCGGTATTTAAAGAAATGGAGATAGCAGACTCGAAAGTTAAGAAAAAGAATAAATAATGGGGACACATGAGTCCGGAATGGTCCCCGAAAAACCGGGTGATAAGAGAAGACGAAATAACGAATAACAGCATAATAACGAACAACAATTTAATAACGAATAACGATATAAACAATATAATACGGAAGGAAGACATAGATGAAAGTAAAGAAATAAGTAAAAGTTGCGACGTAGTCAAACAGTCTAACGAGCGAAATGATAAAAAGATAATAACTAAAAGCGTAGAAAATAAACAGCCAAAGGAAAATAATGATAATGCCAAAATTAAGAACTTTGAAAATAACAAGAAAAGAAGCAGAAGCGTAGAAAATATCGAATGTAAATAATACGCGAAAGGAAACTGCAGATATCGGGATGGGCAATGCATATATGCACATCCCACATTATGCAAAACACATTACACAAGTGGATACTGCAGATTTGATAAGAAATACATGTTCCACCATCTTACGGTCTGCAACATTTATGCAAGATATGGGAGTTGCAAATACGAAAAAAAATGCCGATACCACCACCCTCAAAGGAACGCAACGAGTGAACAGAAAAAACGAACATCAAAGAAGAGTGCCAATTTTTAGACGCAGCCAACACACATTTCAGTCTGCTAAATACTATCCAGCAATTACAAAAAAAAGCTGACAAATATAAATATAGGAATCCGAGAGCCGGACAGAAGGTACGAACAAAGGCACTTCATGCGTTATCGGGAAAACAGGTACGACAAAGATAAAAAGCGGTAAATTCTCGGAGGACCACAAGGCAACGAAACCGGCACCCCTATTGGAAAACAAATCGGAACCACCTGTATGCGAAAAAGAAAGAGAAAAAATGATCCTAGCCAACATACAGGGCCTTAAATCAAACCATTCCACGAACAAAGTTGTATACCTGAAAGGACTCATGCAAGAAGCCGGAGCAGACTTTGCATGCCTCACGGAAACTCATCTAAAGGACTGCCAGGCGAACTGTGAAAATTGTGAGTCCTGTATTGACAAAAAAGAAATACAAATTGACAACTATAACATCCTCCGAGCCGACAGAACAGTGAGACGTAAAGGAGGATGTGCTATTTACACACGCGAAAGGCACATAGCAGAAATGGCTATAAGTACCTCAAACAACTACGTAGAATGTGCAGCAGCAAAAATTGAAAAATTAAATATGGTACTAATTGTAAAAGATCTACGCTCTCCAACCCCAAATATTTTTCTCTGTGGTGATTTTAATTTCCCATTCATGAAATATAAAAGGATAGGAAAAAATATATGTATACACCAGGACAAGGGGGGCACACGAGAAGACCAGGAGCAGGTAAAAATGCTACTAGCTCTAGCTGATGAATTTATGTTAACGCAAGAAATAACAGAAAACACAAAAAAAAACTGCCTAGATTTGGTATTCACAAACAACAGTAATCTAATTGATAATGTAAAAATATCCCCAACTATGATATCGGACCACACCATCATTGAAATAACAACTAATATAAAGGCAACAGGAAAGGAAAGAACACGCACAACAGAAAGAAGCAAATTCGAAACTTTTAATTTTCACTCCAAAGCTATAAACTGGGAAGATGTGACATCCAGCATGGAAGTAATAGATTGGAAAACCATTTTCGAGACCAAGACAACGGAGGAGATGCTAATGACGTTAGAGGAGAAGACGTTAGAAATTGTGGAAAAACATGTCCCAAAGACACAACAAAGAGGAAAGAGAAGCAGGTTCCAAAGACAAAAGAGGGCATTGTTTCGAAAGAGAAAAAGAGTGACTGCAAAATTAAATAATTGTAAAGAAAACAACATCAGAAAAATATTAAATAAGCTGCAGAGTATCGATGTCGTCATACAGGAACTAATCGAGAGGCATACAGAAAAAGAAGAAGATGACGCTATAGAAGCGATAAAGGCTAACTCAAAGTACTTCTATAATTTCGCAAAAAGTCGAAAAACCATGCGACTATCGGACCTTTAAAAAATGAGAACAGGGATTTATCTGATGATCTAACAGAAGTATCTGTATCCTAAAACTGACAAATTGATATGCGATAGAAACGCGTTCTTTGAAGAAGAACCACAAGGGGAAAATATAACGGATTTCGACTTTGCGACGGATGATATTACACAAGCCATAGGGAAACTAAAAACACATTCAGCGGCAGGACCGGATAAATGGAATGCCCCACTGATCAAAAACTGCAAGAATGCAATCGCTGAGCCCCTATACTGGATATGGAGACAATCACTACACACGGGAGAAATACCGGGCATCCTGAAGAGCGCGAACATAGTCCCAATATATAAAGGAGATCGATCCGAGGCCAAAAACTATAGGCCAGTATCACTTACATCCCATCTCACTAAAATATTTGAAAGAATAGTTAGACAGAAAATCTATGACTTTTTGGAAACCCAGAAAAAATTCAATGATAACCAACACGGGTTTCGGTCAGGCAGATCATGCCGATCACAACTAATGGAACACTACAACAACATTATTGATTCACTTGAAAGTAATGAAAACTATGATGTACTATACACAGACTTTGCTAAAGTGTTCGACAAGTGTGACCACGGAATCATAATACATAAACTGAAATATATGGGAATAACAGGAAAAGTAGGGAAATGGATATATATAATTTCCTTAGTGAGCGGCAGCAAGTCGTTACAGCACAAGGAGTATCTTCATCAGAATCAGAGGTCCTCAGCTCAGAACCACAATGAACAGTATTAGCTCCACTACTCTTCATAATCATGCCAACTGGCACAGATGAGGACGTTACCAGAGACAGCACAGTAACATCCTTTGCGGATGAGACAAAGATCAGTAGAAAAATAAGAAACCCAGAAGACATAGGATCTCTACAAACCGACATAAACAGAATCTACAAGTGGACGGAAGACAACAATATGAAGTTTAACACCGAGAAATTTCAGCTATTACGGTACGGAAAAAGAGAAGACCTAAAATCCATGGAATATTATACCCCAAATGGACAGGAAATTCAGATAAATTCCAGAGCAAAAGATTTAGGGGTTGTAATGACAGATGATGCGAAATTTGAAACACAAAATAAGATAGCAGTAAACAGAGCAAAGAGAATAACGGGTCAGATATTGAGAACTTTTAAACGAAGGGATAGGAATGTAATGATTCCTCTACTGAAAACCCTGATCATACCCAAATTGGAATACTGCTCAGCCCTAACATCCCCACATAAAAAAGAAGACATTAGACAGCTGGAAGGGATCCAGAGAAACTTCACAGCCAAGATCAGTGGGTGCAGAGAACTAAATTACTGGGAAAGGTTACGCGAACTAGACCTATATTCACTGGAAAGGAAAAGAGAGAGATACACCATTATTTACACTTGAAAAATAATGGAGAAACTAGTCCCTAATCTTACTTTGAACCCTATAACTCCCCAAACAACGGGGAAAAGTAGAAACGGTAGACTGTGTTGTATTCCCAAATTGAAGGCGAGACAGGGAACATCCTTAACCCTGAAAGAAAATAATTTTGTAGTGAGAGGACCTAACTGTTTACTCAGTTGCCCAAAGACCTAAGAAACACGAAGGGAATTGCACTGGAAATCTTCAAAAGAAGACTAGACGCCTGGCTCAGAACAATCCCCGATGAGTCGGGCGTACTTGGCGGCTATGTGAGGTGGAGAGCGCAAGAATCAAACTCACTACTTCACTAGGCCAACTCGCGAGGAGGGACGACAAGCTTAACCTTCGCGAAATGAGAAATCATCGCGCGAAACCTTTGTAAGGTTGTAAGGTAAGGTAAGGTATATATATATATATATATATATATATATATATATATATACACCTTTCAACCTTTCAAATGTTCCGTGCGATGATTCCTCATTTCACGAAGGTCAAGCTTGTTGCCCCTCCTCTCGAGTTGGCCTAGTGAAGTAGTGAGTTTGATTCTTGCGCTCTCCACCTCACATAGCCAGGTATGCCCGGTCATCTGGAATTGTTCTGAGCCAGGCCTCTAGTCTTCTTTTGAAGATATCCACCGCGACACCACTCGTGTGTTCCTTAGTTTCTTGGGCCGCTGGTTAAACAATCTTGGTCCTCTCACAACAAAACTATTTTCCTTTAGGGTTGAGGATGTTCCCCTGTCTAACCTTTAATTTGGGACCACGGCACAGTCTTCCTTTTCTACTTTCCACTGTTGTTTAGGGGGTTATAGGGTTCAAAGTAAGATTAGGGGCTAGTTCCTCTATTATTTTCCAAATGTAAATAATAGTGCACCTCTCTCTTCTTTCCAGTGAATATAAGTTTAATTCACGTAACCTTTCTCAGTAATTTACAGTAGTTCTTTGCATCCATTGATCTTGATATATATATATAAATACTGTATACATTATGTACAATTAGAATGAGAGTCCATTATAGTAGAATAAAATCAATAAAGTTCCATTTTCTGGGTATACAAAATAAAAAAGAACATTCCAATTTAAAAATTTCATTTTTCTCAAATTCCATAAATTCCGCTCACAATGTACTGTGGAAAAATAATATATATATATATATATACATTCAACTGCAAAGAACACGCAGTATAAATAACGTAAAGAACGACGCTTGTATAGGAGATATTCCGCGCAAGACGAGAAAGAGAAAACAACAAATGAAAAAATGAAGTACCACCTGGGAATCGAACCCGGGATCTTCCGATTGCCGGTCAGACGCGATAACCACTACACCATGGACTCCACTCTTCCAAATGCCGTAATTCCTCTACATACTCGCAGAAACCAATGCCCCAAGGGGGCACCTCCCGCTTGCCGTAACATTATATACATTCAACTGCAAAGAACACGCAGTATAAATAACGTAAAGAACGACGCTTGTATAGGAGATATTCCGCGCAAGACGAGAAAGAGAAAACAACAAATGAAAAAATGAAGTACCACCTGGGAATCGAACCCGGGATCTTCCGATTGCCGGTCAGACGCGATAACCACTACACCATGGACTCCACTCTTCCAAATGCCGTAATTCCTCTACATACTCGCAGAAACCAATGCCCCAAGGGGGCACCTCCCGCTTGCCGTAACATTATATACATTCAACTGCAAAGAACACGCAGTATAAATAACGTAAAGAACGACGCTTGTATAGGAGATATTCCGCGCAAGACGAGAAAGAGAAAACAACAAATGAAAAAATGAAGTACCACCTGGGAATCGAACCCGGGATCTTCCGATTGCCGGTCAGACGCGATAACCACTACACCATGGACTCCACTCTTCCAAATGCCGTAATTCCTCTACATACTCGCAGAAACCAATGCCCCAAGGGGGCACCTCCCGCTTGCCGTAACATTATATACATTCAACTGCAAGAACACGCAGTATAAATAACGTAAAGAACGACGCTTGTATAGGAGATATTCCGCGCAAGACGAGAAAGAGAAAACAACAAATGAAAAAATGAAGTACCACCTGGGAATCGAACCCGGGATCTTCCGATTGCCGGTCAGACGCGATAACCACTACACCATGGACTCCACTCTTCCAAATGCCGTAATTCCTCTACATACTCGCAGAAACCAATGCCCCAAGGGGGCACCTCCCGCTTGCCGTAACATTATATACATTCAACTGCAAAGAACACGCAGTATAAATAACGTAAAGAACGACGCTTGTATAGGAGATATTCCGCGCAAGACGAGAAAGAGAAAACAACAAATGAAAAAAATGAAGTACCACCTGGGAATCGAACCCGGGATCTTCCGATTGCCGGTCAGACGCGATAACCACTACACCATGGACTCCACTCTTCCAAATGCCGTAATTCCTCTACATACTCGCAGAAACCAATGCCCCAAGGGGGCACCTCCCGCTTGCCGTAACATTATATACATTCAACTGCAAAGAACACGCAGTATAAATAACGTAAAGAACGACGCTTGTATAGGAGATATTCCGCGCAAGACGAGAAAGAGAAAACAACAAATGAAAAAATGAAGTACCACCTGGGAATCGAACCCGGGATCTTCCGATTGCCGGTCAGACGCGATAACCACTACACCATGGACTCCACTCTTCCAAATGCCGTAATTCCTCTACATACTCGCAGAAACCAATGCCCCAAGGGGGCACCTCCCGCTTGCCGTAACATTATATACATTCAACTGCAAAGAACACGCAGTATAAATAACGTAAAGAACGACGCTTGTATAGGAGATATTCCGCGCAAGACGAGAAAGAGAAAACAACAAATGAAAAAATGAAGTACCACCTGGGAATCGAACCCGGGATCTTCCGATTGCCGGTCAGACGCGATAACCACTACACCATGGACTCCACTCTTCCAAATGCCGTAATTCCTCTACATACTCGCAGAAACCAATGCCCCAAGGGGGCACCTCCCGCTTGCCGTAACATTATATACATTCAACTGCAAAGAACACGCAGTATAAATAACGTAAAGAACGACGCTTGTATAGGAGATATTCCGCGCAAGACGAGAAAGAGAAAACAACAAATGAAAAAATGAAGTACCACCTGGGAATCGAACCCGGGATCTTCCGATTGCCGGTCAGACGCGATAACCACTACACCATGGACTCCACTCTTCCAAATGCCGTAATTCCTCTACATACTCGCAGAAACCAATGCCCCAAGGGGGCACCTCCCGCTTGCCGTAACATTATATACATTCAACTGCAAAGAACACGCAGTATAAATAACGTAAAGAACGACGCTTGTATAGGAGATATTCCGCGCAAGACGAGAAAGAGAAAACAACAAATGAAAAAATGAAGTACCACCTGGGAATCGAACCCGGGATCTTCCGATTGCCGGTCAGACGCGATAACCACTACACCATGGACTCCACTCTTCCAAATGCCGTAATTCCTCTACATACTCGCAGAAACCAATGCCCCAAGGGGGCACCTCCCGCTTGCCGTAACATTATATACATTCAACTGCAAAGAACACGCAGTATAAATAACGTAAAGAACGACGCTTGTATAGGAGATATTCCGCGCAAGACGAGAAAGAGAAAACAACAAATGAAAAAATGAAGTACCACCTGGGAATCGAACCCGGGATCTTCCGATTGCCGGTCAGACGCGATAACCACTACACCATGGACTCCACTCTTCCAAATGCCGTAATTCCTCTACATACTCGCAGAAACCAATGCCCCAAGGGGGCACCTCCCGCTTGCCGTAACATTATATACATGCCTTGGGGCATTGGTTTCTGCGAGTATGTAGAGGAATTACGGCATTTGGAAGAGTGGAGTCCATGGTGTAGTGGTTATCGCGTCTGACCGGCAATCGGAAGATCCCGGGTTCGATTCCCAGGTGGTACTTCATTTTTTCATTTGTTGTTTTCTCTTTCTCGTCTTGCGCGGAATATCTCCTATACAAGCGTCGTTCTTTACGTTATTTATACTGCGTGTTCTTTGCAGTTGAATGTATATAATGTTACGGCAAGCGGGAGGTGCCCCCTTGGGGCATTGGTTTCTGCGAGTATGTAGAGGAATTACGGCATTTGGAAGAGTGGAGTCCATGGTGTAGTGGTTATCGCGTCTGACCGGCAATCGGAAGATCCCGGGTTCGATTCCCAGGTGGTACTTCATTTTTTCATTTGTTGTTTTCTCTTTCTCGTCTTGCGCGGAATATCTCCTATACAAGCGTCGTTCTTTACGTTATTTATACTGCGTGTTCTTTGCAGTTGAATGTATATAATGTTACGGCAAGCGGGAGGTGCCCCCTTGGGGCATTGGTTTCTGCGAGTATGTAGAGGAATTACGGCATTTGGAAGAGTGGAGTCCATGGTGTAGTGGTTATCGCGTCTGACCGGCAATCGGAAGATCCCGGGTTCGATTCCCAGTGGTACTTTTTTTTTCAGTTGTTTTCTCTTTCTCGTCTTGCGCGGAATATCTCCTATACAAGCGTCGTTCTTTACGATATATATATATATATATATATATATATTTCACTTGGGATATGACGATTACTCACTGAAAAGAAATTAAAATCGCAAGTAACTTGTTTATACTCTACAAAAATCGTTTTAAAATAACGAGCGACAATTTATTCACGAACGATATATATATAACGCGAAATACTGCAGGAATCAAAAAAATTTCTTAATTCCCTTTTTATTTACAACCAACAAAAAAGAAAATGTTACAATTTTTTTTCACTCAATACGTTAAACTCGGATACACTTTTTTCACGACTTTATTTAACGTCTTTCATAGTAATACTTTAACGTTTTCAATACGAATTTCTCGATACGTTTATTCGTTTTATTTATTTATTTATTTTCTTGTCGTCTCTAGCACTATGTGATAAAATGTTAATCTTACTTGCAGAAGACGCCGTCTGGAAATTTACTTCAGTTACCGAGCCAATCTTTGCTCCGTTTTCTATTTTGTTTTGAAGATTTTTTTTTTTTTTCAGAATTCAAAACTACTGCGTCCGAATCCGTGTTTGTCGATGTTGACGGAGTTTCAAATTTTAAAAATACGTTGTACAGCATCGAATGCGTTCCACTTCTGTAGTTTTTCCGACGATTCGTTGTCTGAACGTTATATAGTACGTTGAGTCAATGCTGTGTGTCGCATGTCAACGTTTTACAGAAATTAAATTCGTAAAATTCCCGTACAATGTGTTTTAAATTTCTCCACTGAAGCAGAGAAATTCAGTTGCTGTCAGTCGCCAAAGACGAACAAAATGACAAAGTGAGTGAAATGACCTTGACAGAGATTCCATATTCGCGCCAAATTTCACTCTTCGTTCCGGAATCCGTTTGATATATATACCATATCGTGGCAAAAGGGCGTCACCTTCGGCTGGATGAGAATATATAACACCCAGTGGCGTAGAGAGATGGGGTGCCATGCGGCCTTGGCCTCCCCCATTTGCCATGTACTGCGAAACGAGAATAATTACGAGACGAAAATTTTGAATGTGATTCAGTCACTTACTCTGTGCTTGGTAACGATGCGATGCATTCAACACGTTCAAAACCCGCCTCAGTCTCGTTGCACTGCTTAGGTGTCGCCGTCACCTTACAACACCACTCGGCGCACGTGCAGAAGTGGAGAAAAGTTTCTACCTGTCACCTACCGTAACAACTCCAGGCACGTGTCCAGGGGGTGTTTCGGGGGTCGACCCCCCCCCCCCCCCCCTCCTACTCAGGGTTGGTACACTCGACACTTCGACATTCGACACGTTTCCTTATTCCTTATCCAATACGGGATTTTCATCGTTCATCAATTTTCACCATAATGGATCAAGAATAAGTTTTACGTCTTAGTTTGGGTGTAAATATTTTGTTTAGCAAATTTGCTGCATGTATGGCCATTTTCTGAGCTTAAAATTCTTTTTTTTTTCTTCAGTATTATGAATATGTGATATCCACTTTTTTCAAGCGCTATTTTTTTTATTTAGTGTAGCATGGGCCGTTTTACGTTCATTACACTCGTTTTATTTGATTGTAATATATCGGTATTGTATGCTACATTTTATAGTATGTAGCTATACTGATTTATACAAATGAGTTTCAGTATGAACCTTAACTCACACACACTGATATAATAATAAAATCTTTTCGTGGTTGTCTATAGTCATAACTAAAGACCTCAAAAAAGTTCATAAAATTGGCCCAAAAGTTCAAAAAAGTTCATAAAAACAATCTCGTATTTTAAGTAGGTTAAAAAACTATATTATTTATTATATTTATTCATAAAAACATATAAAACAAAAATAAACTTTATTGCACTTGTATAAAAACATAAAAAATAAAAGTAAACATAATCCTGGGAGCATTTTACTGAAAAACAAGTAGATAAAATGCTTAATCATCTGAAACATCTTCATTCCATTGCAGCATCAGATTCTCTTTTACATGTCGACGGTCAGATTCAGTCTTTTTGACGACACTACGTTCTTGTAACGAGAGAAGAAGCGCTCAACTTCGACGGAGACTATTGGTGTACATTTAAATGCGCACACAATATTTGGATTGCATTTAAAATTGGGAACTTCTTTTTCTTGCAGAATCTGGCCATACCATATCTTGTGAGAACTTCAAATTCAGGATTTTTTTTCAAAACTACTTCTAATTTTTCTTTGTAAGGCGTACAGGTTATGATGTCCTTAACATTTTGTACAACGTGCATAGCATCCACTAGGTTTAAACGACCTTCTAGTTTCTTGATGGAAAGTTTGATGCGATGAAAGCAATGTCTTGCGATACTTTTGGATCGTCCAGTAATTCCTGGGTATCCGTAATGATTTGTGAATCAGGTTCTAGACTTAAAACAAATGTGTTAACTTTGACAAAGTTTTTAGCATAATACGTAGAAGCAGCTATTTAGCCAAGTTGACCAGCGTGTTAGAACTGGCTCCGGAGGGAGCGGAAGACCAGTTTCTGAGGAAAATTGTCTTTTTCGACGAGCACATTTTACCAATATCTTTTTCATGCCAGAAACAAAATGATCAACATTTTTGTATCTTGATCGAACTAGTTCTGCAACATGCGTAAGACCATGCGCAACAAAAGTGCAGTGGTGAAGGTTGGGATAAAGTGCCTTTACAGCTCTACACGCCTGCACCATGTATGCTGCTCCATCGGAAACGATATACTATAGATAACATTACTGTAATCTATTTTCCCCGCAAACAATTTGACAAGAGCATCATTAACAAATTGACAAATGTTGTCGCCATTTGCATTAGAATGTTCTACCACTAAAAATAGGTCACAAATTAGATAAAAAGTGATAAAAAGGGTGTTTGTTTGTTTTTAATAAAAAGTTGCTAAAAGTTCGCAAAAAAAAAAAAAATTAAGCTGAAAAGTTCAAAAAGTTCAAAAAAATTCATAAAAACTTTTACGATATTGTCAATATTGTCATATGAAAATACTACATTAATATTCAAAAGTTTGAGTACATTAGCAATGCCTAAAAACCATTCCGGACTGGCAATCCTAAGGGCGCGAAGAAACATTGAAGAAAATATGGCTTTCTTGATTGCCAGTCCGAAATACATGGATGTCGAATTAGAAAAAATCAACACTATTGGAAGTGATTTGTGCTACACACCTGCTTTTTTGGGATCTTGTCTTAACAAGATAAAACGAACTTTCTATCGTGTGAATAATAAATAATCTTCGTACTTTGGCGAAGAATATTTTAGTACTTCCATTTTTCCCAAACTTTTTAGGCATTGCTAATGTACTTAAACTTTTGAATATTAATGTAGTATTTTCATATAACAATATTGTGAAAAATATCATAGTAAAAAATAGTCCTACCAATAATTCAGGCATTATCTATAAAATTGGTTGTAAACAATGTGGTTCCTTTTACATTCGACAGACGGGAAAGGATTTGCAAACGCGTGTAAAACAGCATCAGTATTTCGTTAGAACAGGACAGTCGTCCAGTTCCCTTTTCGTGCATTTGTCAGAGTTATCTCACTGTATTGATTGGAATAATGCTTCAATTTTGTTTCACTCAAGCAACATTGTTAATAGAAATATTCTTGAGTCTGCCATTATTCAACTTACAAATAATTTCAACATTAGCTCGGGCCTTTTTTCGCTTGATCCTGTTGTTTTGAATTCGTTCAGAACGGATTTAGACAAGAGGGGCAAAGTGCTAAAACTCTGGTAGCTTTTCCTTATAAATTTGTATGCTCCTCCGACAATTTTTATTCATTTATTTTTTTTTGTGACCTATATATCGTCTCGAACTTGTTATTTATTTCAGTGTTCCTGAGGATGTCATTAGACGAAAGCGCTTGAGCACCATTCTGTGTTTCCTTTTTCTTTCGTGGTTATTTTCATCATAAATATTATTCACGTGTTATTCACGTGTTACATTTCTCCACCACTGCGCATAGATGAATTTTCGCTTGGGAACAGACGCCTTAGCTTCCACTGTTTTTAAATAAAGTTGCCGATCCACATTTAATGTTATTTTTTATTTTAAACCCTATTTTTACCCTGCAATTCTTAACTTCAGGATATAAAGTTTTTTCACTTTCATGTACTATGGCGATAACTCACATCTGGCCAATGCATGGGAGATAATGAAGTACGAGTTCAATTATATATAAATAGAGCTAATCCTTACATTCTCATTACATATATGCGAAGATAAAGATTAAGAATTTGCCCCCTCCACCTTTCAAATTCCTGGGTACGCCGCTGATAACACCATACACACACACACACACACACACACACACACACACACACACTCACACACACACACAGTTTGGTGTTTTTCTTTACCTTATCTCCTTTTTAGGTGACTCATTATGTTGCTGCGTTGCCCCTACAACCAAAGTGGACATAAAGTGGACATAAGGTGGACATAAAATTTAGGGACTGTGCGGGTTGACATCTTTAAAATAAAATTTGAAATCTCATTCCAAAATCTAGTTATAGCGTAAATCTCATACAGACAAACGCCCTATGCATATAAAATAGTGCAGAAGAAAATGTAATGATATACGCATTCACCTGCTTAGAACGACTTTAACCAAATCCTTATCAGACGGTTCCAAAGGGCCCGCCAATCGTTCCACAAGGTCTGTTTCTTCATCGGAAAGTACGCTCAAGAAGCTGGTCCCATAGAGGGAAAGTATCTGAAATAAAAATTATGACATATTAATGAATTGGGAACCGGTATATATCACTGCAAAACTATTAGGTTAAGATTTTGCCTCTCAAGACTTGATTCATACACAGTATACTGAAATGCTATGAAAGGTCTTATGACAGAGGAGACCTACAGTTTTTCGTGGGATCCAAAGACCTACTTCTACCGAGTTGGAGTCAACAATTGACACCATACTTCTTTTGTTACTCATGTTAGTCACATAATACGAATTTTCGGTATGTATTTTATAGTAGGGCCTAGTACTGTGAAAAGCGAGGTATGACTATTGGGTGGGTGAGCGGAGGGGCGTAGTAAGATTGTTTCTTTCAAAGCGGGGACGCAGTGTGAAAAAAATTGGGAAACACTGCGTAAGATTAATTAGAGAGGTGAAGAAACAAGGCCTCACTTTTAGGCCTAAAATCAACTTTTTTTTTCCTTTATAGTACCTGAATGTCTCATATACACCATAATTACATGGGAAACTATTTACCAGATGAAGCACTTCTTTATATATATATATATATACAGTCGTGTAGTGCTGTGGGAACGCGTGGGAACGGCGTTCCCTTACTTTTTTTGGTAGACGGAACGGCGTTCCCTCACTATTTCAAATAAATCCGAACTTACAAATCTCTAACGTCATGAAATTTTAATTCCCACCCCAGAAGAAATATAAGAAAGAATCATTAACTGTTTCATTTCTTTTAGCTTCGACTGAGGCAATGCTAGCCTATAAAGATCTGGTGAAACAGTCACCACGGCGTACCAGTTGTTAACTTTTTTTTAGTTAATCATTCCAGTTGTTAGCTATTTTTATTGATCGTACTGGATGTCATATATCTAATGACACCGGAAATACTGCATCTTCAACCTTGGAATATATCCTAATATCCAGTGCATATGACCTCAAAATATCCCTGAAATTGGTCAGATTTCAAAAGATTTCCCGGGGGGCTTACAGTGCCCCCTGACCCCCAGCTGTATGGGCTCGCCGTGATCGCCATTGTCCCCCCCGCATCTGAGTAACACTTTCAAAATGCGTTCCCTCACTTCTTTATTTAGCACTACACCACTGTGTGTGTATATATATATATATATATATATATATATATATAGGGAGGGGAGGTCTCGCATAAACTAGGAAGATGAATTAGCAACCACATACTTACTACACAAAACGCAGTTAATAGGAAACTTAAAAATATATAACTTGTCTTTGCTTTTAATTTCATACTAAATTACTTGACCCGTTAATTTAACAAATACAAAAAGCTTTATTCATTAAAACAGAAGCAAACACCACAATACAGTCTTGAAAAATCAGTACAAAGAAATTCACGGACTAAGTTTGAAGTCCTCGTTTCTGACTCAAATAAAAGCAAAAACTATTTTGGGTTATTTTCCTCGTGACGTGGAAGACAGTCTTTAAATGTAATTAAATATAGAAACAGGAAAATCCGTTAAATTATTATAAAATCGTCTGTCCTGAGAGAAAAATGGAATAAAGAAGTTTCCATTTTTTTTAATGCAAGAAGGAGGGGCCAAGGGCGAATGGCGCAAAAATGTGATAAGTTAATGAGTAGACCATACGGTACATTAAAGAAAGTGAGGCCAAAATAAGTATTAGTTTAGCTGCCCCAATAAGTACGAAAGTGTCGTATGTTAGTAGGCGCGACCCTATGTTAGAAAAAATGGAAAACATTTAAACGTATGGATGGAGGACCAGGACCAGAAAAAGTTCCTCTCAGTGGACTGATTATTCGTGAAAACTTTAAAAGAAGATTGATTAATTAATTAACCCAATTAACCTAACCTAACCTAACCTTCTTTCTTTCAGGACTAAATACCTACTCCACAGTATTTTTGTGTCGTCAAAAGTGATCTCCAAACAAAAAATTGGGAGTTATTCTGCGACCCATTTACCTAATCCCCTATTTTCCCATTGAATTACAGGTTTGCCGTTGGCGATTTTGCCGTTGGCGCCGTTTATTTTTAACCATAACCCTCGAGAACGGCGAGGGTTCACTGTATATTTTTGTGCATTATACTTGAAACACACACACACACACACACACACACACACACACACATATATATATATATATATATATATATATATAGGGTAGCCCATAAGTCCCAATCGGTTATAATTAAAGCGAAAATCCATCTGGCGGATTTAAAAAATAAAGAAATAAATAAACAAACATTAAGAAAAGAATTTAAGTTTTTATTTTTTTTAAATAAATATAATCAATAAATATTTATAAATATAAACTTTTTACTTTCGAGCACGATGCCTCAATCGCAGAACACGAAGAACTTCAGTGACACGAGAGATCTCACCAAGTAACAACGTGTAACAGGCCCTATTGGCCTGGTGTATATAAAGACTTTTATTACCTTGCGCGTTATTTATATTATTGAAGTCATTAATCAAGGGCACATTTATAACATTTCAATACAACTTTCATTCAAACAACTGCAACGTTTATTTGTTTCACTTAAATCTCATTTATTTTGTTTAATAAAGGAAGAAACTCACTCTATTAATTTTCTTAATTAATAACATTATTTGATCTGGGAAGATCATTGTGATCCCAGCCTCAAGCAATCATAATCACTAACATTAACAACTTAACTTAATTAACATTATTATAGTGCCAACGAGGCACCCATAATTATAACCGATTGGGACTTATGGGCCAGCCTGTATATATATATATATATATATATATATATATATATATATATATATATATACAGTGCCCGCGAAAAGTATCCGATCACCCTTGAAATTTGTATTTTTTACATAAAAAACAATGTTTAAATGTATACTAACCTTATATTAGTATTTTGTCATCTGTCCTTTGGTTTGGATGACTTGTTCTAGACGTTTTGGCATGGATTTAATCAAGTTTTGACAAACTTCCACTGATATTTCCTTGCACCATACCTTTTTGATGGCCTCTTGTAATTTTTCGACTGAGCCAGTGTCGTGGCATTCAACCTTATTTTTTATTATTAGCCACAGATTTTCTATCGGATTGAGATCTGGACTATTACCAGGCCAATCCAAAATATCAAATTTATTGTCAGTAATCCATTTTGTCACTATTTTGGCCCTGTGACATGGTGCACCATCATGCATGTATGTTTTTGTCCTTTGGATTGCCATTGCCATTGGAAGTTTATCCTGTAGCATTGCTAAATACCGTGCACCATTCATAGTTGTGTTCTTCGGAAGAAAATATAAGTTTCCACGCCCATAGTAACCGAAACAACCCCAAACCATCACACTTGGAGGGTGTTTCATTGTCTTTAGGGTGTATTTAGGGTCCATCCTATTTGAGCCAATAGGCCGGCGAACCTTTTTTGGACAACTTCTGAATGTCAAAAATGTCGACTCATCGCTAAATAAAACCTTCTTCCAGTCATCAACAGTCCAATGAATGTATTTTTTACAAAATGCGACACGTTTTTTACGCATTTTTTCATTAATGAACGGTTTCTTAGCAGCATGGCGAGATGGTAATCCGAGTTCTTTTTGGAGCCGCTCCTGGATAGTTCGTTCAGAAACACCAGATAACAAATTATTCATATTAAATTTTATTTCTTTCGCAGTTATTGTTGGGTTTTCAATACTAAACGTTTCATAAGTTTGTCTGTTCGCGAATTTGTTTTTCTCGGTCTGCCAGATCGTTTTTTAGGGACTGGCGTGGTTAGGCCACCATTGTTCTTAGCCCGTGAAACCCATAAATTAACGGTACTTTGGGATATGTTTAATTCCTTAGCTATCTGTCTCTGTGATTTCCCACATGCATGCAAAGCAACAATAGCACCTCGACAATCACTCTTAAGTTGTTTTTTAGCACACATTATATATAAATTTTATTTACACCACTTTCTGTAAAAAAAAAAAAAATATCAAGAAATTTACACAAACAGTGAAATCTGACAAATTTGAGACACAGCCACCCGCAACGAAGGCTACCAGAACACTAATTTGAGAATGCGTTGGATAGCTCTCATATCAGCGAGCAACCTCAAAGTTACCAGATGTCGCTAGAACAAATAGAAAGTGAATTACGTGTCTCTGAATATCAAGGGAAAATATTGTATTTTCTTGAGTGATCGGATACTTTTCGCGGGCACTGTATATATATATATATATATATATACACAATGTACGTTTTATTACATTTGAATTACCCCATTTTTAATCTCCATCAATATTGGTCCGCATTCGAGACAGGGCTACTTAGACAATTTTAGTGGGTGGGTTAAAATAGGAGGGTGGGCAGTTGCCCATGTCCAGAAAGATTTCACCCGCCTACTAAAATAAAATAAGGGCATATACTGTATATCAGTATATATGAACACATATATGTGTTATCTGTGATCAAATACAAATACAAAAAAAAACTATTTTAACCCACCCACTAAAATTGTCTTAGAAGTAGCCCTGATTCGAAAGTTGATATTTGCAAAAATATCTTTCATGTAGGCCTAAATAAATCATTACTGTTTCCAGGCACTAACAAATTACAGTATCGTGACTAAGTTTAGGAAGGAGAAGCTAACTGGATTGGTTTAAATAATAACTTTTTAACTTTTCCTATATCCCCTGGAGCAATGGCGCACCCACGAATTTCTTTAGGAGGGCGAGGGATGATAGGTCTGACAACTTAAAATTTTCATTCGCAGAAATTTTAACATGTAAATGTGAAAGTATTTATTTATTTTCACAAATCTGCATTCCTTAACTGCCCATATCCGGTCTTCGTGGTATTTTATTGAACTCATCCAAAATGACAATGACGTCATAGAGATTTTTATTTTATTTTTTATACAAGGAAGGGAAAGCGGTCTAATTTATTTTCGGGTGGAGGAGGGAGGTTGCAAATGCCCGGCTGCCCTCTCCCATGGGTACCCCACTATCCTGAAGAAAACTTGAAAAAAATTATAGATTCGCAGAAGGAGAATGGACAGTACAGTATTCTATGACACTAAATCCCCAACTAGCAACCAAATGTTGTAGTTCTTAAAGTTTTGCTAGAACCCAAGTTATGTTATTTGCAAGAATATTGCTAATGTTTCAAGTTCACTTTATTCAAGACAGTTATAGAAGTATAACTTAGCATACTAATGAACACATCGATTGGAATTACTGGACACACGAGAAGCCACCAACGATGAGCACACTGCATTTGAGAAGTTCATTAACAGAGTTGTGCAAAATTACAAGAAACTAAGAAAGATGTAGATCAGTGATTCCCAACCTTTTTTAGGCCAACACCCCCTTATGTCCATCAATAGTTGCTAGTGCCCCTTCAAAAGATAATAATATAACAGGATAAGTGATAAGTGATTTATTAATACAAGGTAACAATTTTAGTTTCCTAGCGCACCCCCCCTAAGATTCTCAAACGCCCAATGGGGAGCGGTGGCGCCCACGTTGGGAACCACTGATGTAGATATAGTGCTTTACAGAAGAAGTAAGTAGCTAACTTTAATTTGTGTGATGATTTTAAAACACGAGTTAAATCTAACAAAATGGATATGAAACATATCTCAGATTTTACTATGGTGCCATACAGCTCACCTTCGCCCTTACGGTCTCACCCCTCGGCTCTCACCCCCTGAAAATAAAAAGAAAACCTAATTTCAATTCCTATGGAAATAAAATACTGATATGGATATTAGCATAGGCAGGGCCGAATTAAGGGTGTGGGGGACCCGGTGCAAACATTGTGTATGGGGGGGGGGGCCCCTAGGCTGTGTTTAGTATGATATAATCCTGTAAGAAATATTTTAAGTGTTGACTTTGTATTGTGGACTAAAATACTTAGACATACAGGTATGCCGGATCCTTTTTGGATGACGATTCATAAGTACCAACTGAATCTTATAAAGGTTAGTATCACAAAATGGGAATATATGTATTTGTTGAAAGGAATAAACATTGTGTTCAAATGTGTAATGCCTGTAAAAGCATATAATACAAGGATTTATTCAGTTATATTTTCAGTCATTATATTGAGGGAACAAAGTACTTTTTGTTTTAATAATACTTTTTAACTTGCTTTTAATTTTTATTTATGTTACAAGAAAAACTATGTATGTTCATGATTAGGTACTCTGAATAGCAGATGATAATGAAATGAAAATGAAAATGAAAATGAAAATGAAAATGAAAATGAAAATGAAAAGGTTTATTGGCAGACTATAGTCCATATGACAAATATTATTAATACAATGACATTTCACATACTAAGGATAGAAATATATACAGTTGATTAGAAATAATACAGTAATGTCGAAGTTAAGTAGAGCTACAGACAGACGTTTTCGTACCAAGAATTCCATAGCTTAGAGGATAAACGGCAGGACTCATGGATAGCTTGGATAATCGGGTTGGTTGATTTTTTAATTCTTTGCATTAGACTGTATTGAGCACGTCTTGTTACCTCCAGGAAGCTCGGGACATTGCGGGTGACAAACATTTGCGAAGCTGAGCATCTCGGGGGCAATTTATGTAATAGTCTAAAAAACCTGTTGTACAACAAATTTAGGGTTCTACCAGAACCTTTTTAATAATTCACTCAGAGTTGTTGTCCGTATATATTACTGCAGAAAGTATGAAAGAGAGTGTCTTTAGCTTCACTTGTACATAACCGAAACTTCCTTATAGTCATATTCGTTTTAGCACACTTAAACTCTCGTACTTCCTCAATCACTTCGCCTTTCATTTTAAACCTAATATTATAGCTTTTAGGATGAAATTGCATAACTTTAGTTTTTGTAACATTAAAAAGAATATCATGTTTCTGCGAATACACTTCGCAGACTTTTAGTAGCCGGTCCAGACCTTTAACAGAGGGACTTATTAACACCATATCATCGGCATAAACTAAGTTATTTATCCTTATGTTATCTATACAACATTCCACTGTTCCCTCATTAAGTGAAGCAATTAATCCGTCAATATACACATTAAACAGCATAGAGGAAATCTAGAAGAGGAAGAGCCATTGTTGTCCCAAAGCGATAGGATGACTAAGCTAGTTAATGCAGCATTGCTTGTATATATTAAATTAAGGTGTATATATACCGGGTTATTACAAACAAGACGCTCTAATTTGAATTGCTTGTATTTATTAAAGTATTTCAATTACAACACTGGTTCCGCTGTCACAACAACAATGAAGCACGGGAGATTTTATTCATGTGGAAACATTTTCAATATGTGATCCCTGTGCATCCAACACCATTTGCAAACGTCTACTGAAATTTTCCATAACCCTAGCCAGTGTTTCATCAGTGATGCTCTCCACAGAAGCTGTAATTTCTGCCTTTAATTGTTCGACCGCATATGGATTATTCCTGTACACATTGTCCTTAACGATTCCCCATAAGAAATAATCACATGGATTCAAATCTGGTGAGTACGTGGCTAGGACCATCCAAATCCAAAGCGTCCAGGATAGCGATTCGAGATGACCCTCTTATGAAAATGTTCACTAGGATAATCAAGAACGGCATTTGCCGTATGTGGTCTTGCCCCATCTTGTTGGAAAAATGTTTCTTGCATATTAACACCCTTGCCTTGAAGAGTTGGAATAAAGTGGTCTTGAAGGACTTTCAGGTAACGTTCGGCATTTACTGTGTCTTCATGGAAAATTGGTCCGACAATTCCAGCAGATGAAACAGCGCACCACACCGTGCATTTTTGTGAATGCAAAGGGGTCTCCGTGACTACATGGGGATTTTCAGTGGCCCATACACGCATATTCTGTTTATTTACATACCCGTATAAGTGGAAGTGTGCTTCGTCGGTGAACCAAATTTGATCAATAACTGTTGGATTGTCTTCCAAATACTGTCGAAATAGACCACAAAAGTCGACTCGCCTATCTTTATCGACATCGGTCAGGGATTGTTTCATCTGAATTTTGTAGGAAACAGTTTTACATCTTGTCGAACAATGGTTAAAGTGGGTGTTTGTTTTAAACCAAGCTGTTGAGATAGCCGTTTTACAGATTTTCCAGGACTACGAGTATGTCACAGATTTGTGACTATGCTGCTCCAACCAACTAAAATTGTGATTCCATAGAGCTGATGTGACCTCTCAAAGCTACCCCAGGCTAATACGAACAAAACAATATTACACGAGCTTGCCAATCCTTTAATTTTACTTTCGGAATGATTTTTCTTATGACTCAATTTCCCTTCCACATTCAAATTTAACTCAATTAGTTGGCACAAAATGACTCAATTTGTCACGGTGGAAAATCTTAATGATAAGCATTTAGCAATTAGAACTCAGTACCTAACTTAACTTACTTAACAGTATTATTCCTGTGATTATACCTGTATTAAATGCGTACACAATTTCTTAATAAATTGACACAGTCCAATGAAATAGATATGAGGACTATAATTGATTAACCTTACACTTTAAACTACAATACTCTGTATAACATGTGCCTATCACCAGGATCTAAAAATACACTATTGGGCCCTCATCATCATGCAGGGCCATACCAATGTTAATTTCAGCTGTAAGTATTTTCATTTATGTTTAACACTTTATGTACCAGAAACTCTTTTTGAATGCCAAACTGAATTAATAAACCTTACTTCTGCACCTCAAGCCCTTGTGCTTAATCCCCAGATAAATTACTTTTCTTTCATTGGGCAACCAACAATTGAAACGGATTGTTCTATTCGCGGATACTCCAGAGAAGCCTCCAATGCTCTTGACTCTGGAACTTTGTACTTGTGCCAGCTTGCAATCTTTCCCAGTACAGTACTTACTAGGAATTCTTCTTGTCTGGCTATTTCTCACTTATCCATGGGTGGGACCTTCTGTTCTCTACACCCATTAAAGCTAGAGTAACTGGCAAACCGACAAGCTATTCAGTGCCTCCACTGATTCTACCTTATGATGTGCCCAAACAGCATTTCTAACTTAGTGACACAACACTCAATCCCATGGTAGAATGAAGGAAATTTTTTGTTTACTTTGTGTCATGCCCCAAATCTGTTTTGCCATACACCAGATATCATGCTAAAATCCACCAGGTCCATTTCCTTACATACCACACCTATTTTTACATGCTACATAGTATATATATATATATAATGGAGCCGAGTGATTTTTGCAGTGGGTATTATTTTATTTTATTTGATTGGGTTCAGAATCCCAACTGAGCCCCGAACGGCCAAGCTCTGAGGGGCCACTTCAACCAACAGCCCAAATTAAGCTAGACTAAACAAACTTACGGACTTGGAGGTCCTATTAGGTCCTACCTCACTCGATGTGGGCCTACTTTAGGCCTCAGTTGCATAAAATTAAGATAAAAAACAAAAGGGGCACTATTTATGGTCTTTCTAAACCTTGCAACAACAACACAACCTGAACCATTGCACGATGCAACAATCTTGTATCTACAGTGCCCGCGAAAAGTATCCGATCACTCAAGAAAATACAATATTTTCCCTTGATATTCAGAGACACATAATTCACTTTCTATTTGTTCTAGCGACATCTGGTAACTTTGAGGTTGCTCGCTGATATGAGAGCTATCCAACGCATTCTCAAATTAGTGTTCTGGTAGCCTTCGTTGCGGGTGGCTGTGTCTCAAAGTTGTCAGATTTCACTGTTTGTGTAAATTTATTGATATTTTGTTATTTTTTACAGAAAGTGGTGTAAATAAAATTTATATATAATGTGTGCTAAAAAACAACTTAAGAGTGATTGTCGAGGTGCTATTGTTGCTTTGCATACATGTGGGAAATCACAGAGACAGATAGCTAAGGAATTAAACATATCCCAAAGTACCGTTAATTTATGGGTTTCACGGGCTAAGAACAATGCCGGCCTAACCACGCCAGTCCCTAAAAAACGATCTGGCAGACCGAGAAAAACAAATTCACGAACAGACAAACTTATGAAACGTTTAGTATTGAAAAACCCAACAATAACTGCGAAAGAAATAAAATTTAATATGAATAATTTGTTATCTGGTGTTTCTGAACGAACTATCCAGGAGCGGCTCCAAAAAGAACTCGGATTACCATCTCGCCATGCTGCTAAGAAACCGTTCATTAATGAAAAAATGCGTAAAAAACGTGTCGCATTTTGTAAAAAATATATTCATTGGACTGTTGATGACTGGAAGAAGGTTTTATTTAGTGATGAGTCGACATTTTTGACATTCAGAAGTTGTCCAAAAAAGGTTCGCCGGCCCATTGGCTCAAATAGGATGGACCCTAAATACACCCTAAAGACAATGAAACACCCTCCAAGTGTGATGGTTTGGGGTTGTTTCGGTTACTATGGGCGTGGAAACTTATATTTTCTTCCGAAGAACACAACTATGAATGGTGCACGGTATTTAGCAATGCTACAGGATAAACTTCCAATGGCAATGGCAATCCAAAGGACAAAAACATACATGCATGATGGTGCACCATGTCACAGGGCCAAAATAGTGACAAAATGGATTACTGACAATAAATTTGATATTTTGGATTGGCCTGGTAATAGTCCAGATCTCAATCCGATAGAAAATATGTGGCTAATAATAAAAAATAAGGTTGAATGCCACGACACTGGCTCAGTCGAAAAATTACAAGAAGCCATCAAAAAGGTATGGTGCAAGGAAATATCAGTGGAAGTTTGTCAAAACTTGATTAATTCCATGCCAAAACGTCTAGAACAAGTCATCCAAACCAAAGGACAGATGACAAAATACTAATATAAGGTTAGTATACATTTAAACATTGTTTTTTATGTAAAAAATACAAATTTCCAGGGTGATCGGATACTTTTCGCGGGCACTGTAAACAACTAAACTAAATTGCAAGAGAGCTCTCTATAAGACCACGCCCTGTAAGTGCCGCATTCAACAAACGAGTAGAAAGGACGCGCCAGTGCCCTCCAAAAAATGATGTCACAAGAGTGCCCGAACAATGATGCCAGAAGAGCCCAAAAATGCTAGCTCTAAATTAAGTGAATTTTTCACTAACCTTACAATTCTGAGATGGATACACACACACACACACACACACACACCTTAACTTAATATATACAAGCAATGCTGCATCAATCAGCTTAGTCATCATATCGCCTTGAGACAACAATGGCTCTTCCTCTTCTAGATTTTCTGACAGTGGGGAACCTCACTCGAATAAGGTAAAGCAAAACTAGTCCAGAGGCAAACATTTAATAATCAGAGCTTTCAACGTTTTCTAATGTCATCTTCCGTGCTAAGAACAAGATACATATAATTAAAAAAAAATATGAAATTAAAACTATTTTAAATATTGAAAGGTCATAAACCTTAGAAAATTAAAAATTAAAACAATTGTACAATTGTTATAAAATTAAAATAATATGATAAAAAAAAGCTAAATACACGTATTGCAAATGAAACCTAAAAATGGATTCACCTTTGCCAGGATAGACAATAAATTTAAGTAATTAATATTTTAAAATAATTTAGGGAAGACGAACAATATGGGCAAATTAAAATACAAAACATTAAAATATAAAATTTCAAATATATAACCTTAAGAGAAACAAATAGGTTTACAAACCCTTCACAATCACATATACTTTTCCACTCCTATCAGTTAGACCACCCAATTAAGCCAAATAACTTCAATAACTGTAAAAGCTAATGAACACGATTTATCCATCTGAGAAACAATCATTTTCAAACATAACCAGACAGTGGCGGATCTACTATGAAACTAATGAAGCTTAAGCTTCAGGGCCCCTAATCCAGGAGGGGCCCTGAAGCAACTTTTTTTTTAATGAGTGAATTTTTCAACAAAATCGATGGAGTTTTTTTAAGTGCTTGTTATTAAAATAAGGCTATTTTAGTGATAGAATCATAAGCCAATGGGTTGAAGTACTTAATATTGACCTTAGAATATGCTCTAATACCCATTTCATATGGCCTCAAAATGCCCCTGTAATTGGTCAAATTTCAAAATTTTCTCGGGGGCTTGCAGCGCCCGAACCCCCAGCTGTATGGGCTCGCTGAGCTCGCCAGAATCTATTCATAGTCTACATTTTGGCAGCTGGATCCTCGAATCCTTCGTTGGTGCACGGCTTAATAGTTCTATAGCTCAGCCCTTAGGCTAGAGCCAATCGGAACCATAAAAAGACATCTGAATTCTCAATTCAGGCTGCACTCGTCTAGCTTGTGCATTTGCCCTATTGTTGCTGGTTGCGAAGGGGCCCCCATAACAGTTCAAGCTTCAGGGTCCCAAAAATGTAGGTCCGCCACTGTAACCAGATACTAATCATCGTACCCCTTTTGTAATCTCAATATCCTTCAGTAAATTTTACAAACTAACTAACTTAACACGTCCTCCAGCAAGTTCTATCTGTCATTTCCGTCTCTCATTCTCTGCTACGTCTGTGATCAAGTAACTTGTACCCGATATATTTCTCTTAAGGTTTTTATACATGTTAAAATTTTAAGATTTGCCAACAAACAACTCTTCAAGTATGCCAAGTTTCCAGCATTGCCTTGGTCTTTCATCCCCACTCATTATCACTTCTCTCACCTTGACACAATTTGGAATGGACCCCTTTACATTGTCTGGTAGGTAATAACTGAGTTCTGGAAAGTATTACATTTGTCACCTCTTCCATAAGTGATCTTACAGTTTTTCAAGGTATTTGAACCTTCTGATCAACTCTTTTTGACTGGTCTGGTCTACTGGAAAACTGGAGCTTCCTGTGAATCGTTTATCACAAAGAAAATGATTTGGTATCAATGGCTCTGCATCCTGCATAATTTTATAAACAAAGGTGATGAGCCTGATATTTACCATTGCTTCCACCTCACACAAAACAGCGCAGAACTCTTCTATGCTCAACTGAGCATTAACCAACAGTTTCCTTAATGGACCCTTTACAATCCTCCCCACTATGGTGTTCTTTCTACAATAAACTCTCATTACACCCGATGATGTGAAAAGTAGAATTGGAATCCCTCTTCTTTTAGCAAGGACCAAACTTCTTGGGAGTTCCTTTGTAGCCTTTGAAGGTTTTCGCGTTATCTGATATGATTTTACTCGGGAACCCCCTTCTGTTCACAAACCTTTTAAAGGTTTAAATGGATTGCTCTAGCTCTGGTGGTAGCACAGGTAAAAAGACATATATAACTTTTGTTGGGCCCCTTGCTCATAAACATAGACTGGACCCACAAAATCTATTCCCATCTACAGTACCGGTACATCAAATGGAGCAACATAAACACATCGTTCTCTTTGGGATGGAGTCACTTTTTCGTGATAAGGCTTCGCATTCCAACTCTTGCAAAACAACACACCTATGCAAAACATTTTTCACTTGTCTAATTTTTGGAATTGAAAACTGGTGTCTGATTTCTCCTCTCACTTCTATAACTCCCGCACGCAACAACTTATCATGACTGCCCATAATTAAAAGTTCCACAAAGTGCCCCGCAGAAGGCAGCAAAATTGGATGTTCTTTCTCCTTTGGAAGGGCTGAAAACTGGTTTACCTCCTCCTCTCACTAAATCCTGATCCAAAAACCACATATAAACCTTTGAAAGCAGAATGTTGGCAAACCCTGGAATGGGCTAATGGAAAGAAAATTTCCCTCTTCACCAAACTCTTCCTCCTGCAATAAACCAACCAGTAGTGTGTCTGTCTTGCTGTATTTCCTCACTGTTCAGAATTCCACTCCTTCTTGCTTCCCTTTTAACATTGTCTCTAAATCTATATACCCATGCTACCACTCTTAACTGTTTCAGAATGCTAATATCCTCAAGCCTCAATATGGGGTCCTGCTGCACAACCTGACAACTATACACATTTCATTTTCTAATCTCATTCACTATTCTTCCTCAGCCTGGTGGTCTACGATAGGCCGATTAGAGGGCTAACTTTCACTTCCAAGTTTTAGCCACTCTAACCCATTATACCATAAATTTGATTGTGCAAGATCTTTCACTAAGACTACTCGTGTTGGTAAATCAGCTGGGTTTTGGGTACCTGGACAATGATTCCATTGCTTTGAATCAGTGTGTGCTTGAATTTCCTCCACCCTAATGGCAACAAATGGTTTCCATTTCCTTGCCTGGCTTCTTAACCAGTGCCAAACTATAGCAACGTCTAGTAATAGGTTGGAATTTAACAAAACCCAGAGTGTCTTGCACAGTAACTGCAATCCGACTGGCAATGACGGCACCCATCAATTCCAACCTTGAAATAGAAAGCCTTTTCAAAGGTGTTACTCTGGTCTTTGCAGCAACTTGCAACTTATTTTATCTTCAAATGTACTTATTATATATATATATATATATATATAATAGTGTTCCAGAAGTCATCACCCCATCTGAAGTAGCTGTAACTTTAATTTAATTATTGTTTTTTATAATTTTTTTCCAGATTGTAGAAGATCAACCCCAATAATTTGAAGATGAAACACTACACACCACAACATAATTCTAAATAAAATAAATTATTTCCACTTTCTACAGTGATGACTTTTTGAACTCTCTCTCTCTCTCTCTCTCTCTAATATACGTGAGGGACACGTTGAGTCCGGTTGTCTGCCAGTTCCGGTCGGAACGGGCGCTGCTTGGCGTCGATCTGAACGTGGGAGGGACGAACTATAGGTTAATCTTGGTGTACAGACATCCGCATCTCCTCCTCGAGGAGGATACAGCCCTGTGCACCGAACTCCGTAACCTGCTAGGGGATAGGGTGTGTGTAGTTTTAGGAGACTTCAACTGTCGCGGCATAAAGTGGGAAGACAGGACTGCTGATGATGAAGGGAGGAGGCTAGTTGACTTTGCTGATGAGGACTTCCTCACTCAGTGGGTCAATGAGCCTACACGAGGCGAAAGCGTTCTAGACTTAGTATTCACGACCGAAGACAACCTCGTCACTGGCCTCACCGTTGACGAATCGTTGGGCGGGAGTGATCACGGTCTGATTAGGTTCCGTGTGTGCGTCCCTCGGGTGAAGCGTAGTAACTCGAGAGGTAGTAAGCTCGATCTACGGCGGGCGGACTTTGTTAGCCTCCGGGATAGCGTAGGTGAGATGGGGTTAGAGGTCGGCGGCGATGTTGAGGGAGTGTGGAGTGCATTCCGGGACGAGTTTATGGTGTTGCAGTCTGCTGCCATACTCTCAGAACCGGTCACCCCTGCTTCAACGCAGCCTAAGTGGTTCAGTCGTGACATCGCTTCGGCTATCCGAAATAGGAAAGTAGCGTATATGAGGGCGAAGGCCAATCGTTCCCATGAAAACACTGAAGCGTATGTCCGCCTGTGTAGGGAGGTGAAGGCGAAGGTTGGGCTAGCGAAATGTAACAAAGAACTACGGGTGGCAAGCCTCTGCAAGGGGAACCCTAAGGAGTTCTTCAGCTATATTAATAGTAGAAAGCCCATTAGAAGCGGCCCATTAGGACCGAAGCGGCGTTCTGCGGACCTCCGACGCGGACATCGCTAATGTGCTTAATGAGTACTTTGCGGGAGTGTTCACCAGGGAGGACACCCGCGTCATCCCCGAGCCAGGCGTCAGGCACGAAGGTGCTGGCCTGGATAGTGTTCGATGTACCGCGACAAACTGAGCGCGTTTAAGGCTCCTAGGCCAGACCAGTTTCTCCCCAGAGTGTTGCGGGAGGTGCGCGACCAGGTGGCTCCCCACCTGGCTAAAGTCTTCAACAAATCGTTGGAGACTGTTATTTTATTTATTTGTTGGGTTCAAAATCCCAGCTGAGCCGTGAACGGCCAAGTTATAAAGGGCCAGTTCAACCTACAGCCCAAGTTAAGCTAAAATTAAAAACTTACGGACTTGAGATCCTATTAGGTCCTACCTCAGGGTTGCTGACTCGATGTGGGCCTACCTTAGGCCTCAGTTGCATGAATTTAAGATAAAAACAAAAGGGGCACTATTTATGGTCTTCTTTCTCAACCTTGCAACAACAACAACAACCTGGACTATTGCACGATGCAACAATCTTGTATCTAAACAACCAAACTGAATTGCAAGAGAGCTCTCTATAAGACCACACCCTGTAAGTACGGCATTCCACAAACGAGTAGAAAGGACGCGCAGCGCCCCAAAATGATGCCACCTGAGAGCTCAAACAATGCTAGCTCTAAATTAAGTGAATTTTTCACTAACCTTACAATTATGAGATGGATATATATACACCTTAACTTAATATATACAAGCAATGCTGCATCAATCAGCTTAGTCATCATATCGACTTGGGACAACAATGGTTCTTCCTCTTCGAGATTTTCTAACACTCCCCACCGAAGAGGCATTGTTGTCATTACCTTCTGCAAGGTTAGCCAAGCCTTCTCCATGAGGCTGTAACTCAAATGTTTCATCTTGACTATCTGTGTTTTTGCTGATTTCTAAAGCATAGAGTTTTTGTATAGGTCTCTTTAACTTTCCTCCTGAAGTCTTTACCAGTGCAGACCTAACTAAATTGTCTTTGCCAACAAACAACTCTTCAATTATGCCAAGCTTCCAGCATTGCCTTGGTCTTTCATCCCCAATCATTACCACTTCTCCCACCTTGATACAATTTGCATTGGAGCCCTTTACCTTGCCTGATGAGAATAATTGAGTTCTGGCAAGTATTCCATCTGCCACCTCTTCCATAACTGATCTTGTAGCTCTTCAAGGTACCTGAACCGTCTGGTTAACTCTCCTTGAGTACTCTGGATAGGCTGCAAGTCTTCTGGCACACTGGGGCTTGATGTTAATCGTTTACCACAAAGAAAATGATTTGGTGTCAATGGCTCTGCATCCTGCATACTGTTATAAACAAAAGTGATAGGCCTACTGTTCACCATTGCTTCTACTTCACATAAAACAGTGCAGAATTCTTCTTTGCTCAAATGAGCATTAGCTAAAAGTTTCTTTAATGGACACTTTACACTTCTCACTAGCCTTTCCCAAAATCCTCCCCACCATGGTGCTCTCTCAACAATAAACTCCCACTGTACCCCTTGGTGTGAAAAGTAGGATTGGAATCCTTCCTCTTTTAGCAAGGACCAAATTTCTTGGAGATCCTTTGCAGCCTTTTTGAAGGTTTTTGCATTATCCGATATGATTTTATTTGGGAAACCCCTTCTGTTCACAAACCTTTTAAAGGACAAAAGAAATACATCACTACTTAAGTTGCTTACCAACTCCAAATGGATTGCTCTGGTGGTAGCACATGTGAAAAGACATATATAACATTTGTTAGACTCCCCTCGCTCATACACATAGACTGGACCTGCAAAGTCTATTCCCACTACATCAAATGGGGCAGTATAGACACACCGTTCTCTTGGAAGTGGAGCCACCTTTTCATAATAAGGCCTTGCACTCCAACGCTTGCAAACCACGCATTTATGCAAGACCTTTTTTACTACTTGTCTAATTTTGGGAATCCAAAACTGTTGTCTGATCTCTATTATCACTTCTCTAACTCCAGCATGTAACAGTTTATGATGAGTATCCAGGATCAAAAGGTCCACAAAGTGCCCCCCAGAAGGTAGCAAAATTGGATGTCTTTTCTCCTCTGGTAGCCCAGAAAACTGTAGTCTACCTCCTACTCTCAATAAATCCTGATCCAAAAACACATCCAAACCCTTGAGAGCAGAATGTGTTGGTAGAACCTGTAATGGATGGCTGGTGAGCAATTCCCTCTCTTCACCAAATTTTTCCTCCTTTTCCCAGTATTTCCTGGCTTGCTGAATCTCCTTACTGTTCAGAATTCCTTCCCTTCTTGTTTCTCCCTTAATATTGTTGGTAAATCTATATACCCATGCTGTCACTCTTAACAATCTTTTCAGACTGCTAATGTCCTCAAGCCTCAATATGGGGTCCTGCTGCATAACTTGACAACTGTTCACAGCGCATTTTCTCACCTCACTCACCCATGCTTCTTCAGCCTGGCATTCTCCTACAATAGGCTGATTAGAAGGCCAGTTTTCACTTCCAAGTTTTAGCCACTCTGGCCCATTCCACCACAAACTTGACTGTGCAAGATCTTTCACTGAAATTCCTCGTGTTGGTAAATCAGCGGGGTTTTGGGTGTCTGGACAATGCTTCCATTGCTTGGGATCTGTGTGCGCTTGAATTTCCTCCACCCTATTGGCAACAAATGGTTTCCATTTCCTTGCCTGACTTCTTAACCAGTGCCAAACTATAGTGGAGTCTGTCCAATAATAGCTTGGAATTTCATAGAGGGCCAAAGACTTTTGCACTGTAACTGCAAGCCGACTAGCAATAACTGCACCCATCAATTCCAACCTTGGAACAGAAAGCCTTTTCAAAGGTGCTACTCTGCTCTTTGCAGCAACCAACCTGCAACTTACTTCCTCTTGCATTGTGCCTCTAATATAAATACAAGTTGCATAGGCTTCCTCACTTGCATCACAAAAGATGTGCAGCTCCAAATTGTCTGGACTATTGTTCGATTCTCCAAAGTACCATCTTGGGATTTCAATGTCTCCAAGATGTGCCAATTCTTTGAACCAATATTTCCACCTTACCACCATATGATCAGATAACTCTTGGTCCCAACCAAGTCCAATTTCCCAGAGGCTCTGAAACCAAATTTTTGACTTTATCACAAATGGAGCCAGGAATCCAAGAGGATCAAAGACCTTTGAAGCCAAACTAAGAGCTGTACGTTTTGTCCACCTTGTCTCATTCTCAGCCAGCTCTACTAAAGATTTCCCATTGAAGGTAAACAAATCATCTCCTTGCTGCCAAACAATGCCTAGCACCTTTGCGTCTATTGCCCACAACTCCTTAATACCAGAATCCTCAATACTTTCTGCTGCATCAGGTACTACACAGGACTGACTCATAAACTCTTGTAATTGAGAATGATTAGTCTGCCATTTTCTAAGCTCCATGCCAGCCTCCCTCATTATAGCTCTAGCCTCCATGAATATCTGTTTAGCCATTTCTGTATTATCCACGGAACACAGCAAATCATCAACATAAAAATTTTTCCTTATGTGTTCAATAGTGTTAGGATAGACTTCAGAATATTTCTTAAAATGGTACTGCATAGTAGCTGCCAACAGAAATGGACTAGAGCTGAGGCCAAACAACACTGATTTCATTCTATATGCTTGAACCTTAGGTTCATTTTCCAACAAGTCTTTCGTATCCACCCACAGATACCTTACTGCATCTCTGTCCTCTGGTTTTAACTTTATCCGCAAAAAGGCTTGCTTCACATCTGCAATCAATGCTACTCTACCAAACCTGAATCTCAGTAACAAGGGAAATAAATCTGCATTTAAATTTGGCCCAGCATCCAAACAGTCATTCAAGGACACACCACCTTTGTCCTTGGCTGAGCCATCAAAAACTACCCTCAGTTTGGTGGTAGTTTTGTCTCGCCGTACCACTGCATGGTGTGGCAGATAATGTGCCTCCTGGCTCACCAGCTCACCTTGCACCCTTTCAGCATAGCCCTCCCTTACATAGCTTAGGATGGCCTCATTGTATTCAATTAACAACTCATTTTTTCTTAGCCTGTACAATGAAGTCTCCAACCTCCGATTAGCTAGCTGAAGGTTTGAACCAGGTTTGCAAGAATCTTTCCAAGGGAGGCCAACTTCATAGCAACCATCTCTAAACCCAATCCCTTTTTCAAATTGCTCTAAAACATCATTGTTCACTGTACTTGCCTGTTTGTCCTTTATGCCAATGGATTCAAGTTCCCAAAACGCTTTCAAATGCCTTTCCAAACCATGGCTGTTCTCCTCAATCTTAACAAAAGGAGCCTGAATTTCCATTTCATTGCAATAGCTACCATGTAGCATCCAGCCTAGCTTACTTTCAATAGCTACTGGGCCTTGAGATGTGCGGACAATATTACCAGTGATGAAGTCCCAATAATAGTCAGCTCCAATCAAAAGACTAATATCTTCTGTTCCTTCAAACTTATCATTGCCCAAATTAATTCCTTTAACTTGCAATTCTTGGACACATGCCATATCTAAACAAGTAGTGACTGGAGCACAAAGTCCCTCCCTCTCTACAGCTTGGACCTTGATAGTGGGACTTTGCGGTAACAACCCCTTAACCAGAACTTCTACCTTCTTAAATTTGGTTCGGTTTTGAACGGAACCCCCAAACCCAGAAATTCTTAAATTTTCCCTCTTAAGTTCTTTAAACTTCAATTTTCTGGAAATTCTGGTCTTAATAAAACTACACTGGCTACCACTATCAAACAACACTCTTGCAGTAGCTTCTCCCTCATTCCCAATTAATAAGGCTGCAGTTGTTTGCAATAATCCCCCTTTACTTTTACTCCCTTTCATAGCAGTGGCATGTGCCACTGATGTCTCTACTGCTGGGGTAGGCCTACTAGGAGTGTTTTCACACAATAATGGCTGATGCCTACCATGACATTTTTTGCACAAAATTTTAAACTTACAAAACCTTGCTCTGTGACCTTTCAAAAAACATTTAAAACATGCTGTGGACTTAGTTACCCTGTCCTTTCTCTCCCCAAAAGGTAAAGCCTCAGCCACCTCACATTTATATGACTTGTGGTTGCCTTCGCAAAATATGCATTCCTTGATTCCCTTTAATTTATTCTCAGAGGAGGCATGTAGAGCTGACACTGTACCTGGGCTATTCCTTTTTGTAGAAACTTTGGTGCTGTGCCTGCCTTTGTCCCCTTGTTTAACACCCCACTGTGCAAACTCAATTCCCTCTCGTCTTGCTAATTCTGTACCTAAAAGACTTAACATCTGCTGAAGGGGGATGTACACATGTTCTGTAGAGTGTCCCCTACTTAATTCAAGCAAAATTGAGCTAGGTAATTTAGACTCCAGTATAGTAACCAACATTATACCATACCTTTCCATTCCTACACCCAAGTTGTCCAGGGACCTAGTTCTAACTTCAAATTCATCATATAACTGCTGTAACTCCTTGACACTATTAGGATTATTAACAGGAGGTATAGCTAAAAGTTCACGGAAGTGGCTTTTAATTAAGATCTCTGGCTTACCAAACCGTTTCTTTAATATATCCCAAGCCACATTATAATTAGCCTCTGTTAATGCTAATCCTGCTATTGTCTTTGCTGCCTCCCCTTCCAAGAGGGACTGCAAATAATTAAACTTCTCCACCGCACTTAACACTTGACTAGAATGAACTGCTGATTGAAAACTGTCTGCTCATCCTTGCCATTCCTGAATACTCCCAGAAAATGTTTTGAGTACAAGCCTCGGTAATTGAACTGCAGATCTGTTAACCTTAAGTTCACAAACATCATTTGTTGAGTGTTGTGTTTCATTATTAGACCTGGTCTCTAACTGTAATGAGCTGCTAAACTCTTTTGCTCGGTGGCCTACTTTAATTATATCATCAATAATCTCTTCAAAGTAAATTATGTTATTTTCTATTTCATCCTCTTCTATAAGAGCCTCAATTTTAACATTTACTTCACTTAGAGCAACCTTTTTAGTTTATAATATGGAAAGCTGCGCAGTCACTAATCTTAAATCCTCTTGCTCTATGGCAGAATCTATAGTGGCAATGACCTTTGTAATTAGACCTTTGTAGGCGCTTCTCCTTTTTTTAAACTTGTTCAATTCAGATGCACTCATCTTCAATGCAAACAACAATTGGGCTCAATGCCAAATGAGCTGAATTGGCAGAAATACTTAACCAAACTGATCAAACGTAAATTTTTCTTTTTTCAAATAAACTGAATTGCTGGGTGGGGTACTAACCAACCACCAGTATGGAATACCAATTTTTCCACCCAAGTAACTGGCGCACTGAAGTCTGCAACCTTCGCCTACGAATGATAAACCAAATTTAACCAAACAGGTAAAATGTAGGCCAAAAACAACGACAGACGAGTGGCCAAGTTTCGCAATTGGGCGACCAAACTTTCTACCCTGTGACCTTAATTCAATAATAAACCAAAATTAACCAAACCGGTAAAAATGTAGGCCAAAAACAACGACAGACGAGTGGCCAAGTTTCGCAATTGGGCGACCAAACCTTCTACCCTGGGACCTTAATTCAATAATGCTCAACCCGTCTAGGCCTAACTTGGGCTACAATTTGCACAATCAGAACTTTGCCGAAAAATAGTCACTGACTCAGTCTTGGGCTAGAATCCGGTTCTGAAGGACCATGTTATTTTATTTATTTGTTGGGTTCAAAATCCCAGCTAAGCCGTGAACGGCCAAGTTATAAAGGGCCAGTTCAACCTACAGCCCAAGTTAAGCTAAAATTAAAAACTTACGGACTTGAGATCCTATTAGATCCTACCTCAGGGTTGCTGACTCGATGTGGGCCTACCTTAGGCCTCAGTTGCATGAATTTAAGATAAAAACAAAAGGGGCACTATTTATGGTCTTCTTTCTCAACCTTGCAACAACAACAACAACAACCTGGACTATTGCACGATGCAACAATCTTGTATCTAAACAACCAAACTGAATTGCAAGAGAGCTCTCTATAAGACCACACCCTGTAAGTACGGCATTCCACAAACGAGTAGAAAGGACGCGCAGCGCCCCAAAATGATGCCACCTGAGAGCTCAAACAATGCTAGCTCTAAATTAAGTGAATTTTTCACTAACCTTACAATTATGAGATGTATATATATACACCTTAACTTAATATATACAAGCAATGCTGCATCAATGAGCTTAGTCATCATATCGCCTTGGGACAACAATGGTTCTTCCTCTTCGAGATTTTCTAACAGAGACGGGCCAGGTGCCTGGTGACTGGAGGGAAGCCAACGTGACCCCTATCTTTAAGAAAAGGGATCACGAAAGTCCAGGGAACTATCGTCCCATTAGTCTCACTTCAGTTGTAGGTAAATAATCATCAGAGGGGATAATAGCGGATAGGATCGTTGACCATTTGGATTCCTACAAGCTGCTTGGGGACTCCCAACATGGGTTTAGACGGCATAGGTCGTGTCTCACCAACTTGCTCGAGTTTTTCCGTGTCATTTTGAGTGAGTATGATAAGAGTAGGGCGATTGATATACTTTATCTCGACTTTCAGAAAGCCTTTGATAAGGTACCTCACCGCCGGCTAATGGCCAAAGTGCGCGCGCTGGGTATCGGTAGGGAAGTAGGTAGGAGGATTGAAAACTGGCTGAAGAATAGGCGGTAGAGGGATGTAATTAAAATGGCTAGTTCGGGTTCGGCCTCGGTCACTAGCGGTGTTCCTCAGGGTTCCGTTTTGGGGCCACTGTTGTTTATCATTTACATAAATGATATCGACGGTGGCATCGTCAGTAGGATCGCCAAATTCGCTGATGACACAAAGCTTGGGGCCAATGTTGGGACGCCCGAGGCGATAGAACAACTGCGTGCGGACCTAGGTAGGATAGGAGAGTGGTCCGAAAAATGGCAAATGTCGTTTAACTTGGGTAAATGCAAGGTGATGCACATTGGCTACGCCAATCCCAAGTCGGACTACTCGATGTTGGAGACTAATATCGAGGCAACTTATTTGGAAAAGGACTTGGGTGTGCTAATTAGCAGCGACCTTAAGTTTACGAAACAGTGCGTAGAGGTAGAAAGAGAGAGCCCAGAAGTTGTTGGGTTATATCAGGAGGCAATTTCAGAACAAGGAGATGGTGCTCTCTCTGTACAATTCCCTGGTTCGGCCGCACCTGGAGTATGCAGTGCAGTTCTGGTCGCCCACCCTCAGGAAAGATATCGAGAGGCTGGAGCGAGTGCAGGCGAGGGCCACAAAGTTAATCCCTTCCGTTAGGCATATGGGCTACAATCGACGCTTACGCGCCCTGACTTGTTTTCGCTGGAGACTCGGAGGCTGCGCGGTCAACTCATCGAGGTTTTTGAGCTCTTAGGCGGGTTCAACGATGTCGATTTTAGAAGCATGTTTAGTTTAAATGATAACCCAACTCGCAACAATGGTTGGAAGTTGGATTTGAAACGGTTTAGGACTAGTGTGTGTGGGAATTACTTTATGTATAAGATCTGTGACACGTGGAACAGTTTACCTTCAGAAGTTGTGAACAGTTCCTCTGTGGATCATTTCAAGAAAAGGTTAGGCCAAATCTTGCGCACTATTTGTGTGTAGAAAATTTTCCCTGGCACCTCCTCAGTATGGGCCGGAAGGCCTTTTGAGGTACTTCTTTTCCTTGTAACACACTCTATTATTTATATTTATATATATATATATATATATATGCAAACTGCATAGGTTTCCTGACTTGTATCACAGAAGACGTTATTCTAAATTATCTGCAATACTGTTGAACTCTCCAAACAAATGCCATCTTAGAATTTTAATGTTTCCGAGATGTGCCATCTCTTTGAATCAACCTTTCCACTTTACCACCATATGATCAGGTAACTCTTGATCCCAACGAAAGTACAACTTCCCAGAGGCTCTGAAACCAAATTTTTTACTCTATCACCTTTGAAGCCAATCTAAGAGCTGTACGTTCTGACCACCTTGTCTCATTCTCAGCCAGCTCTACTAGAGACTTCCCATTGAAGGTAAACAAATCCTCTCCTTGACGCAAAACAATGCCGAGCACTTTTGTCTCTATTGCCTACACTTCCTTGGTACCGGAATGCTGAACACTTTCTAACTCAAAGTCTTAATCAGGACTGACTCAAACTATTGTAACCGAGAATGATTGGTCTGCCATTTTCTTAGCTCCATACCAGCCTTGCTTATTATAGCTCTAGCCCCCATAAACATCCGTTTAGCCATTTCTATTATTCACCGAATAATATCTTACCCGAGACCCCCACCCCTACCCTACTTCTCCTCGAGACCAAGAATGGTATATTCAATGCTTAGTCAAATATGGTGACTTCTCGCAACAGTGATTAATAATGGTCATGGTAACTCTGATGACTAATATCAGTAACCAGGATAACTAATTTTTATGTATTTATAACCAACTTTTGCACATTTATAACCCACCCAAAATATGATACGATTATTCCTTCACGCAGTTCTGATTATCTGGGTATAAATCAAGTTGGAATAAAAAAAATGCGAGCATCGCTCTTTAAGTATTAAAATACAGAAATTACTCAAAACCAGACTCGTGCATCATTAGTTACCAAAACGAGAATTTCGTCCACAAATATTTTCATACTTTTTGGGGTTAAAGATTTAGTGTAATTAAAACCCCCCAAATATTCGAGTAACTAGTTACTTACATTATACATTTTGGGTTCCTTTTCTGACAACTAATATAAAAATACAGAAGCATTTGTACGAAAGTTGCGTTTTAGTACATTATTTCCGGCTTGATATTAGTTCCAGTGGTACTGGAAAGGTTAAGCTAGCTGTGGACTATGTTCCGAGACTTTGGCAAACCAACTGTACATTAACGATAACACGTACGTTCAAATTTCCAGTCTGAAGATTACCAGTAATCACATTTTTGACTCCCGACCTTCAAAAACGGTAAATCAAAATGAAACTACTACGGTTGAAATAATATTTAATGAAAAATTAATACTATTGCTTAAGAAGGAATATTAGTATACCAAAATTAACTAACTTTTATATATTAATAGTGTAACTTCAAAACTTGTTTAGTCCGGGCAAAGAACAAAAACTCTCCCAAATGTCTGCAAACTCAATATATAAAAACACACTTTTAATCAAAATAATTTTTAACGAACAACCTTTTAGCTAATATATATATATATAGTTTTAGCGTGTGTGCACGCCTACCTGAAAACAATTTACACCAAATATTGAACATTTACAGCATTTTTAAATACCGATTACACAAAGACCGATAATCTTTTTGGAGAGGCAAATGAAAACGGGTTAAAAGTAAGACCAATGAAAAAAACACGAAGAAACGGAATGATAGGAGAGGGCTGCCATTTCTTAGCTTTTGACGAGAATTAGATCTTCCCATTTTTTATATTCAAAGATGAAATTTCTTAATGTGTTCAACATATTTACACGAAATTTTTGAATCATTTCCCCGTTAGTGTTTCGCGTCTGACGAAATATTTATGTTAATAATGAATAATATTGAAAGCATAATAGCAATTTTATCATCATCATCATCATTATTATTATTATTACTGAAGTGAATTTTATTGAACTAAAGTGTATTTATAATATCTTGCTTTTCGATATCAAAAAATTTATAATTCTCATCCTTTGTTAAGTTAAAGTTTGTATAGTCTCGAAGTACAACACTAGCAGGTTCGTTACGTAACATCTTCCTACTCTCGTAAACAGGGTTAATTTTGACGCGATAAACTGGTTCGAGAAAAGTCCCGTTAGGAACTATTTTCGCACCAATAGTTATCGGTAAAGAACCTGGATTCTTTTTACAGAACATTTTCAATGATTATACCTAACCATACGTATGTAATCAAACATCATAGAAAGTCCTTCCGATAAAAATGAAGTTTTCATGGAAGTTTTCCGAAGATCAGATCTTAAACCTCTACACGTAAAATACTACCCTAAATCTACCAAAAACAAAAAAGTTAAAATATAAACATTTTAATACAAATTATTCTTCATTGTATCTGGCTTAAGGAATAGTATGGAAGACTTCAAATGGAAGTTTTTTGGTTTGTTTTACGCTGTTGTACAAATATAATTTTACATTGACAAATTGTAGTAATTTATATGTAACAAAATTATAATTATTTAACATTTTTTAAGATTACACTGTAGTTAATACCAATATTTTCGTATAACTTTGAACATAAATATTTACATCCATAAACTGAAATTAGCCTATTATTTTGAGAGAGAACGCTTAACAAATTTCAACAAACGTCATTTCATTGATTTAGTGCAAAAAAATAAAATATAAAATTAGTGAAATTCAAAATCAGCTCTAAACAAACAAATACATTGGCAGTATATTGACATTTTATATATATATTATATATAAAAACTATGACCTTACATAAAAATCTATTTAGACCTAATGTAAACCCTGTATATTTTACGCAGGATTCGTTTGGGCGGGGCCAGCTTCGATCTGGAAGGAAGAGATGAATTACATAGAAATTATCGAATTATTTTCCATCGTATTCCACAATCAACGCATTTGCCGTACAAACAACTCTTGCTAACAGCTATGAAACTCGACAATACACTAGTATTTCGCAAGGAATGAATTCATGTTACCCAAGTAGCACACATGATTTTGTCATTACGATGTCAAGAACCTTAATAAATCGTGCGTTGGTTATGACTATTTGTGCTACTTGTATAGGCAGTGTTACATGCATCAAAAATATAATTTCCCAACGAGTTGGGTAAGAAGCATACATGCTCGGATATACAAAAAGTTTTAAAACTAAGCACACACATTCATTCACACGAGCACCCTGCCATATGGTTAAATTCTACACCTGCGGCGCTTCATACACCATGTGTGGTGGTCCTTCCAGACTTTGTAAACAATAAAAAGTCCCAAACTTTTACACTTCTAACAAATCGCCTCCATTTCAACATACTTGCAGCCACTTCTTGTGCATCCATCACCCAGATCAAGTTCACGCTTAAGCACGCAATTATTTACTATGTGCATCCACCTTCTCGGCCTCCCTCTCCTCCTCTTCGTACACACACTTATATACTCTTAACTCCGTCATCTTCCATTCTTCAAACGTGTCCAAACCACTTTAACGCACTTTCCTCAATTTTCACCGACTTCTGAACACCACATCTGTTCAGAACCACACATTTCTCACTATCAATCCGACGCACGCCACACACGTTTCATGTTATCCATGTCAACTACTTTTACCCTTAACTTCTCCATTTCAAGCCATATCAATGTTCCACATCCATACAAATAATGCGTGACAATTTTTGGCGAGGCAGATTCGAAGATTGTCCCTTCTGAGGCAATTTTCTACAAAATCGACAAGCAGAGTAATCGAATGTTGCAAAACAAAAAGGTTTTGCAACTTAGGTTCTGTTTACTGAGGTTAAGTTAGGCTGGGTTAAGTAGTCATACTGGTGTGATATCCAATTCCTCAGCTTGTCGGTTCTAGAGAAATCGAACAGGTAGAAAAACCTTCTGGGGTCACGATTCTGGAACATTAAATTAGGTTCCCAGATTATGTTTCCACCATTTCTAAATGGTTGTAAAGCAAATTTGCCCATATATGTGGACAAGAGGTACTTGTTGATATAATGAAGTCAACCAACCAGATTCCAAACATTAATAAATAATGTGGCGGGCGTAAAACTATGCACTTATGTGGACCAGAATTAGAGGATTAAGGCAACAATTTTTGAACACTTAAAGAATAAGTTTTGAAATTTTTTTGAACTTGAAAACGACAAACATAATACCGCTCCCAAAATACATGCACGAATTAATGGGAAATTTTAATTTGAAAATTATGTAATACAATTAGGACTTACTTCAAAAGCGTACGATCGGAGAACAGAGGTAAAGTAAAGTATTATTAGGCCATTGACAATACCTCCTATGGCCATTCCCCACAATAAAGTAGCAAACATGATGATTATGAAAATTATGAGCCAGATTACAATAACAATATTAATGTAGACGGAGTGCCACATGTATTTCGAATTCTCCTGAAAAAAGAATGTAGTTTTAGTACACTAATAATGGTAATGATCAAAGATTATATTGGTCAGATATAGACGAACCCCAAAAGCATTTAACTCGCCCACCCCAGAGTTAAAAAATTATAACCCACATCAAAATTTACTCTAATCATGAAAGAATGTACCCGTTCGTTATTTTCAGATTAATTTCTTTAAAATAGCGACTTTTTCGCCCTGAAAGTAAGGGAAAACCAAAATAAAATTATTCAAACTATCACCAGAAAAGGATAAACAGAGTGTTACGGGAATACAAGCGAGGATACAGCTCAATACCAATCAAGTCTACACTAGCTTAAAATATTCTACTTGCTTGCATCTCGCATGCTAAACGGTAGTCTCGCATGAAAATAGGGGTACTGTATTTCGTGTTTGGGAACTTGGCGCAAAATACTTTTTCACCTTCTCGTATCCTATGTAGTCAGCAAGAAATTGATTGAGACCCACTGTACAGGGAAGCATCACATTTACTTATATAGCTGATGACCCCCACCCACATTGCTCCAGTAATGTGTCCACCTCTGCCTTTCCCATGTATTTTAAAAAAAAATATCACCGAGTTCAAAAAATTAGTGTTATACGCCACCGGACTAAAACGTTATCAATTCTCAGCTGCATACCAACAAAGCGAGTGGGCGAAATAGTGATTTTTGCGTGTTTTTAAAAATTAGCTTCCCAATTAACGAGTGACTGGTTTTCAAATATATATTAGTTAAATGCCTTATCTTATGATAATATATATTTTAATAATTACTTCAGTTTAAGTATATCGACGAGGCTTGAATCCTAGGGTGGTTTTGGCTTCTTAAAAATTCTTAGTTTTCGCAATTTCGTAGCTAAACTATTCATTTCTTATTCTTAGCCTACGTACCCTAGATGATTTTCCTTATTAAATTTTCTGTCGATTGCTACTCATTACATGTTTCTAGTCAATTCCTTCCAATTGTATAGCTTATCAAACCTGGGCCTACAGTACGTTAGGCCCTCTCCAAAGCTAATTTATCGCAAATAAATTAGGCCTGGTACTTAAATGAAGATATTTTGCTTCACGAATATGCGAGTTTTTGATGTAATATAATATGAACATAAATATTACAAAATTATCATAATTAGAGCGGTTACTAAGCTACCCAATTGGGTCTTAAAAAAACATGTCAGAGCTGGTCTCGTATGGTAGGCCAAAGTCCTATATTAGGCCTACCCTATTATTAGCATTGAAAATTAAGCTAGGTTTGAGAGGTCTGGTTGGAAGGGTTTCTAATTTTAACCTCTTGGTTCTTAACGTTAATGCGGGACATAAGGCTTGACAACCCTCCCGGAATAGTAGCATCTTTTCTCGCAGACCCCGCGAAGCTGTTTATAGCCACCACGATTCCGGAAGAGTGCAAATGCTGCCACGTAAAAATCCAACATAAACGAGTATGAAGCCTAGCCGCGAGGATGTCGGTAGACACGTGCAAATATTATCAGTGGTGGGCACCGTTAACCAAAAAGTTAACTTCGTTAACCGCTAATCATGTAACGGAAGTTACCGATAAACCGTTAACTTTTATTATAAAAAAAAATGAAAAACAATATATATATAATTTAATTTTCCCTCTTCTTCTCGTTCTCCATTTTGTCCGAGATGCATGTTGCCCTTCATGAAAATTAGCATATCAAAGTTTTCATCAGACAGGGATGATCTCTTGGCCCTCAGGATGTCCTTGACCAGAGAACAAACGCTCCACTGCAGCACTGGAGGGGGATGGCTGTGTTGAACTTGATGAACAAGTCCACCAACACTTGCTCACCCAAGGCAGCAGCATCTGCCAGCAAGTCCTTGGAGTTGGTCTCCAGCCAGGTCTTGACCAAGTTCTGGGCCTTGCCCTTGAGTGACCTGTGGCTTCTGCTGCTCTCTTTTGTCTGGATGACAGCACTGAAGTAGTCATCCTCCTCCTCCTCGTTGTTGCTGCCCACTTTGTAATTGTTACATATACAGTATATTATTGAAAGTGCCTTAAAATGCTCGTGATATTTCTTGAAAGAAGTTGAAACATTCAACTCAAATGGCAAATCTTTCCGCCTGATTTTACAGTCGACCATGTTTTGCTCAAACCAATGCCATAAATAACTACCATATTTGGTAAGACACAAATTGTGGCGACGGAAACAAATATATCGCCTGATTTTGCACTGCGGAAATGGAAATTCGTTCATCACTATTAACAGTGGCGGATTAATTGCGCACCTGCTCAGCACTGAAAATAATAGAAACTTTTAAACGTTTATTTATGAATTTTTTGGGTTAACGGACTTGAGTTAACGGAAGTTAATTAGTCCGATAATGATTTTCAAAGTTAACTTAAAAGTTAAATCGTTAACGAAAAAGTTAACTTCGTTAATAACGATTAACGATTAACGGTTTGTGCCCAGCTTTGAATATTATCATATACACAGTCTACATACATTAGTGAGGAGCATACCCCGACGGGCGCTATGACATACCTAGTTAGCATGCACTTAAGCTCACAGAGGAACGGTGGGCTATTGGTTATGGAGTCAGATTTCTGATAAAGAGGTCTGAGGTTAAAATCTGACTGGCCACCGTGACTCAGCGACATCCGGCGTGAGAGGGCGCTGTATGATCCCAGCATTTAGTGCGCCGAAAACTTGCAATTGTCAGTGCCATTGCACTTAAATGCACAATCCAATTCAAATTATACTCAGAAAAGCGCAACAGTCTAGGGGCTAAAAAATAAAAGTTGACTTATTACAATAAGCAGCAGCAAACTACATAAAGGAATACACGTTTCATGTTCGATGAAATTAATGTAACAAATGAAGCATCAAACACACGTGTATCATTTGGAAAAAGATTTACGATACTGTTAAGCTCGAAAACACATTTACGAATTGATTTAACAAAAAAAGAATGAAGTTACGAATCTTACAACACAGGAATATCTTCCCATAAAAAGAGCCAAAATCAAGGTCCAAGGTTTCCGAGATGTCTGGGCACTGCAGTTGAAAAATTGGAGGTCATAGACGGGGGGGGAAAGGTGGAACAAGGAATCTTGTTCCAGAGTTGAGTGGTTGAGTAGATGAGATTGAAAATACCGATTAACCCTTGAGTTAGAGAGTTCGACAGAAAAGGAATGAAAGTGTGTAGAAAGTCTAGTACTGCGTGCTCTCCTTAAAGGAGGGGGTATGCAGTTAGAGAGCTCGGAGTAGTGGTGTCCGTTATAATAGCGATACTAAAAAGAGAGGGGCAACATTGCAGCGAAGAAAGATGAACTAAAGACAGTCAATAAGAAGAGGAGAACTGATGAAACGAAAAGCCTTTGATTCCACCCGGTCAAATAGAACTATGTGACTTGAGCCACCCGACACACGAGAAGTGTACTCCAAACAGGGACGGACAAGACCCCTGTACAGATACAGCAACTGAGTCGGGTCGGGGTAAAGAAACTGCGGAGCAGGAACATCACAAATAACATCTTAAACTGTTTTGGAAAGAGAGCATGTGTGATCTTTCCAGGAAAGAACATGAGAAAAGGAAACGTTAAGAATGTTAAGAGAGGAAAGATTGAGTTGTGTATTGTTGAAGGTAAGGGGATAGTCGTGTGCAAGATTGGGACCAGTAAACAGATGAAGGAACAGAATTTTTGAGGCATTGAAAGCCACAAGGATTTCTCTGCCCCAATCAGAGATAGCAGGTGTTCCATAGCCGTCCTACGCGAAGCATGGAGCGACTTGAGAGGGACGCTTTGTGAAGCGGGTGAAGTGAAAAGTTAAATCATCGGCATAGGAGGGGATAGGACAGGAAGTGCGATTTAAAAGATCAATGATAAAAAAAAAATGTGGGTGACAGGACAGAACCCTGATGAACACCACTATTAACAGTTTTAGGACAAGAACTGTGGCCATCTGCAACCGGTTATAGATCGGCTAGAAAGGAAATTACAGGTGAAGATACAGATAGAAGGGCAGAAACCAAAGGAGGGCAGTTTGGAAATTAAAGATTTGTGCCAGGCTATCAAAGGCTTTTGCTATGTCTAATCACTCTAGTATAATAGCAAAAGTTTCACCAAAATCCAGAAAGGAGGAAACCCAAGAGTCAGATATGCAAGAAAATCGCCAGTCGAGCGTCCCTTGCGGAACCCATATTACCAATCAGAAAGAAGATTGCGAGAAGGTGTTTAAGAATCTTCCTATTAAGGATACATTGAAGAACGTTAGAAAAGCAAGAACTCAAAGCAATTGGACGAGAGTTGGAAGGTTGAGAGCGGTCACCCTTCTTTGAGACAGGCTGAATGAACGCGAACTTCTAGCGGGAATGGAAAGTACCAGATGAAAGCCAAAGACAAGTGCGTTTGCCTGGGCAGGGTGTCAGCACAGAAGCACAGTTCTTGAGAACAAGAACACCATCAGGACCGTACGCCTGCCTAGAGTTGAGCTCAGATAGGGCAGAAAGAACATCTTTGGAAGAGATTCTAATTTCAGATATAATTAAATCGGAGGGAGGAGATGGAGGATCAGCACCGGAATCGTCCAGGGTTGTGTTGGAGGCGAAAGTTTGGGTGAAGAGACGGCAACTGAGCCGTTCGAATGGAAAAGATAAGGGAAAGAAATAGTAAAGTTGGAGGTTCTTAGCTAGATGCCAGAAAGAGCGAAAAGAATTGAAAGTGGATAGGTTTTCACATTTTTTCGGATGAAGGAATTTTTGGGGAGTCGAAGAACAGATTTTGCACTTATTTGGGTAGAAATATAAGTTAAGTGAGAGTCAGGAGTTGGATGGCGACGGTACCTCCTGAAGGCCTTCTCTCTGTTGTGGAGAGCGTTAGTAGTAGTTAAACCAGTTTTTTTTGCATTAGTAGTAGGAATAAAATATGGAATGTACTCCATGCCCGAGAGAATTACCTCCGTGATGCGCTCAGCACACTCGAAGGGCCCCGGCTACGGACGCAGTAATCATTCCACGGGAAATCAAAGAACTGCCTAAGGGCCTTACAATCAAAGGCGCCAAAGTGCCAAAGGTATCTCCTCTTGGGAGGATTCAAAGGCCGAATTGGACAGGAAACGGATACAAAATTGTGGTCGGAGAAGCCCAATGGAGAAAAATGCTTGACAGTGAGAAGGATGAGGTGAAAAATAAATCTAGAATGTTGGGTCTAGAGTTGGCAGTGCTCCAGCTTGAGATCCAGGAGCCAACCCCAAGATTCGGAGCCGGAGTGGAGCAGGCAAATTATTTAAACTCTGCTCCGGAACCGAGCTGGGATTGTGGAGTCCGAGTAGAGTTGGAGCCAGACTTATCGGAGCGCTCCGGAAATTGGAGCTGGAGCGGCTCCACTTAGAGTAAATGTCAGCAAGTTTATGGGATGGGAGCAGATCACTAGCGACTGACGTTTTAGACAGTTTGACGTTGAACGGCTCTCTCCGAGCATGTAAAACTAGTTGTAAACAAACCGGACCGCTGATGTTGTGTACAAATGTGTGTAAAGTATTTTTTAATCGTAATATAGTGTCCTGGCCGTACCAGTTTGCCAAGTATGGATAGTAAATTGTACAGTTACGAGAAAAGGACTAAGTTTTTTTACAATAGATTATAATGTCAAAAAGCAGGTACTTTTGAGCACCCTAAAACGACTACTCTAACCAACTAAAATTGAAGCTGTATAAACGCTGCAAGCACTTACTACTTATTAGAAACTATCATACTTACAATTCGGAGAATTATGCAGATTGCAACTACTCACAACTGTGCATGATTTTACTATCTTATTGTACATTGAGTTTTTGTATACTAAGAACTGTAGCGCAATAAAAAGACGTTGAAGTATCAATCCGGAACAACACTGTACTCTGGAGCAACTTAGTATATAAAGCTGGGGTGAGGAGCTGGAACTGGGTTAGTGGAGCAGTTCTGGAGCTGGGGGGGGGGGGGGGGGTCACTCAGCTCTGGAGTCACTGGAGCACTCCGGAGCTGGAGCCGGCAAACTCTGAGCACTGCCAACCCTAGTTGGGTCTATCTCCAAGGTGATCGGGGATACAAGTAGGGTACTGTACAATCTTTTCTAGGTCATTCAGGATAGAAAAGTTATAAACTATTCACTAGGGATGTCAGTGAAATAGGAGGAAAGACAAAGGTGGCGGTGAACACTGAAATCTTCTAAAATGAAGATTTCAGCAAAAGGACAGTGGGATAGAATGTATTTCACTTTGGAAGTAAGGTAGTCAGAGAACTTTGGTTAGTCAGTAGAAATTTTTCGAAGACAGACAGAACGGAGATGTATTTAGTTCGAGATTGGCATGAAAGTCGTAGCCAGAGGGTATAGAACTCGAAGGATTAGAGTTCGAGAATACGAGAACAAGTTAAATCATTGCGTACATATACGCAGCATCCACTTTTGGAGTGAAATCGAGTATAGAGAAAGGAGGATGGTACAGAAAAGGGGTTCATGGCAGTCGTATCAGACACCCGAGTTTCAGTAAGAAAGAGAAGGTGGGGTTTAGAGGAGGTGGTGGTGTTCAACAGATTGAAAATTTGAGGAAAGGCCACGAATGTTGCAGAAGTTTATGAAAAGTAAATCGGGCAGTCCCACATCTCGAATGAGCAGTAGCAGATCGAACCCCGCTGCCTGGGTCTGCGTTGCTGGTATTGGCAGCGGGGAAGCCAGAAGTGGGGGACACTTATGGTTCCTTCCTCAGGGGAGTCCGAGGCTCTCGAAGTTGCCATTATTTTATTTATTTTTTTAAAATTATGTAGTGTGCAAGATGCGTAGTGAAGAATAGGGAAAGAAGCTTTTGAGAGCATGCTGGACTGCTCACATGGTAGATGGGACAAGGAAAAAGATCAGCTAAAGAGGACAGTGACAGGAGAAACGAGAGTTTAAGCACTCCCTGTCGTCTGTCTAACGTCCCCCTCCCCAGAGTACTTCCTTGGTCAATTGGGGTCTACAATTTCGTCCCATTAGATAAGCTATGACATTAGGTAAATCCTCTATAACATGAGTTATGGTGGTGGTAACCTGATTTAAACGCATTTCCTAGTTTCAGTGCGTTATAAAAGCAGGCAGAAGTTTAGGCGTCTAGCTCCTGACAGGCCGGAAAAATTTGTCACTGGTGGACGGCAGCATGTCGCGGTGCCCTTAAATTAGCACCAAAGCCTAAGTGTCTTCCGTCATGGTGGAACGCAACGCTTTCAATGTTCGGTCTAATTTGGAAAAAAGCCATTTAGCTTCAGCACAGGAGACGGGCAACACAGAGCACCATGAGTAGCCGGTGGATGGATGGTAAGGCAGTAGCGGGACACTGGTTTAGAGCTCCAATGGCAGTTTGGGGTACTTTTCCTTCGTACCTCGCCCACATCGCCGACCAAACATCGAACTCAGCTTTCGCATGGGCCTCCGTCGCTTCTCCAATTACACATACGCTCGCCATCCAGGTACGATAGCTGTCCACTGCCCCGTTCATTTCCGATGCCTTCTTTGGAAGAATTCCGCTAAGAGAACATATTTGACTCTGGTGTACACTGGAGCGCAGCTCGAAGTCTTGGAGCACTGCTTTCACAACCGGAATAAAAATATTCACTCTATAGAAGTCCACCGTATCGAGGTCATTACAGATTTCAGACCCGTGCCTAGATCTACTCGCCAAACGTGGCTTACTAAATCTCTATCTAGCTTCATAGTGACTCGACGGACTTCATCCAAAGGCCCTTCAATACCACCGTGACCGCATCAACTAGCTGCAATGATCGCACCAGGTCTGAACCTTTCTCCTGAAGAGCTGAGGAGAGGGGCCGAAATATTCCACAGAGGAATTTCATGACGGCAAGCCATCACAAAGTCTCTCCCTTCCTTACCCCTGCCTCCATTCTCTAATGCTTACTTCCTTATCCTACGGACCATGGCAAGAACAGCCACTAAATAAAAGCGAGCCATAATGTAGTACAACAAACAATCAAGACAGGGGATTTGCGTCGTGACAAAGACAAGCCGATTAGGAACAAATGTGACTGAACACAGTGAAAATAGTCAACAGTATTTGAGGTCAGAATTGCTAAGTCAAATTACCGAATGTCACTGGGTGCATCCTAAAAAAGCTGAAAATCGCTAGATTCGCAAGAAATGTTCTAAAACATAGGGACAAAGACATCTACGCAAACAAGTGACCGACCAATGTACAGATTTCAGGTAAATAAAAAAAAACCAGGTAAATATATAAAGCGCTTTTGTAGGTAACGAAGAGAAAGGGAAAAGGTAAAAGTATTTTACGTGGGCTTCAGGGGGAGGGGTCAAAAGTTCAGGGGGAGGGGTCAAAAGTGGTGTTAGCCCCACCTTTATCAGCTTTTGGGGGGCCATGACCCCTTTGCCCCCTTCCAAAGTCCGCTAATGAATAGATTGTGTATTTGCATAACCTTTCCTGTTTTATATAGTATTTGACACTACTAAAGTGGAGAAACTAATTATAAAGCATTAAAAACGCGCAAAATCATTTCGTCCACTCGCTTTGTTGGTACACAGCTGAGGATTGACAACGTATTTGGTCCTGAAGCGTATTGTGCAGCAAGTAAATCATTTCCGTTGGTTCCAGTCAAGCAAAAGCTTCACCACCTAGAAATTATGAATTTCTTAGTCAATACTGGCACATTTGCCTTTCAATAAATATTTCGAGGAATTTTTACTTCTTTCTTTGTTGTTGCCTTCAGTGAATTTCAGAAATATAAAATTTTAGGTAATGACATCTGGTTCGTATGAAACAGTGTTCTCGGAGAAATATTGTACCATTAGTTGGGATACACCGAACCATAAGTTAGGTGTGGCCAAGTGCATCCTGACTGCATAGTTTCTATTAATTGGAATCTTTTAAGAACACACACTAATATATAAAACGTTAAGTTTACTTTAACTTCAAAAGTTCAGGTACAACAAATTTAAAATTCATGAACTTTAGGGACTTTTTAACTGATTTGAGCGACCCCAACATGTATACACGATCAGTTAAAAAAAACTCGGCAGTGGCCCGTTCGTCAACAGTTTTTAAACTAGTCTGCAAAATTATGATGGACAACCGATGAATTTACATAAACCAGTGTTGCTCAATTTCAAACCATTCAGACCAATGTATCTTAACTACTTAATTCAATGAGGGGAGACGGCATTGCATAACAATCTATAATAGTTACCGAAAGTTAATTCTCGCATTACTTGCTAACACGCAAAAAGAGACGTTTAAAACATTTGAAAAGAACACTCCTGGTTTTCTGATGGTATAGTGGATAACGTGCTTTGGACGTAACCAGCAAGGCATAGACTGAATCACCTTTTAAACAAATTTACTTCAGTTTTCGTGTTGACACTATGGTTAGTATAGTTTCTTATAATGGGTAATCCTGCTTGAATACCAAATATACAGTAGATTTTCCCGGCACGTAACAAATTAAAAGAGACATTTACAGCTTATCCGTGTAAACTATACAATAAATCTTACACAGAATTAACCTGCTGTGGACAACTTAACATGGAGAAAAACAAACTAAATATTTGCGTACTCTACCAAACAGTTAATCCCGCGATACTATAGTTGCACTAACCACACTACTTGTGATTAAAACTTAATAGTCATTTCGTATAGTAAGCAAATAAGCGACTTTTTTTGTATGCAGTAGTTTTAACCAAAGATTTTTCCGTCGTGAATAGCTACAATCCCAATGTCGTAAACGGTTGTATAATTTTCTATGGTACCGTTTTTCAACTCTGAAATAAAATTTAATTCTAACAGTCTGACATGCATACTCCTATCCACTATAAGCACTCCTTTGCCTTACCTTTTTTATTGCAAGGATTACCAAGACACCAGCCACTATCATTAGTACGGTTGAAATTAGACCAGTGTACCCACTATGAGCTGAAAAATTAAGTTTACAATTAATTTTTTTAAAAAGGTTAACGTGATGTTATTCATACTCCACTCAATTAAAGATTTATTATTCTGGCTCAGTATTTTTCATAAAGGTTAAGTATACTTCAAAGGCCCGTGAGGGGTCTTTGTCAGTTGCCCCCATCGGGCGCGTCCCCAGGTGGCGGACAGGGGAGCTCCCCGCTGGGGAGTGGCATTACGCCCGTGAACCAAAAACTGACAGGGTATGTTCGGAGACCTCAAGGTGGCAGCCCACCACCGGACTCGGCTGCCGAGGGTTAATCCCCTGCACAGCCTAAACGTTACGATTACAAAAACAAACTGTGCAAAACCGGACGGATCTAACGTTGACGAACTTTGGCATGAAATATCGGACACGAATTGGATGCTGGAATATACGAACTATGTATGAGGCATCGAGGCTTAAGCAAATTGCGAAAGAGGCTGAGATATATAGGGTGGCAGTTCTGGGACTGAGCGAAACGAGGTGGATAGGAGACGGAGAAGTACGAGTGGGACCATGCAAGAAACTATTGTACTCCGGAAGACCAGGTGGAGAAGACCATAGAGAAGGCGTAGGCATATTGCTCACAAGAGAGGTGGATAAAAGTTTATTGGAATGGGAGCCAATATCGCCGAGAATAATAAGAGCAAGATTCAAGACGAAGGCTAGACCCATAACACTTATTCAATGTTATGCGCCTACAGAACAAGCGGAGGATGAGCAGAAGGAAGAGTTCTATGAACAGCTCTCTACAGTTTTTGGGGGTTAAAAGGCATTGTTATCCTGATGGGAGACCTCAACGCAAAGGTGGGAAGAGAGAAAGACGGAGTATGTAATTGGCAAGCATGGTATAGGAGTAATGAATAGAAATGGTAAATTTTTCGCAGATTTTTGTGGAGAGCAGGAGCTTGTGATTGGTGGTACCCTGTTCCCGCATAAATTCATAAAATTACCTGGATGTCGCTTGATGGCAGGACGGAAAACCAGATTGATCATATAGCCATTAGGAAGAAGTGGAAAGGATCGCTGTTGGATGTGCGAAATAGAAGAGGAGCAGATGTAGCAAGCGATCATCATCTGGTGATAGCTGAGGTGAAATTGAGACTGGCAAAAGCCAAGGAAAGAGTCGAGAGAGGAAGGAGACTATTTGACGTAAATAGGCTCGTAAGGAGTGAGGTCAAAGAGGAATACAAATTGGCTGAGAAATAGATTTGCTATTCCCCAGGATGAAGATGAGGAAGTCTTGATACATGGAGAAAATGAAGAGGATAGAGTAAAAAGAGTGGGAAAAAAAGTGGGCGAGATTTAGGACTACGGAAATCTGCAGAGGAGACAATTGGTTTCAGAAAGGAGAAAAGAGTGGATGACTGAGGACACATGAAATATGGTAGAAGAAAGGAAAGCAAAAGAAAGAATGAACAGATGTGGAGACATGATAAACAGGCTGGAGTTGAGGGAGAATTGGCAGCAACTGAATCGAGAGGTCAAAAGAAGGGCCAAAAACGCTGAGAGAATTTGTGAACGAGATGACGCAACAAGCAGAGGAGATACGAGGGAATTATGTAAGATAACGAAAACACTGACAGGGAGAAATTATAGAGAGACAAGACCGTAAAATCAAAAAGGAAGGAACTATATTGACTGCGGAGATGCAACAATTGGAAAGGTAGAAAGAACATTTCAGAGAAGTTTTGAATAGAAATAGACTCGAGGAGTTAATTCAAAGAGAGACGAGGGAGAACCAGGAGCTGAACATAGATGTTAGACCACCAAGTAAGGCTGAAATCTGGAGGGCTATCGAAGTTAAAAGGAGCAAAGCGCCAGGGATGGATGGTGTAGAGGCAGAACTGTTGAAAGGTGGACCCAGGGATGAACAAACGAATTACATGGATTCTTCGGTATAATATGGGAAACCGACAAGTTTCCCAAGGAATGGAGAGGGGGTTCGCTGGTGAAAATACCAAAGAAAGGAGATCTCTCGCGATGTGACAACTGGATGGGAATCACACTGTTGTCTATACCTAGTAAGGTGCTGACCCATATTATTTTGGAAAGAATAAGGAGGGAGGTGGATGCAGGCTAAGAGAACAGGCAGGATTTAGAGAGACCGGATCCTGTGCCGATCAGATCAATACACAGAATTATTGTGGAGCAGAGCTTGGAATTGCAGTCCAGCCTGTATTTGGTGTTTGTAGACTGAGAAAGCTTCTGATAGTGTGGATAGAGGCTGTATGTGGACAGTGATGGAAAACTATGGAATACCGGAGATGATTAATATCGTTAAGGAATCATACAGAGGATTTTCTTGCAGAGTGGACCATAACGGGAAGTTTACAGGGCCTTTTGAGGTGACAACAGGAGTGAGACATGGTTGTCTGTTGTCACCAGTGATATTTTTGTTAATGCTGGATACTGTAATGAGGAGAATGGTTGAGGGAGGTAGGAGGGGTATTGGTTGGGGATTGCTGGATGTTTTGGAGGACTTGAACTATGCCGACGACTTGTGCCTTTTGTCACAGAGGCGTGAGGACATTGTAGCGAAGCTGGAGGAATCTAGGGAGAGGAAAGTAAGTAAGTTAGTTTTTTCCTTTATTAATTTCTAATCCTAAGACAATGAGATTAAATGGCAGAGATGGAGCCTTCAGAGCTGGAGAGGTTGAAGAGTTTGTCTACTTGGGTAGTGTAGTGGCAAAGGATGGAGGAGCGGGAGGAGGATGTTAGAAGGTTAACTAAGGCTGCAGGTGCTTTTGCGCTGCTAAACCCAGTATGGAGATCAAACTGGTTGTCGAGAAGAGTTAAAATAAGAATATTTAAAGTAATGTGAAATCAGTCGCCCTGTATGGTAGTGAATCATGGAAGGTAACAAAAGAACTGACAAAGAAGGTGCAAGTGTTTGTGAATCGATGTATGAGAAGGATTATGGGAATTAGATGGTCAGATAGAATTTCAAATGAAAGACTATGGCAGATCACAAATCAGGAAAGGATAGAAGAAGCAAATTAGGAGAAGGAAGTGGAGATGGGTTGGACATGCTTTGAGGAGAGAAGATGGAGAAATAGCTAAGACGGCTTTGGAATAGAATCCGCAAGGAAGAAGGAAGAAGGGTAGACCGGTGATGACGGAGGAGATCCTTAGTGATGGAAACTAAGAATTGGAAGAACCTGGCCAGAAGTTAAAGCCCAAGCAGTCAACCGTACCCGATGGCGAAGCACAGTTGACACCCTATGCTCCACGTAGGAGTGAAGAGGACGTAAGAAATACTTAAAAGGGCTAAATTTGCTGGATAGAAAATGCAACTAAATATGTTTCGCCCTTGGCCTCTCCTTCCTACCTGAAAAAGAAGGTCCGAAAAAATGCACCCCCCCATTGGAGGTGATACCCGAAATCAAAGTCCGAAGTTTCCGAGATGCCTAGACACAAAGCGTTTGAAAGATTGAACACACTCCGTAAGAGGCGGGGAATTGATGACACGCAAAGCCTTTGATTTCATCCGGTCAAGTAGAGCTGTGTCGGTTGAGCCATTCCATACACGAGACGCGTACTGCATATAGGGGCGAACAAGACCCCTATCCAAAGACAGCAACTGGGCGGGGGCAAAGAAACTGCAGAGCCGGAACAGCAAACCTAACTCTTAGAAGCTGTTTTAGAAGGAGTACATGTGATTTTTCCAGGAAAGATGACGATAAAAAGAAATCCGAAGATGTTAAGAGATAAGGGAGGATTGAGTTGGGTATTGTGGAAGACAAAGGGATAAGTCGTGTGGAAGACTGTGACGAGTAGACAGATGAAGGGACCGGGGTTTTGAGGCACTGAAAGCCACGAGATTTTCTCTGCCCCATTTAGAGATAGTAGAAAGACGAGAAGCAAGGTCTTTCAGACGGTCTTTCATTGGACCAGATAATGAAAAAATTATGAAACAAATTTATAAATTTATACATTTTTAACACATATTAAACAAACAAATAAAAGTGTTTTTAAAAAATTTGTCCGATTTCATTGAAATAGATAGTTAATTCTGGGACACCCTGTATATCAGCCAGAAAGGAAATCAGATTAAGGCATACATACGATAGAAAAGAAAAGAGGGAAACTTGATAATTAAGGACTTGTGCCAGACTATCAAAAGCTTTTGATAAGTCTAGCGCAATAGCAAAGGTTTCACCGAAATCCCGAAGGAAGAGGACCAAGAGTCAGAGATATGCAAGAAGATCGCCAGTAGATTGTCCTTGCGTAACCAATACTGACCATGTGAAAGAAGATTGCAAGCAGAGGTACCATGTACTAGTTGCCTTTAAATCTTTAAAGCTAAAAAACCAAACAAACCTGCTTTAAAGGAAGAAAATCAGATCATAAATTCAGAATAATGTTTGTACCTATTACGTCTGAATAAAGTTTATTTGAACTGTGTTACTTTTCACAAGGAACTTTTTTTTAACTTTGTAAGTTACGGTTACTCTAGTTTCATATTTAAAATAAATTTTTAGTGGGACACATTTTTTGCTTTGAAAGTACGACATCGCTGCATAGCAGTAAACAGTCAACGATGGAAATGCTATCTAAATATCCTTTGCCTTTTGGCGCTCGTCAGGGTACGCGGGGTACGCTGTTACGTTGCCAACTTTCCGGGTTTCGACCAGAATCTCCGGTCTTATTTTCAAAGTAAAGCCAGATATGAAACTAAACCTTTGGCTCTAAATAAATAAAAATTTATTTATTTCATTTAATTTATATTAAAATTAAAAATTTAAATTTTTACTTTTATTTCCGGTATTATTTAGTATGGAGGTCATTCAGGAACCCTAAGCGGCAGCTCAAGCTTCTGCAAGTACAGTAATCAAATGACGATGCTTAATTGTTACTGATCGGTTCGACTCTAGTTGAGCAAGTTGGCAACCCAACACGCTCAAATGCAAACAAGTCTAGCTTTTCTGGCTGAGCTTCAAAGCCGTTTTAGTTTTATTAAAAAGTGATTAAAACTAAAGTAAAATCTTAAGCCAACGTTTTCGATCCGTCAAAATCTGTCATTTTGATGATTGCAGACATGGATGAAACGTTGTAGTCAGATTTTTCGTATGTAAACAAACACGCCAACAGTGAAAGCCTGCTTGTGGAAGTTTAACACAGGATTCCCTTAGATTATAGACAAAATCTTTATTTCAGACTCAACAGGTACAAACATAGAACTTACGCGATAGATAGATAGATATATATATATATATATATATATATATATATATATAGATATATATATATGACGAAACTGACGCTATTTTCCATTATTTAGTGCGTTATCCCGCCAGATCAATACTAGGTACTCGCCACCTAGTGGATGGAGTGAAAATTGTGCTTTGCACAAGGGCACACGCGCATGGTTCAAAAGTATATATAAAAACTTTCTTATTAATATAAGAAAATAAAAGGCTATAAGCTTATTAAATGGTCCTACATTTGGTTGCATATTAAACTATGATATTAAAATAAGTTATTTTTCAAAAGTAATTTTAGTTTTTCCTCGAAACCTTACTCCGTCCAGATATTAGATAACAGAGTAAAAAGCTAACTGAAAAATGGGTGAAGTTTCGCATCTTAGAAATAATCTTTGCTATTAATCTTAGAGTATAGAAAGATTTGAGAAGAAACCTGCGCTTCATTTACTCTAAACAAAATCTGAAGTTCGTTTTGGTAGTTTTTAAAACATTAGTATCTAGTTTGTTGCTAGATACTAATGAAAGGGGATTAGTTTGCTTTGTGAATTGAAATTTAGTGATTTTATATATATAATTTCTTTGTCGGCCTCTGAAATCAATTATAAATTTAAACAATTTGGATGGGTATGAAATTTAATACAATCCGCACGGTGATTTTGCTTAGAAAAATTAAAATTTTATAAATGTAGTTTAATTATCCAAATTGAAAAATAGTTTACGCTATAAATCATTTTCTTTGAAATTTACTGAAAGAAAATCACAACAGCGTCGACTTGTGTATCAATACTTTCCTATGATCTTTTACTTATTCCGAGGGAACACCCAAGCAGTGACTCAATGGTGTCTCTCTCTCTCTCTCTCTCTCTCTCTCTTTAGTACTGGGAGGGAGGATATTTTCGGAAGAGGACATGAATGAATTTTTTTTTTAAACAAATAAATTATCGATTCCATCAATTCATGTTTGTAAAACAGTTTTCTCGGCTCAAGCACAGTAATTTCAAGCAGAGGAAACAACTGTCAGTGATTCCATTGAATCAAATTTTTTTTACATAAACAGAGCCAGCGTGATAGCAGAAATTTATCACTAATTTAAAAAACAAACTTTTTACCCTTGTGAAAACTGAAAACCTCAAACTTTGGAAGCCCTGAAATAACTTTAAAGTAACTCTTACTTTTCACATGTAACTTAACGAGTTACATTTCTCAGTATGGTAACTTTTAACCAATTACTTTTATAGGAAAATAACTAGAGGTACTTTTAAAAAGTAACTTTCCCAGTTCTGGTAAACAGCTATACACCCCTTATCTTTAACTTAATCTCCTCTACGAGGAAAGTCACAATACAGACATCTTTCATACAAGATGAAGCAAACGTTAACTCATATCGCATACAAGTACAGAGTGTCCACAAAATATTTTACTGTAAGGGGTGACAAAAACTGATTTTCGTTTTTCTTTCAGACCCATTTGAAATGTGATAGCAGCAACTATACGACTGAACAACGCATATTGGCTAGTACCTGGGTCCATGAGCGACCACGTAGTGGCAAAACCATTGAAAATATTTGTGCTCACTTGCAGGACCGATTCAAGCGTGCAGCTCTTTGGAGGTGTTGCACGATTGAATCGGTCCTGGAAGTATGCACAAATATTTTCAATGGTTTTTGCTATTACGTGGTCGCTCATGGACCAAGGTACTAGCCAGTACATGTTGTTCAATCGTATAGTTGCTGCTACTACACATTTCAAATGGGTCTGAAAGAAAACGAAAATCAGTATTTTACAGAGGTGACAAGACACTGTGGACACCCTGTACAACAGACGCTCTTTTCGTGTTATAAACTGATTAGCTCGTATAAGTTAAGCGAAGATACTTGGTGGTTCGACTCCCGATGATACCAGTATTGATCAAGGAGTTTGATCAATGGCCCGCATTAGCTGGCCTGAGCACTATGCCAATTTCGATCCTCCTGAATGAATTATTACATCAATCATTCTTACTAAATACGAAGAAATTCTATATATCAGATACAATATCATTGCCATATTTCAGTCTAATAATATTGATTTTCGAGGACCCGAGAAAAGGCTATAATTATCTTACCTCTTGAAACGCCTCCAATTAGCCACAGAATACCAAACAGCTGCAAACAAACAACATACATTAATAAATAATACATATAATATATATATATACACAGTATGTATGTATGTATAAATAAAAAATTATATATCACACGTTTTCAAAAGTTCGGCTCCATAGTAATCTCGGATTATTTTTCTGTGTTGTTGTCTTAAGAGCGTTGTTTACAACCCGTCCAAGGACGATAAATGATCTTAAAAACAACATGCATGTAGCGTTTGCTACCATCTCTAAGGAACAAGTTACCGTCCCTTCATTCATACGTAACAATCTACACGTGTAAAGAGCTGCACAGCACGCGGTTTGAACTAGTCATGTAGAACTCGAGACCAATCTCGGGACCTTTTTTTCTGGTCTATCTCGGCCATGATCTCGACTACATCGCCGTGATGTTCCACAAGTGCAACGAACACTTTTTTTAATTAAGTAGGCAGTTAACTGCTGAAAAATGTCAAACTATAACTATGTGAACAAATTAAGAGTAAATTTTGCAATTGTCACTTGATAACCTCTTTAGAATCTTTATTCTTGAATGTGGAAGAGCTTAAGAATGAGGCATTGCACAATATTGAATACGTGCAAAAATTGCATATGGTCTGTTTCGGTCTCGAGACCTAATCATGGTGGTCTCGACTACATCGCTGGTTTGAACATCTGTTGTAATAAAAAATAACCAAATCCCTATGAGACCAGACTTGAAATAAGCTTATATATACACTGAGCGACAGAAAATTCGGCCCATTTGGAATATCGCGGAAAGCAACAAAGTGGGCAAGCTTGTTTATAAAAGTTTTAAAATTGAAAAATTAGCCTGAGACAATCAAATAACGAGACAAAACATCAGCTGCGAACACACTAGCTGTAACGAATTTTCGACTTCTTTTAAGAATTCGACAGTGCCACTTAGTTGCTCTTAGACTGCTAGTGCCACTTTTTTCTTCCACTAGTGGGAGTACCGTAGGCATTTGCGTTTAGTAACATAGACTTCTAATTCTTTTGGGTTTCAGAATTGGACATTTACAACGGATTTGAGTGCCGTGAACGTCGCTAGAGTCGTCGCCCTAATTGAAGATGGTCGGAGCCAGAAATAAGTCGCCGATGCGCTAGGAATTCCAAGAACAACGGTTCGACGTATCTACCAACGTTATGTGGAAACAAGAGTGTACAACCGAAGACCAGGATCTGGAAGATCGCGCTGCACATTTGCCCGTGACAATCGTTCATCGTCTTGAGTATTTTGCGAGATCATCGCTTGACTGCCACAAACGTCCGCAATGAGCTGGAAAGGTGTCTGTCAGTGTATCGGAGCAAACCGTTAGGAGGAGACTTTGGAAAGTGGCTTACATGCTAGACGTCCAGCAATGGGCCCGGAATTGCTCCCACACCACCGCAATGCTCGTCTTGCTTTCGCTTGTGAGCATGTCAATTGGACTATGGTCCAGTGGGGACTTTCTCCTGTTCTTCTCCACACTCTTCCCCGTCCATCGGAGAAGAACAGGAGAAAGTCCCCACTGGACCATAGTCCAATTGACATGCTCACAAGCGAAAGCAAGACGAGCATTGCGGTGGTGTGGGAGCAATTCCGGGCCCATTGCTGGACGTCTAGCATGTAAGCCACTTTCCAAAGTCTCCTCCTAACGGTTTGCTCCGATACACTGACAGACACCTTTCCAGCTCATTGCGGACGTTTGTGGCAGTCAAGCGATGATCTCGCAAAATACTCAAGACGATGAACGATTGTCACGGGCAAATGTGCAGCGCGATCTTCCAGATCCTGGTCTTCGGTTGTACACTCTTGTTTCCACATAACGTTGGTAGATACGTCGAACCGTTGTTCTTGGAATTCCTAGCGCATCGGCGACTTATTTCTGGCTCCGACCATCTTCAATTAGGGCGACGACTCTAGCGACGTTCACGGCACTCAAATCCGTTGTAAATGCCCAATTCTGAAACCCCAAAGAATTAGAAGTCTATCTGTTACTAAACGCAAATGCCTACTCCCACTAGTGGAAGAAAAAAGTGGCACTAGCAGTCTAAGAGCAACTGAATTAGGTCATGGGTCTGATTAATCAGTTAATCATTGTTACGCATTTAATCATTAATTAATCAAAATATATTTTTAGAAAATGTTGGAAATGATTAATTTTCCTCAATTTCACCAGCATTTTACCTTAAATTCTATAATGTATCATTTGAATTTGGCACCTTTATGCATGTATAAACTGCCTAATTCGCCCATGCCTGATTTTTTGAACTAAAGCAAACTAAATGTTTCAGCAAAATGTTTTCTTCGGTCTTATCTCACGCAACAGAAATAATAAAGCTCTTTCTTACTCTTTTCAGAAGTATTTAATTTTTAATAATTTTTAATCAGTTAATCATTGATTAGAAAATTTCAGCATTCATCACTTTTTCATAAAAATTATTAATTAGCCATGCCCTAAACTGAATGTTAGACTGTCGAATTCTTGAGAGGTCGAAAATTCGTTACAGCTAGTGTGTTCGCAGCTGACGTTTTGTCTCGTTATTTGGTTGCCTCAGACTATATTTTCGAATTTTAAAACTTTTATAAACAGAAGCTTGCCCATTTTTTTGTTTTTCGCGATATTCTAAGTGGGCCGATTTTTCTGCTGCTCAGTACACACAATTTAAACCAACCCTATGCAATCAGGTTAAGATTTCTTTAATCTGAAACTTCCCACGAACGAAGCAATGTGCAACAAACAGATTATTATTATTATTATCCTTACCGTGACCATCATTATTAATCTTTATAATTGTAATGACTAAAATTATTTTAATGAACCTTCTTAATCGTTTCATGCTTCACCCACTGAACTCTACGTTTTGTACTGAACAAAGTCACTAACAAAAATTTTACATTTCTAGTCCTCTAAATTTGTGTGTGTGTGGGGGGGGGGGGGGCGGAGGATACTTGCGTGTCCACTTAACCCTTTCTGTTGATGATGCCATATGGAATCGCTGGGACAGAAAAGGTTAAGTTCATATATTAAAGACGTCAGTACAGTTCGTTCCATTTTTCCTGCGTCATGTCATAATATCGGCGCAGGTCGATTGCGAGACCTGCTTCAGCACTAGTAATTATGAAAGTAGGCCTACATCCTACCTTCTGCGGTCTAAACCTTTTCCCTGCAATATTGTAATGTGGATAATCGGTTTGTGCAGAGGCCAAAGCTAAAATTGTACCCTATGTCGGATGTGTACCAGCGTCCGGAGTTCAGTGGACAACACAGTTTCCCTGTAAGCTAAGTGAAGATATTGAGGTTGGGGATTCAAACCCCAGTGAAGCTGATAATACAAGAGTAAGAACAATGGTCAGCAACAGTTGATTTGAGCGCTGCGCCAGGTTCTGGCCCCCCTCAATAATTATCACGTTGGATGTCTTCTAAGCATCGTTACAAAGGAGCTGTAAAAATTTCGTGGACCATACATTTTATAGAATTAACTACCTGAAAAAAAACTTTACATAATGTGGCGAAAGATGACGTTAACGGTTAACCTGACGCGATCGTCATCATTATTATAGTAATTTACCCTAACTTACCCGGCAGGACACGCGTCCATAGTCTCTCTTGGGAACGACATGTTACATAGTTAAGATTCGTACTTACCAACTCAAGGAGTCCAATGATTAATGACCCAGCTCTCAGTGTAAAGAAAAAGCAACATTGTCCCAGAATGAACCTTTCAAAGTGAGATTTCGACGTCACTGGATTTACCATTTTGATTTTTTCTGGAAACAGTTAAATCAATTGGATAAATTTAAGAATCAGAATTCTATTATAGATAATTATGTCTTGTATACTGTGTACAACGTATACAACATGTGCTACAGTACTACACTCATCGACTCACTTAGGATACAGTAAAAAGTAAAAACTAATAGGTTAAAAACAAGACATCCTGGCTAGTAGTTACTGTATTATATTATATATCACACACGAGAGTTGTTCAAAAAGCAAGTTTACAAGGAGTTTCGAAATTTTTTTTTTTTTTTTTTTTACAAGTAATTATTACAAGCATTTCAGCAACAGTACTTTTCTACATAATCACCAAACAGATTCAAACATTTGTTATAGCGTGAGACGAGTTTTCCGATACCAGTCGAGTAACCAGTTTCGTAAGGCCGCTTCTGCATCAAATCGGATAGTTTTGAAATTTTTTACCCCCGAAGTGTTCCTTCAGTGCTGGAAACAAATGGAAGTAGCTTGGTGCAAGGTCAGGACAATGGGAAGGGGGTGGGTGAAGATCCACGACTTCCCAGTGGAACGATTCCAAAAGTTGGCGTGTTTGATTTGCAGTGTGAGGGCGTGTATTGTCATGCAAGACCACCACACCTGCAGTAAGCAACCCGGGACGTTTTCTTCCGATAGTCGTGCGGAGTCGCTGTAAAGTTTCACAATAAGTAGCAGCATTTATTGTTGTCCCTTTTTGCATGAATTTAACATTCAAAACGACTTATGGTCCCAAAACATCGTTGCCATCATCTTACCAGCTGATGGTGCAATCTTGAATATTTTGGTTCGTGGTGACTCCGGATATTGCCACTTTAGTGTTGTCACACATGCCTAACAAAATATTGTACTATGCATAATGCACCTGTAATTAACCTTGTAAACTTACTTTTTGAACAATCTTGGTATATAAAATACAGTAGAAGAAAATTAATATTTTGTATAGAAGGATAAACTGTGGGGATAGGTTACAGTTTTAATTAGTGTCCTAAATATTCCACATTTTCTATCAAAAATCACAAGATACCCTTATCTTCGCTAACCCTTCATTAAAGCTGTACATTCTCTAATTTGTTACCAAGATTAAACTTTCAAAATTAAATGAACTGTACTTAAACGAATGTCTTAGAGAGAGAAATAAATGCATTAATTGTAATATTTGTACAATTTATTTACTTTTCACACGGAGTAAATATTACGCGGATGAGCTGCTCCTTACATCAACAGCATAATTTTTGTTTACAGATTATACAAACCATTGAAAATATTTTATGTCGAGAGTTTCCTTCACGCTGAATTCCTATCTTGCATTAGCGTTGCATCACTATTTAAGGAAACGTGTTAAGAAGTCTTGCGAAAGAATTATAGAATTTGAATGCTAAAAGGAATTAATAAAATTCTTCTTTAAATCTTCTATTGCAATACAACTCATTCCTTACGGGATTGTAGGCCTTTTACGAGTTGAGAGTGTTATAATATGCTAACTTCATTTCCGTGTCCATACTCCTATGAAATTTTAGAAGAAAAATTCTTAAGCTATGTAGGGCCTATCAGCGAGTACCAAATTCATACGCGAATAAATTAACCCTGCTTTACACCTCTTTTGCATTTTATTCTTATTTATGTATGCATAAGAACAAATTACAGTAAACAAAAACCTCATCCAAGAATGATCTCGTATTCATAAATTTAAAAAAAAGTATATTTGTCACTGTCGCTGTACTATTAAACGTGCGTTTTTAATATCCAATTCATTCAAGAGAATATAGTGTAGTGAAAGTCTTCATTTAAAAGAGCGGGAGGTTTTCTAACCAAATTTAGCAGCTTAGCAGGTGTGCTTAAAAGTTGTAGGCGAAACATTCGACTCGAGGTTAGCCTACAGTTTCTACCTATTCACACAAACCGTATAAGAAAATACATATGGCATTCAATACTATGTACAACATAGATATATACATATCCTTTTTAAGTTAATATAACCGGATACTTTACATTGTTATTTTCAAGGCTATATAACTGTTTACTTATTAGGATAACCAAAAAATACCCAGCGAAATGATGTCATCAGTATCTTGTTATTTTTCTATTTTTAGGGATGATCAATATATTAACATATCCAATTATAACCAGTTTTCTTATAGTTACAATACAGAGTAAACCTTAAAAATATACCTTCGTATCATAAACACGGTCGCAAAAACACTTTCTACACTGTACACACGCAAACTAACGTCAGACCATAAAAATATTTTTGTTATGACACTTGTGTGAAAAAGTTACCAAGTAGTCTAAAACACAAATATCACTATAACCATAATTTATTCTTAATTATTTACCTGTTAATCCAACCTTCAAAACAAAACTTTAAAAACTATTGACTACCACATATATAACAGTCCCCAAACATCCACTCAAACCCAAACCTTCTTTGGTAGAACTAAATGTAGTTTGCCAACTCCTACAAAGAACAGGTACACTCAGCCCAAGGTCATAAACAGTTTAAAATTTTAAAACTCTTATATTCATATGGCAACACTCAACACATTTCAATGGATGACAACGTTTATCATATTGCCTATACAGTATTTCTATATACACTGTACATACAGTATATATATATATATATATATATATATATATATATATAAAAGTAAAATGAATGGAAAAGAATTGTAACTAAAAATATGAATAGGTTCCTGCCTAGATTTTTGAGATTCCATACAGTTTAAATCTTGGGAAACATTTTTCATTTTTTTCTTTTTTTTTAATGGTGGCTACGTTTCATATTCGATCACAGATTCATAGATTCAGTAAATGTAAATAAGTCATTGAGAAAAAACTGTAATTATATATATATATATATATATATATATATATATATATGATGAAAATAACCACGAAGGAAAAAGAAAACAGGAAATAGTGCTCAAGCGGTTTCGTCTAATGAGCAAGAAAAATAAAAAAGTAATACTATGACTGGCGCAGAAAAATACTGTGGGAGGAGCATACAGTTTACATAGAAAAGCTACCAGAGTTTTAGCGCCTTGCCCTTCTTGTTTAAATTTGTTCTGAATGAATTCAAACAACGGAATCAAGCGAAAAAAGACCCTAGTTAAGGGTGAAATTGTTTGTAAGGTGAATAGTGGCACTCCAGCAGAGTTGCCAATTTAGTGCTTTTGTCGCTAAATTTAGCGACTTTTGATAAGTTTTGGCTACATTTTTTAGCATTTAACGACTTAACGTAATTTTAGCTACTTTTTGTCGAGCTGCCAGTCTCGTCCATTCCTTTGGGTTATATGGCCTTATATATTTGTGCGACTATCAGTATAGCACTTTTTTTACATAAAAGGACCAATGAGCAAGAAATATTGTCAACGTTTCCGAGTGGAATAGCTCCGCATCTCCACATCTGGCGACTTTTTGGCTTCTTTTTGAAGTGAATTGGCTACTCCGTTTTGGCTATTATATTAAAAAATTTAGCGATATTTTGGCTACTCCACATCTGGTGACTTTTTTAGCTACTTTTTGAAGTGAATTTAGCGACATTTTGTTCGTATTATTTCCTTTTTTCTTTTTCCTTCGTGGTTATTTTAATCATTTATATTATTCACGTGTGACTTTCGTGAAATAATTTATATATATATATATATATATATATATATATATTCATCGATGCATTTTTAGTTTAAGTGGAAGTATGAAGAGTTAAACATCTTTTCACACACACACACACACACACACACACATATATATATATATATATATATATAATTTGATGAAATGGTGCATAAATAGTACATAATTAATTATATTACATCATACGCGTTAATTTTCTACACAACATATGAAATCTTGGTAATTTTCACTAATGTAAGCGATGTCAACAACATTTCACTAAATATATGCCACGTATGCGAGGAACACATTTCATTCTCTCTCTCTCTCTCTCTCTCTCTCCTCTCTCTCTCTCTCTCTCTCCACCAATGTTCTACACCACTAACACCACGTTTATTTGTACATTATATATATATATATACACACCTCGTAGCAGTTCCGTGCGTTGGTCTCTTCACACGAAAATCAAGCTGGGGCCCCACCTCTGGGACTGGCTTGGTGGAGGAGCGAATCTCCATTGTACATAGCCAGGCACACACGGCTCATCTGGTACCTTCTTGAGCCAGGCATCTAGTCTTCTTTTGAACAACTTTGACCCCTATGACGTTCCTGAGGTCCTTTGGAAGCTGATTAAAAAGTCTTGGCCCCTGACAAACAAGTTAGTTTCCTTCAGTGTTGAGGAGGTTCCTTGTCTGGCCTTTAGTTTGGAAACTACACATTCTGTCTTTCCTATTGTCCTTTGTTGTTTGGATGCTAAGCGAGTTTAGTTTGAGGTATGGTACCAGTTTTTCGATCATTTTCCACTTCTAAATTATGATCTACCTCTCTCTTCTTCTTCCCAGGGAGTACAGACTTAGTTTGCGTAGTCTTCCCCAGTAGTTGAGTTCTTTGCATTCATCAATCTTAGCTGTGAAATGTCTTTGAATTTCTTCTAGTTTATTAATTTCTTCCTTTTCATATGGGGACGTCAAGACTAAGAAGTATTCAAGTTTTGGTATGATCAGTGTTTTCAGCAGGGGAATCATTACTTTACTGTCCCTTCTTTTAAAGGTTCTTAGTACCTGTACCCCGATTCTTTTTGCTTTGTTTATCGTATCTGATTTTGTGTCTCAAATTTCGCATCATCGGTCATTGTAACCCCCAAATCTATTGCTTTCTTGATTCTCTAAATTTCCTGTCTATCTGTGGCATAATATGCTGTCTGTTTGATTTCCTCATTTCTTCCATATCTCAAGAGCTGAAATTTCTCGGTGTTACAGTTCATGTTGTTGTCTTCTAACCCTTTGTATATTCTGTTCGTGTTTCTCTGTAGGGCCTCCACCTCTTCTGCATCACTGGTTTTTCTGTTGATCTGCAAAGGATGTTACTATACTGTTGTTGGTTACTTCATTGTCTATGTCTGTTAGCATGATAATGAATTGGAGTGGGGCCAGTACTGTTCCTTGTGGTATTGAGCTGCGCACTTCCGATTCTGATGACGATATACCCTGGATTTTTACAACCTGCTGACTTTCTCTGAGGAGACTCTAGATCCATTTTCCCGTTTTTCCTGTTATTCCCATATATTTTACTTTATGTGCTATTACAGTATACCATGATCACATTTGTCGAACGTTTCAGCAAAATCCCTGTGCATGACATCGTAGTGTTCATTGCTTTCAAGTGCGTCTATAATATTGTTATAGTGCTTTATTAGTTGTGATAGACATGATCTTCCCGATTGGAATCCGTGCTGGTTCTTATTGAATCTTTCCAGTGTCTCCAAGAAGTCATAGATTTTCTCTGTAACTATTCTTGTAACTATTCTTGAGATTTATCCTGGGGTTTCTTTCCCGGGATCCCGGTTGATAATTGCTGATTTCAAATCCCGGGAAAAATAGTAGAATCCCGAGAAATCCCGGGAGATTTTCTCGTTATACTTCTTAAAGAATTTAATTGTTTCTTATCTTAAAAAAAAGAATAAATTACTTGATCATCTCGTGTATCGGCTCGTGTAAGTTACAACAAACCGATTCGGCTTGTTGTAAGTTGTAACTTGTCAAGTCTGGTATTGTCACTGAATGAATGTCACTGTAATGAGGCACGGCATCACCCCCTCACCCCCTCCTCACTACCGAGTCCCCCACTCCCCCTTCATTCCTTTCAGCAGACAGTGAGTTCAGTGACGTCACAGCCGCACAATGTTAATTAGTAGCTCATCTAGATCTAGAAGCGCGTCTCACTCGGAAGAAGATGAAATGCAACAACAGCCTCAAACAATGACTCTGGCAGAAAAACATGATGCAGCGATACAAGCACCGCAAAGCAGGAAATGCGATAGACATGCTAGCAAGAGCAAGCATCTTGGAAAACAGTTCGAGGTGTTTGAAGCCACTGGTGAACGAACACCAAACATTAATATGCTATTCTACGCTTTAAAATCAGTTCCGCCCACATCGACTGAATCTGAGCGTGCTTTTTCGGCTGCGGGATTGTTCGTTACCAAATGAGAACGAGATTAAATGAGCGCAGCATCGGCTGCCTTTGCTTCCTAAAAAGTCGCTTCAAGAATGCTAAGTAGAATTTTTCATTTCAGTTTCTAATTTTCAATCTACAATAAAGCTACAGAAAAATTCTGGAAGTGTTTCATTGTCCGATACAACTGGTAAAACATGTACGTAAATATATAATATATATTTATGTACATAATATATATATATATTAGACCGTTTCACGATTATATGGTAATTTTTCAAATTGAATTTTGATAAACGCACATACTTTTATTTTTTTATATTAAGGAAGAAAAACAAATAGACAAAATATCATTTTATTTGAATGATAAAAAGGCACCCCTCAGATGGCACTTCTTTTACATTAATGGATAATTAGAGCAAATATAAGACTGAACGAAAAATATGTTTTAAAACAAAGCGACTTAAATTCTATTTAAGACATATATTGATTAAGAATATAGGGATTTCAGTGGCTGAGGGACCTCCTTTCTCTGATTTTCAATGATTTGAAAGGCCAGTTGTCTCTCTTCCTCACTCTTTGTGAGCTTCTCATTAAACTCTGTAGCCAGTTTGACTCCTCGTTCAGCACAGTCGTTGATTACTTTGACTGCCATGACCCGATTACGGTGCTCCTCAATGTCTTCAAGTTTCTTGGGAATTTCTATTTTCAAACACTTGAAGAAGTCTTGTGTTTGAGTTGTGACAAAACTGGTAATCTTTAAGTCATTGGGGTTTTGCAACATTCGGGGGTCCACCTTTCTTGCCCTCACTTTTCGAGGAGGCGCGTGGTGAAGGTTGTGGAGCATTAGAACCTTATCATCTTCAGTCACGAGGTTTGAGAAAAAGCCAAATCCTACAAGATCCTCACTCAAGTACCAACCATGGTTCTGAAGTTTTTTGAGGGCTGTAGCACCCACTTCCTTATCAACCTGGATCTTGTAGATATGTAGCATCTTGAGGAGGGCCAAATCATTTGCTGGAGCATCAATTCCAACTGGAGATGTATACCAAGCTTGAAGATAAACTGTCACTGAAAAGGCGTTTATTCGTATCAGAGCTTGTTTTTCATGAGGGGTGAGAAGGAATTGGTTCCTAAATAAGTAAATTTTTAAAGAATAGATGCCCTTTTCCATCCATCTAGCTCTGCTGTAAGCTCCTGGGTAGTGGAATCTGCTATCAGAGCCTTTATTTGTTTTAGGCATTGGACAACCAAGGAAGATAAGTGCAAGTTCTAAGTATTCCCTGTAGTCACCTCGAGTGTGGCCCTCTTGAAGTTTGGAGTTGATGAAAGAAATAAGCTTGTCTCTGTGCTTCAAGATCCAATGATCTAAAGATTCTGAGGTGAGATCATTGGGTTCATAGGGCTTATAATTCTGCTGATCAATGTTATCCCAACAATCTCTGAATCGATTGAATAAGGGAATTTGTGGACCCGAAGAAGAGAAAAACATGTCAAAAACTGCAGTGATAAGAAGCTCGTGGATAAGGTGGCGGCATGCCAGAAAAAGGAGTGATCTCTGAAGGGCCTTTTGGATGATGGTACAAGCCCCAGCATGGATACCTGTATTGCTTGCAGTAGTATCAAAACAAAGGCCTGCTACCCACTCATTTACTTGTGGCCATTGCTTCAAGACATCTAAAACTGCTCTTCCCATTTCTTCTCCCGTTCCAGAAATAAGCTTTGGAATAGACAGTAATTTTTCTAATTCGCCTGCACCAGTCACAACAATGGGCATTACATCAATCTTACCCCCATGCATGGATGGAAGAAGCTTTCCATCAAAATGAATTATTAAAGGGGTATTTGGTTGGAAACTGGCTTTAATGTCTTCTCCCATCTGCATCCGTGTTGATCGCCGAGACCTGTAGATAGAGAATGATGAAAGTGTGATCTCTTCAATTTCCACTCCAGCAGCTGAAAGGGCAGGTGCCACAATGTGCATAGCAGCTCTTGCAGATGTTCCAGTGCGGTCCAGAGCAGCCAAGAACTTTTTATCCCTAACAATTACACCTGGTTCAAGCTTCTCCTTTTTTGAAGATGATGATGAGAGTGCTCTGTAGAACAATTCATCACCAGATGATTCTTCACTTCCTCCTGAACCGGAATTTTCACATTGGTTGAGATCCACAACCTTTGTCAATTGCCTCATTTCTTCATTTGATTTCCTGCGAAGTTTTTCCATTCTTTCCATGCTTATCTGTCGTGCTTTTGCCTTTCTTGAAAACTCCTTGTCTTCTGGACCCATAATCATTTTCCGATCGTTCCTTTGATCCTTAAGAAAATCTTTATCCTCCTGCAATTTTATTTGTTTCCACTTCTGAATGAGCTACATCGAAAAGCTTCTTTAAGCTGGTGACAAATTCTGCTTCATTCTTCTCTTGGGTAGGAGTTCGTCGAGTTCGGTTCTTGACCAGCCCTTCATGCTTATTGTAAAGCCTTTTAAGCTTTGAGACAATATAAGGCTTGTGGGATGTAATTAAGGAGGCTTTTTCCCACATAGCAATAACTTCGTTGGCTACAGTTGCGCAAGCTACAGAGACATTTTGCTTTCCCACCTTAATGTGAAAAAAGACGTTTAAGGACATCACTGTTAGTTGGAAGCTGCTTCTCAGAAAAACCCTCTTCCAGCACTTGTCCGACCAACCAGACTTCACACTTGTTTCTGGTTTTTGCTATAATTCTGAGGGAAAAAGTTTTACCACCTGTTAGTCTTAATAATAATATAATATAATCATTAATCACTCACCTAAATTATATTATGACTTGATTACTGTAAGAAAGTTGTAAAGTAACATGAAGTAACCTTTCTAGAACAGTAAACTTGTGAAAATATCAGTAATTATAGATGAAAAAGCAAATAAAACATCATATAATCCATAAAGGGAAAAAATGGAAATTCTAGAATAGTTATCCTGAAGGAAGAATTTTCTAGAATTCTCTCTAAAGAATATAGGGGGGTTACTGGACCATTCCTGAAAATGACCTACTTATCTTCCAATTTTATTTATGAATTTTATATACCAAATTTAAGAGGACATCACAAAATAAATAAATATATTTGCCAGAAAAATGAAAATTTTCTCATGAGGGGTAAAATAGATATGCATTGAGGGGTGGGATAACAATAAGCTCTTGTCTTAATATTTTGCATGAAGTCTTTATTCATGACATATTACTTTTTTAGTATGTGTGCGTTGAGCCATCATAAATTTCGATTTTTCGAAACGGCCTAATATATATATATATATAATATATATATATATATATATATATATATATATATATATATATATATATATACACACGTAAATAATATATAAATATAAATATATAGCTGTGATAAAGTATATCACATAGGTTAGATAATTAATTAGATATAATTTGATAACTACACATAAATTAGACAATAAAATTTCCCGGGAAATCCCGGAATCCCGGGATTAAATCTAATTTTGTCCTGGAATCCCGGGACAAAGAGAACCCCCCAATATGAGAAACCCTAATCTATCCCCTCCTTTATATATAAGGACAATGTTTGCTCTTTACAGGATGCTCAGTATTTCCCCATTGTCGAGGGATTTTCTCCATATCCATTACAGTGGTGTAGAGTATTTCATTTTTACAGTTTTTAATCAATAAGGTGCTCCATTTGTCCGGACCTTCAGCTGGGTGATTTCATTTGTTCTATAGTTCGCGCTATATTTTCTGGGGTAAAGTCAAAATCTATTATACAATCTCCTTATAATTTCTCTTCAAAGAATGCATGTCCGTCAGGTACCGCTTTGTCACTTTTTGGGGTATTGAAAACTGATTCATACTGGGCTCGCACTGTTTCAGATATTGCTTTTAAATTGTCGGTTAGTTCATTATTTCCTTTCATTAAGGGCCCGATAGTGGCGCGTGTTCTTGTTTTCCTTTTCGCATAGCTGTAGAAGTAGTTTGGGTTTTCCTTTACTACTACTGCTCCATTTTCCTCTTCCCTCTCTGTATGGCCCTTAATCAGGGATTGTATTTCCCCTATCGATACTTTCCAGTGTTTCTTGTATTACTTCCCTGGTATTGTTGTCTCTGCAATTAATTAACTTCGCAGCTACTCTCTTTCTTTTGCGGAACATTGTTCGCTTTTGCCTCTCGCCTCTCGAACAAATTCCTCTTTCCTTTTGGCTGTGTTTTCGGAACATATTTTTCTAAGATCTCCAGCGTCTTTTCTTCCAAGGTTGTTAGCATTTCTTTAGTTGTTTTATCCTCTAAAACTGTTTTCCATTCTATTTGAGCCATGTGGGATCTGATTTCTTCCTAGTCTATAGCCTTGGAGTTCAGGTTAAAAATCTCAAATGTGCTTCTTTCTTCAATATGAGTATTTTCTTTTAATGCTGCCACCATATTTGTTGACATCTCGATTATGTTATGGTCTGAGGTAATAGTTGGAGTTATTTTTATATCATCATTGAAGTTCGTTATTTTTCTGGTGTTTTACGTTATCTATTGTGTCAACATCAATTCGTTTGTTAGAACCATCAACAGTTTTGATTGTTCCTGGTCTTCTCTTGTGCGTTTAAGGACTGTATTACGTTTCTGATATCAACAATAACATCCGAGAATTTTTCAGTTGGAGTATTCGGAGGTCTGTAGATGATTATAAGTACCACGTTTAGTTTTTTATTTTTACTGCTAAAAGTTCCAAGAAGCTGTCTGATTTACTTATTATCGTTTCTACCATATGACTCTCACGTAGTCGTACAAACAGAGCACACCCACCTTTACGTCTCGCTGTTCTATCAGCTCTTAGTAAGTTGTAACTATCGACATGTATTTCATTCTTATCGATACAATATTCACAGTTTTCACAGTCTCCTTGGCAATCTTTAAGAGGTGTTTCTGTGAAGCATGCGATGTCAGACCTTGTTTCGTTCATAAATCCTTTCAGGTATGAAACTTTGTTTAGCGACTGGTTCGGTTTTAGTCCTTAAATATTAGCCAGATAAATGGGTACCCTGGGTAGCCTAGTGGTTAAGACGCTGGGCTGCTGGTGAGGCGTGGTTCGGATTCCACGTTAAACTACGTCTAAGGTGGAATGACAAGCTTGACGTTCGTCAGAATAAACAATTCGGGCGGAAGTAATACCAAGGTTAACCAAGGTTATTTATATATATATAGAGATATACGAGGGTCGGCTGAAAAGTAATGCCTTCACTGAAATTAATTTTGAACGGGTTGAAGGATTTGATCGAAACAAAAGCAGATAAATTATGTACCTTAGAGTTTATTTTTCAAAACAATGCATTTACTTTTCAATAAAATCACCCTCTACCTCGATACATTTACGCCAACCATAAATGTGTTTTTTAAATCTATCCCGGTAAAACTCCGTGCTTTGACTACAAAACCAAAATTTCACCATTTCAGGGTCATAATGGTGGACCCACGTCTCGTCTCTCGTCACAATGCTGTGCAGAAATTCATCTCCTTCATTTTCGAAGCGCTGCAGATTTTCTTGGCAAATGCGTAGTCTCTCAGTTTTCATCTTGGCAGTGAGCATGCGAAGCACCCATCTTGCGTAAACTAGTGATGAATGCTGAAATTTTATAATTAATCAATGATTAACTGATTAAAAATGGTTAAAAATTAAATTCTTCTGAAAAGAGTAAGAAAGAGCTTTATTGTTTCTGTTGCGTGAGTTAAGACAGAAGAAAACATTTTGCTCAAACATTTAGTTTGCTTTAGTTCAAGAAATCAGGCATGGGCGGATTAGACAGTTTATACATGCAAACAGGTGCCAAATTCAAATGATACATTACAAAATTTAAGGTAAAATGCTGGTGAAATTATGAGGAAAATTAATAATTTTCTAACATTTAAAAATTTTTTTTTTTGATTAATTAATGATTAAATGCGAAACAATGATTATCTGATTAACTGATTAATCAGAACCATGCCCTAGCGCAGACCTTTCGGTAACCAAGAATACTGATAATGTGTTCCACTCGCTCTTTGGAGATATCGAGCATTGCAGCAATTTCATTTTGTTTAATGCGACGATTTCCACAAATCAGTTCGTCAACGTAGTTCCGATGAGACTCGTCGGTTGCCGTTGCAGGCCTTCCACTTCGCGGTTTGTCTCGCAAATCTTCTTGCCCTGCTTCTCCTTCTTTACAATGCCTCGCCCAATGTCGAATGGTACTGACGTCAAGTCGTCAACACACTGTTTGCCGTACACAGCTTGCATTCGCCGATGAATGTTTATGGGAGTAACACTTTCCGCTGTCAAAAATTCAATTACGGCACGTTGCTTGAAGCGAATGTCTTTGCTCCTTTCCATTGTAATCGATACTGAACCAACGTGTGGATGGGTGTAGGCAATATTAGGCTATAACACAAAACCGATTTTATCTGGTTACCTCTACACAATCTGGAATGGGGTGGGGTTATCAAGTTACAACACAGAACCGGTTTTATCTGGCTACCTGTACACAATCCAAAATTATTCAATGGGAGGCATTACTTTTCAGCACAACCTCTTATATATATATATTACATGTGTGTGTGTGTGGGTGTGTGTGTGTGTATACATATATATATATATATATACACACACACACACACACAAACACCACACACACACACACACACACACAGTGCATTCCGGTTAATTGGGCCGCCGGTTAACTTGGGGCAGCCAGTTAATTGGGCCAATATTCTGAGAACGAAAACAAATGGCAAAAATTGGTTGTATTTTGTCTTTTTAATTGGGGGCACATGCGCCGTTTAATTGGTCCAGATTGTGGCATCCTGTAAGACTGTGAGGACACAATTGTTGAGCAGATAGCACTGAAACGTCAAAAAACTGATAGATTCAGAGAGCGACGAGGATGATGCGCCTGAGCCACAAAAAGAAACACACAAGGAAGCCAAAAAATACATAAGCGGCTTGCAACAGTATTTTATGCAAGAAGGGATGGAAAATTGGCCTCAATCAGCTTTAGATTTGTGTGCAGATTTTGTGCATTTTACAGCATTGCAATCTACTAAACAGTCAACGTTAGACAAATTCTTTTCAAGTCATTTGTTTAAGGTAAATGTGTGTGTAACTTTAGACAATTTTTTTACGTTGTATTAACTGTAAATATGTAAATATTAATTGTAAATATTGCATGATATAATTTTTTTTTTAAATGTGTGCGCATGATAAATGGTGAATTAAATGAGTTGAACCATATATGCTTTATTCGTTTTCCTTTTTTCGGCGCAATAATATTTGTTCGCGTAATTGGGGCAGCCGCTTAATTGGGCCAAAGCACCTTGGTCCCGATGTGTCCCAATTAACCAAAATTAGGGTAATTACTTTTCTTCTGTAACACTTTTGGTACCTCGAAATACGAAAAGATTTATATATGTATATATGAAAATAAAACCCCACTCTAATAGACAGAGTTTAGAACACAAATATGCCTTCAGAAGTTGTAATACTAATAATGCCATTTTTTTTATCACGCCAGCCAAAATAATCATGCTATAGATTGGGAATCAAGTAAGGTACTTTATAAATGTAATAATTATGTCAAAAGAAAAATAATAAAATCTGTATGTATAGGAAAAGTAGATAATTTTAATTTGTGCGAAGGTACTTATAAGTTAGACCCTTTAATGAGATTCTTGGTCAAAAAATCCTTTACGGAGTCGTGGGAACGTATTCGAACCTAAGTGTGAATTTCTTAAAGGTCTCTGGATTGTTTCCTTACTCGCTTTTAGTAAATGTAATAATGGAAGTAATAAATGTGGAAATAAATATAAATGCAACAGATGTAATAATAAAGGTAATATTATAAATTTAATAATTAGGGTAAAGGTAATAATAATAAATGTTAAAAAAAAATGTAAATGCAATAATAAATGCAGTAATTATGTCAAATATTAGAATCTGTATGTATAGAACAAGAAGATAGTTTTAATGTGTGCGAATGTACTTATAAGCGGGACCCTGTAATAAAATGCCCTTCCGGTGTCGGAAGAACGGTATCTAACCTAGGTGCGAATTTCTCAATGGTCTCTGAATGGTTTCCTTCTCGCCTTTTTCATTCGTTTTTCGGTTTATAAGTTCTGTATAATAAACAACAATGTAATAACCAATGTAATAATAAATTTATAATTTCTGTAATAAATAATAATGCAATATTAAATGTAATAAATTTAATAATAAATGTAATAATTATGTAAAAAAAATAATAGAATCTGTATGTTTAGAACAGGAAGATAGTTTTAAAATTGGTGCGAATGTACTTATAAGTGGGTCCCTTTAATGAAAAATGCCCTTCCGGGGTCGGGAGAATGGGATCTAACCTAGGTGCGAATTTCTTAACGGTCGGTCCTTGGACTGTTTTTCCCTCTTGTTTTGGTTCATTCGTTTTTCTGTATCCACCCGAGGAGGATGCCAGTGGGCATCGAAACTGTTGTGGAAATAAACTCTGTCTATTAGAGTGGGTTTTTATTTTCATATTTTGACCTTCACGTAGAAAAAAGTGAAGTTTTTTGCATTTATATGTAGTATATATGTTGCGCAGGATTTATCTTCACGATATTTGCGGGGGATGGTCACTGAGGACTCAGGAAGTGCTTGTTGGTTTCAATCAATTGGTTGTTGCAGGATACGATGAGCCCGTAAGTTGCAAATAGAGTAACTTTCTTACGCGTATGGTCCGGAGTGGAGCAAAACACCGGGAATTTTTCTTAATATTTACTTAAATTAAGTCCATTGAAGAAACGATTACGAAGCAACAAATTAATTGCATTCTAATGGAAAAGTTTCTTCCAGAAAAAAAAAATGACATAAAATGGAATAATTTTGTCATATAAAATGACCATTATTTTTTCTCTTTTATTTAGTAAATGGAGAACGGTTATACGATATTCTTCATAAAAAAAATTACAGCGAATACGGAGTAAGACACATTCATTAACAGTAGTAGTATAGCCGAAAAAGGTTAGAGTGCAGGAATGTTGCAAACGATAATGGTAAAATGTTGCGAAGGGGGTGGGATTGCAAAGGGGTGGGGGCATGAAAAACTCAGTGTTGCAAAGGGGGTGGGATATGCAACAACTCAATGTTGCAAAGGGGGTGGGGGGATGCTGCAGGTGCAACAAGGGGTCATGAAACTTGGAGGCGGCGTTATCCCCCAAGAGAAAGACAGGAGAAGGAGAAAGGAGGAGAGGTGTTCACCTGGCAGGAGCCAAGTGCATAATAAGACTTCAGTCGAGTATGCGTTGTCTTATAGACTCCTAATCAGCCAGTTGGCTTAGAAGGCGTAAATGGCTTGTTCTGGTTGAGTTGCCAGATACCAATTTTTATTTTAATTGTTCAGGTATACATTATTAGGACGAGTTGCCAGATACCATTTTAATTGTTCAGGTATACATTATTAAGTTGACAGATTGTACCATTTATTTAATTAATTCTTAAAAGTTGGCTTAGAATTCCGCTAGTAACCAAAAGAATTAAATAAAACAACATTACATCATTCTGTTTATTATAAATATATAGAAAATAAATATACATTTGAATGATCAATTAAAAATAATAATAGTTTAAGAAATATGAACGAGGAATATGTATATAATCAAAAAATATATCCGTCAATATAACAGTATAGGAGAAAATATATATATATATACACACACACACACACGCACACACACACACACACACACACACACAATTATGGAGATATATAGAAAATAAATATACATTGGAATGATCAAAAATAAAAAATAAGAAATAATATAACCATCAACATAGCAGAAATATATACACACAACTAAATAAATAAATACATACACTTTATCTTTTACCGCGCAACATAAGAAATCGTATAATCATCAATATAGCTGATATATATATATATATAATATACACACACACACAAATATGTTAATTATATAAATACATTTCACTTTTTTTCAAAATACTAAACTCGCACTTAATCGAGTCTACAATTACATCATTATTGCTCTGCATTACGCAGTATACGCGGTTTAATAATATTTCACCGCTTAAAGTATAGGGAAACCTGTACTCGATATGAAGGGCTTTCATATCGTTCAGTACTATTTTTGTTCCCACTTTACAACCGGTTGGTAAGTCATCTTTAAATACGTCTAGAATACAATCAAAAGCACGCACAAAGAGTTCATCGTTAGCTACATTATTAAACACAAGTTTATAAACACGTCTTTCCAATCGAGGGTTTATTTCTACCGACCCGAGCTTTTCAATCGTGAACTCATCTTCACTCAACATAGCGGCAATTGAAATAATCTTCTAAGTCGTTACGACAATTGCTCGTTATATAAAGAAATAGTTCTTCAGGGTGAACGGTGTAGGTGAGCTCAGCCTTGTACCGATCAATTGCTTTGTACCAAAGTTCATGATATTTCAAAGAGTCTAAACTTTTTAAATAAACGTCCAGCTCTAGACCATTCTCACCTTGTTCAGCCCTACACTCGGTAAACCCATCGAGCAGAGCGGTGTATGCGTATTCAAGTACTGTATCAAAATAAAGCATATCCGTAACACGCGCGTCTAATATAGGTTTCAGCTTGCGGAATCCGACGATTTCAAACATTCTGTCGAGGATGAAACGGTTTCGCGTAGGAACAAGAGCGTTATTATCAGAAACATTCTTCCACATCAGCCGTATATCAATGCATGGCCGATCGTTATTTATACACAACGTACATACAACGGCGTATGAGGGTGCGTCACTAATCTGCTCTCTTCTTGTACCTACGTTAGCAGGTATTTTATAACGATCTTCACTCCACTTCTCAACTATCACGAAGATTCTATTCATCTCCTCGATACTTAAATAAACAACATTCCGTTTGTTTGTTTGTCTACATTCCGTTTCCAGTACATAGCTAACGATACCGGATTTACGCCTGAACACGCGCAACGATTTCGTCACGGACACATCGTACGAGGCGTTGAGAATGCTGCTCAAAGGAAGTTCCATCGTATTGGAGGAGTGCACGTCCACTCGGTTCAAGCTCTGAGATAATTATGAGCCGTGTGAGGCACGCAGGTAGGCAGGAACGGTTCGATGGGCGGTTGACTCACCCTGATGATACGTGAATGGGTTTGTTCGAACTCGTATGATCCGTGAGGTGCGAGTCGCACCATAATCTAATGAAACGTGTGCGGCGCTGGACGATTTATTGTACCCCATTATATTGGGTAGTGTTTTTTTCCGGTACAAGAATTAATTTCGGTTTTAACGTTTTATCACTACCAGAATACGCACCAGACAGTTTCCCTCAGGATAATTTTCACGAACTAGGCACATTTTATAATGTTTTATCTCTCCTAAACATCTTCACACTCCGGCGCACTATTTGAGAGGAACATATGCTCATATTTTTCCTTTCTGCCTAGCAAACGATACTCGTCTCTAAAGTCTGCTAAAAACTCACGCAGGGCACTAGCCACAACCTCACTACGAACCTCATCATGATATACATTAATATAGTGATAAAAATACTTAAGATTCTCCATGATGACGAGATTCACATTTTCAGTCGTAGGGTATGAGTAATCGACATGGTGTAACATGACATAATACCGCTTGTCACACCACCCATCCACAAGACTCATTATCCATATCTGCTGCTTCTCTTCTGCACGCGTTGTTTCTTTTACTTCACGGTATATGTGAGACTTTATAAAGTTTAGCTCTACAGCATACTTCAGCACATCGTCTGTGCAACGAAAGCCTGCAACGGTCTCACCAGAACATCCGTAGAGTATTTGTACATCTTGCTCCTTCGCACGATCCAATGTGGTTTTAAAAGAGGCATAGGAGGGGGGAATAGGAAGTTTTTCGGTATCCACCACATCTTCACACTTTGCTGAATACCATTTCATAAACGTTGTACAAGCAATATTAAAGGTAGCCATTTTCTTCTACGCTGGCGAATACACGTCTGATCTCAAGGGCTTACTGCAGTCAACTGACCACGCAGGGAATCCCAGATAGTAGCATGACTCACGTTGCTGGTCTTACAGTGGGCGGAGCTTAGAACTTTCACCTGTGCACACACACACACACACCAAGGAGAAAGTGAAACGCTAATTGAAACATGATTTATTTAATAAACGAGATATTCAAGTTATATATATATTTACAAATACGATTTAATAAACGAGATATTCAAGTTATATATATTTACAAATACGTGTAATAAATAAGTCAACAATAGATACATCAAAGATTATATACAAGACATACATATTTACAAATACGTGTGATAAGTAAGTTAACAATAGACGCATCAAAGGTTATGGTATCCAAAGGGTACGGTATCATAGGTACCAGGTAACTGGTAACGTTTCCTATAGGTGTTACGGCACACCTTCGTTCCCCTAAGTTCCTTCACGCCCCCCAGCTTCTGCGCCCGAAAATTGTGGGTGCCTACAGTTAGTTGGGGAGGCCGTTCGCCCTCATCATCGTCCAAACACACTAGATCCTTCAACGATTCAAAGTTAACAACCCGCCGATTCGCATGGTTGAGCGTAATACCCTTTGCCTTCACGATATATTTCATATCCTCCCCCACCCTCACCCGTACCCCATAAGTTTTAGGTCCTGTTGAGACAAAAGAGTCGGCGTATGCGTTGTCCCCATACTCATCCTTGATCTCATCAGTGAGCTCGCCGAGGAACTCCCCAATAGCAGGCATGTATTCACCCTCCCTCTCTGTGAATATCACGCTATCTGTATCGGCATACAATACTCTCCGCCCAAGAGAATGCAATAGACCCCAAAGTTTTATGCGGGCGTAGGCTGTTGTGAAGCTGGCCACAGGTATGTTTGTAACCCTTGAGGTATCTGTGGCCAATTCAGTGTTGTTGTATTTATTATGTAAGTATTACCTACATTCACGATCTCCATGACCTCTTTATCGGGAGCATTGGCATAATCCCAGACATCACTATAACTTTGTGCCAAATGAATGTTCCCTTTGCCGGTATTCTGTGCAAATTTTCCCCATAGACTGTTTAGACACAACTTTGCACTAAAGCGCTTGCCAGGATTCTTTGCAATTTGGGCACGATCAAGTTGTATACCTTCGCGGTCGCGGTAACGTTGAATATAGGCAGACTTTTCATCTTCGGTATCAACTCCTCGCGGATACCCTGATGCCTCAACCTTATCCTTCAAAAATGCGTTTATATATGGTGTGAAAAGGTTGGGTAGCTTCTGAAACCTCCACACCTCATGTATCTTCAGTATTCTATACCCATGGCGTACGGCTAGGGCCAGCTCAGGACTTGTATATACGCCTCTGATCTTACGCTGGTGGGGTATATGGTTACAATCGCCGTTATTCTCTTCCGCGCACTTCACGCACAGGGGAAACATGAGCTTGTGGTCGATAACGACAGGTAAGATTGGCATCCATAAATTGCGTGGGGGAGTACGTCTACGAAAGAGAGCCCAAAGTAACGATCATTCAAATTTCTTGAAAATTCATTGATGGAGGGCAGGTTAGGTCCCACCAGTTTCTCAGGAGCGCCCACGGGGTACGGATTGTTCTTCATCACGTATGGGTATAAAGAACAGAAATCGTAGTAATGGAGCTTCACACCCTCCGTAGGTGGAAAGTATAGTCTGAATGGATTTGTACGTCCTCCAAACAAGCTATCACCACATTTGAGAGGATCCAGCACCATTGAACGCTTGATTGTGTTTATTTCCTCACTGTACACCTCGTCTGTCTCCATCCGTGCATCATATTCATGCTCCCACAAGACTTTGTGAGTGAACTGGGATCCTATAAGTTGATCGCGGGTACCGTGGATATCTCCGGAGATTCCGCACTCAGGACGGGGACATCCATGCCACCAGCAGCCGTTAAAGGAGTACACAGTCTTCACACCAGTGACACGGTTTTCACTTAACCGATCAACCCAAAAAACACGACCATTAATCTTAATGGGTACTTCACCCGTGTTGCGGGCGTGCTTTATGTATACACCTGTCTGTTGCTGTAGGTGTATGAGCCAGTAAATAGCCTTGTGTCCGTAACTGCGGGGGTTGTTTCGGTGAATAATGGCTAAGGTGGCTTTAGGCATGAAGTTATTTTTGAACACCGTAAAACATAATGACGCGATGGTGGTTGCGACTTGCAGCGGATCGCATTTGAAACGGCCTATGTACATCCTTCTAAAGGCCTGGAAGCATACTCTAAGCACGCGCACATCATTCACGCAATAACGCTCACATTCATCAGCTATATTATAAGGATTACGTTCATTAAAACTGTTGTAGTATCGATCAAAGTCTTCACGTTCAGCTACACTCATAAAATCATAGTTAAAATAATGTTTGGGTGGTGGTGGGCCTACGTAGTTTAAAGTCTCGCTGGTGAGGAAAGTGTAAGGGAAGTATCCTTTGGAAACTTCAGCTGCTACCCATCACCTTGGGTAGCTTTGCTAATTTACAAGGTGTGAATAATAAAGTGTCTTTAAATTGTACATTGCCTCTTATTTGCATCTGTATTAATTTGTTGCCTCTTTTCAATGGATCACCTGTAAATATCTCAGAGGATTCGTGCTCAAGCAACTCCTTATAAAGGAACTGCGTGTCAAACTTTGCCCCGTTATGGGCGAGAATATACACAGTCATTTTTTTGAACTTGTCGGCTAACTTGACAATATAGGACACAAATAGTTTCACAGGACTATCGTGGACATTCGTTTTAAAAACGTTTGTCCGTTTACCGCATTTGGGGCACTCGTCACATTCGATCCCCATACACTCATCGCAGATAGTCTGGCTCACAAGTAAATGTGGAATTACCTCTTTGGTTTCAGCGTTCGTATATGTTTCTATATCGTAGTATACAGTTATACAAGGGTTATTTTTAGGCTTAGCATCTTTCATATAACATACATGCTTTACTCCATCCGCCTTATACTCCTCCTGGCATGTAGGACAGTGAATTTCGTCACACTTGTGCTTAAATTTCCCCCAATTATCCATTGTGTGAAACATACCACATTCACAGATTCTCATTTTCCTGCACGTGCCAGTTGATTTATGGAGCTCAAAGCAGTTATTATTGAAAAATGTGCGTCTACACACATCACAGTCTCTCTTCTCAGCTTCAACTACACGGCTTTCACATTTGGTGCTTTTACACTGTTCACATACCATGTGACATTCTTTACAATGTCTCACTATATCATCCGCAAACTCGAGGCACCCCTTACACAAATCATGATGTCTCCCATATTTTCGACTTTTGTCATAACTCGCGTAAAGCCACCTTATATTACGGATGGGGAGATACGTTGTCCCTGACAATCTTAAAATAAGTAGTGGTATTGTACGATCTCTCACACAGCTTTTAAAAACATACACAGTCCTACGACGATCATCCAACCCAAATACAACTATACGAACATTCATTTCATTACAATGTCTCACTATATCATCCGCAAACTCGAGGCACCCCTTACACAAATCATGATGTCTCCCATATTTTCGACTTTTGTCATAACTCGCGTAAAGCCACCTTATATTACGGATGGGGAGATACGTTGTCCCTGACAATCTTAAAATAAGTAGTGGTATTGTACGATCTCTCACACAGCTTTTAAAAACATACACAGTCCTACGACGATCATCCAACCCAAATACAACTATACGAACATTCATTTCCTGTTCTACTCTTCTCAGCTCTTCAGGACCCATATTACAGTCAAATTCAAGTTCACAGTCTACAGCTAGTTTACGGACACGCTCCACGACCGTAGGCAACCAAATTTTTGTGGCCTGTGTATTTTGTACAGTAAACATACGCGCTAAGACTACTGCTATAAAGCCGCAACCACGATCGACGTTTAAATGCTTTCAGTAAATAATCGGAGAATTGAAGTCAAGAGTATACGGTATGGCACTATGTCCCGCAACACGGAATACACGGTCAATATTTATCGTGAAGGTGTCCATATTAAAGGCTATAATACTTTGGGCGGCTTGCATTATACGTTCTAATATATATTCTACATCTTCAGCCGCCAAACGTCTAAATGGCACTACTACCCAATAATCATCTACATCACCGTCATCTGACCCGAATCCGAAGGACAGACTCGTCCTGACTTCACGCTTGTCGCAGTTCTGAAGAGCAAACTCTACAATATGCCGTACAACCCCGGGTAGCCCGCGCTCAGTTCCATTGCTATTCATGGCTCTAGGATCGACCTTGACTCTATACCGATTTCTAGTCAAGGCTGGGGTGGGGTCTGCGGAGCGCACCAACTCAAACTTTATATCATCCTCAACAGAACGGGGGGCAACTGTGGCGGATGAATAAGGGGATATATTAGCGGGAGGTACTGCTGGGGGGCATGTTGCGTAAGACGTTGAGGGCCTGGAGTCTATTATTGTAGACTCAACAGAACGGGGGGCAACTGTGGCGGATGAATAAGGGGATATATTAGCGGGAGGTGCTGCTGGGGGGCATGTTGCGTAAGAAGTTGAGGGTTGGGGATCTATTACTGGTGGTGGTTGGCTAACAACAGGCGCGTATTTCGGTCGCTTTATACCTGACGTGGGGTTCTCTTCATCATACCTCCGCTTTGAACGTGCTACCGGTATCGCTGGTGAGGGTTCGTCGGCAGGGGAGGATTCTGTGATCACAACTACACTGTCGTCGTGGTCATCCGTAATGTCGATGATGGGGTGCTGTACCTCATCGTCATTCACGGTTCTTTCGGAGAAGAAAACAAAATATAAGGAACAGCACTCAAAATTTGTAATATTTTGTAAATGATCCACTTAGGAGTGTGACGTGTTAGAAATGGACTCTGTAGAAAAATTCAGATTCACGAGCCCATCCACATGTATTATATCTGGACCTACAGGATGTGGTAAAACTGTGTTTATGCTTAAAATCATTAAAGAAAAGGGAGAGATGTTCTCGAAATTTGTGCATAAAGTTATATGGTGCTATTCGACGTATCAATCAGTGTTCAACGAGTACCAAGATGATATTTTGTTCCACAAAGGCTTATATGACGTTAATTCGTTAAAGGGAAATGAACATACAGTCATTGTAATTGACGATCTCATGTTGGAGATGGATAAAACGTTTGCCGAGACATTTACAGTATTCTCCCACCATCTTAACATAAGCGTGTTCTTCATCAATCAGAATCTATTTTTCAAAAATAGATACATGCGCGATGTGTCGTTAAATACACAATATCTAGTCTTACTCGCACAACGTAGAGATTTATCACAAATTGGGGTATTAGCCAATCAAATGTTCCCGAATCAGCGTAAGGAGTTTTTGGAAGTTTATAAAGAAGCTACAAGCACGCGTTACGGATATTTGCTTTGCGACCTTCATCCGCGAAACATGTTGAGGGTGCTTCTAAGAACGAATATATTTCCAAACGAGCCTGAAACGGTGTATATGCCAGAATGACAAAGAGACTAAAGAAATACCGTGAATTAATAAAAATCTATCATCGACTGCCCCGGGCAATGCAACAGATGTTTATTAAAAATATCGACTCCGACTTTTTAAAATGCATCTGTGAAATCTGTCTTAACGTTATAAATTGCAATGTATCAATGAAACCCCCTCAGAAGACTCGCCTACGCCGTTACAAGAACATAATACGTGCACTCGCTCGTAAAAGTCAAACTGTAGCAAAAACGAATTATTGTACAAACAGGAGGGTCATTTCTCCCCATCTTATTTTCAGTTTTGGGTCCTTTACTGACTAGATTAATATAATGAAGAAAGTGGTAGTGATTCCACACGAGGTGTACGTTTCACTGCAAAGGAATCCAGACACGGATCTAGATCCCCGTAAAAGCAGACTTAAAAGAATGGAAAGCGAATTGCTAGCCCTATTAAACAGTGAAAAAACACCTGATGAGAAAAGAATCTTATACCAAGAAGCTCTGCAGAAATTTCTTCACGAGTACGAAAATTATAAGAACCCGACAGAGATTCCTGTGGTTATTAGGCACAGCACGGGGGACGATGGACATGGTGACATAGTATCTGTACCTGACGATACAGCTGACCAACCAAAAATTAAGGGATCAGCCACACAACATATCGAGCATGTATTAAAAAGCACCCTCCCACATACATTGAGGAATAAAGGTTTAAGTCTTTATAATCTATTGAATGAGGACCCAGCCATACAATGGACCGATACAGGCGAGATCATTGTGGAAGGATCAAAGGTACAGGGGTCGAATATCGTAGACATTGTCCATGATCTGGTGAGAAAGTGGGATAGGCCATCACCATCAGGATGGAAGCATATTAAAGAAAGACCAACAAATAAATGTCCCTAAAACGTTGATAGGAAATCTGAACAGGTTAAAAGACTTGGAACATGCAACGCATGTGGCACAATTGAAGACGCCGTCAACCCCGGCGGTAACACCTTTGAAGAGGAGAAAGAAGAGGTTAAACAACGGTCAACCCTACCCACGTGCCTCTAAAATACGCAAATGGCTAACGTATTAAGTAAACGCTATTATGACATTTCTAACCCAGCCTCCTACGGCGGCGTAGATAGACTGTACAGAAGTGTTTACGGAGTAGGAAAAAAAGATGTTGAAAGGTTTTTGCGGGAGCAGGACGCTTATATGCTTCATAAGCCTGTGAGAAAAAGGTTTAAAACAGCCAAGACAACGGCTTCCTCGATTGATTCTATTTGGCAAGCAGATTTAACAGACATGCAAAGATATTCTGTGTATAACGATGGTTACCGCTACATTCTATTCATAATAGACGTATTCTCTAGATATCTGTGGCTAGTTCCTCTGAAAAATAAATCACCTGAAACAGTTGCTAAAGCCACCAAAACGCTAATGTTAAAAGAAAACAGGGTTCCTGGCTATTTTTGTACGGATATGGGGAAGGAATTTATAGGCCGTGCTTTTCAGAACATGTTGACAGAGTTTAATATCAGCTATTACACAACCAATTCTATGCATAAGGCTTCTTTAGCTGAAAGAGTTCAGCACACCATAAAGGAACGCATGCACCGTTATTTTACACATAAAAACACACAGATTTCTAGACATTCTGGAATCATTGGCATCATCCTACAACCGCTCACACCATCGCACGATTGGGACAACACCTAACGAAGTTTTAGAAAGAGGTATGCTCCCGAGAAGAGATGGATCACCAACACCACCACCACACTCGGCGCGCTTCAAAATCAATGATTATGTAAGGCTGTCGCGTTCGGGGAATAAATTCGCAAAGGGTTTTGAGCAAGGATGGACACGTGAGATTTTTAAAGTTAGGGCTATGAGACCTAAAGGTGAGATAATGATGTATTACATTGAAGATTTGAATGGGGAAGAAATCTCAGGAGGCTTTACCCGCGAGGAATTGCAGAAAGTTGCATTTAATTTAGGAAAAAATGTGTTTAAAATTGAGAAAATTTTAGGAAGCAAAGGTTCAGGAAAGAGAAAAATGTACCCTGGTGAAATGACTAGGGTACCCAGAAAGCTTCAACACCTATATAAAAGCTGATGCAATAATGAAGTTTAAATAGTATGCAACATGGCTCCTAACCATTTCTACGTCACACTCCCGTCCTCCTCGTCCCTCTCTGTACACCCTAACAACACACTAGCCAACTTTGTAACAGAACTCCACGGGCCCATTGAATTGGGTCGTGATTCGTATGAGGTGGGGATATGCGAGATTCAGCTGGACACCATCTTTTTATTGAATATAAATAATCCGTTTTTACGATCCTTAGAGACATTGACGAGTGTGAAAAAGCTGGGGTAGCTATGGATGAAACTATACGTATCGCTCGGACTAAGGTTGCACGGTATTACAGTACAGAAGTAAGACTAGGACCGGGTCATTATGGTTCGGTCGAGGATGTTGTGAGAGACTTAAACGTAGGTTTAAGAAACTCAAACCTTACGAATGATTTAGTATACGAAATCGTAAACAAAGGAAACCCTGCACATAGGCTAATCCTAAAATCAAAGACTAACAGACGTATTAAAGATCGAAGAGTGTTCAAAATTCTAACCAATGGCCGATATAGCGCAGCCATCCAAAGAGACACATTTCACGAGGCACAGCATGACTTGTCCAGATTAATGTATCAATTGAAGATGGAGAAATTGGCTGAAAGCTCTCAGTCCCCAGACATGTGCTATATTTACAGTAATATAGTGGAGCACCAGTTTGTTGGGGATATCCAGGCACGCCTGCTGCGCATTGCCCACATCCCCAACCATAGAGGAAGGAGTTTGAGTATTACATATGACAGACCCCATTATGTGAATGTCGCAACTAATTTAATAACCAATATCTCAATATATATAAGAACGATTGAGGGTGAAAACTTCCCATTCGGTAACGGGAGCTTAACAGTGAAGCTACACTTTCGACGCACTGAGTTATAATGGATAGAAAGCCTTTCACCGTCTATCGAGGGGTGAGATACCAGCGCGGTAGTGGACTTGGGTCCATTTTTTCATCCATACTACGTACGGCTGTTCCTTTGCTGAAGAGGGGTGCCAGATACCTCGGAAGGAAAGCGCTACAATCAGGTCTTAACACTGCAGAAGACATATTGGCTGGGGCTAAACCTAAAGAAGCTCTAAAAAAACATTTAAAGCGTACACGGGACGAAATCATCAAAGATGCAAAGAGAAAAATGCGTGGTGGCGGGAAGAAGAGAGAGGGCTGCCCGGAAGAAGGGGTCACGTGGTATTAAACGTAAAAGGATATCAAAAAAGAAGTGCTGTAAGCGAATGAAACCTATGGTTGACCACTTTTTTGACTGATATAAGCTAAGGACATTGATCTCATGAATCATAGTTTGTTTACTACTTGTCGAGAGAGGAGGCACTATTTCTAACTCGTCATGGCACGCTTCATCCACCCATGTAGTTCACAATGCTGTAAATCGGAGCTGTCCCTTTTTGAGATGCCTCCAACTCAAGTTTCTATTGAGCACAGTGATTTTATTACAATTAACCCTTTAAACACAATTAGTTCCCCGAGTGCACCTATAGAATTCGTGATACCCAGCTCAGGCCCTTACTTTTTTGATCCAAGCTGTGTGCACATGTACGCTAAGCTACGTATAGCCCATTCTGATGGAACGGCTGCGATGACAAATATGCTGTATACCCTGAAACAAACTTTCTGCACTCCATATTCAACCAGTGTGACGTATATTTAAATCAGACCAACATATCGTCAGGCACGGGATACTATCATCTACGAGCCTATCTGGAAAATGTCCTCAACTTTTCCAAAGAAGCGAAGGCTACCTTTTTAAGTGCCGAGGGATATTATCAAACTAAAGACGAAAGTAGTATAAAGGACAAATTTAAAAATTCTAAAAAGATATACGAGTGTTTTGGACGTCTGCACACAGATTTCACTTTCCAGGAGAAGTTGCTTGTCAACGGGGTGGATATGAAAATAAAGCTCACCCGCACGAGTCCTGAGATCTGCTTAAATCTGGATGCTGATCAAGAAGAGGGAGCAAAGCCCGTTGTGGTTCACATTATGGACACATACCTCCGCGTACGGCGAGTGAAATTAAGTTCACCAAAACAACTAGAAATTGAGAAAAATTTACTAAACGCTACAGTGAAATACCCTATTAACAGAGTACAAATCAAACTATATACGGTGCCTGCAGGGTTGGCGTCGAAGCAGATAGAAAACATTGCCCCCTGGGAAATCTTCCTAAAAGGATATTAATCGGAATGCAGGACCATGCTTCGGTGAATGGAAAATATAAAAAGTGCCTTTAAATTCGAGAATTTCGGACTTAAAAATATAACTCTATACGTTAATGGCATTGCTTTGGGTGGAACATGGATACGGACTATTCATCAGACGCTGTGTTACCTCTTTGCGCGAGAGCCTATAGTAATCTGACCCATATTGCAGGTGATTGTGATGAGCTTGGTAATGGGGTAACGCAGAAAGAATTCATTGATCAATTTAACCTTTATCCGTTTGACATTACACCTGACTTATCTGCTAGCGTAAATACGCATTTAAGCCCACAACAGAGCGGAAACATCTCAGTGAGGTTGGAATTCACCAAGCCTATAGACGCGCCTATTAGTGTACTAGTATATCTCGAATCGCAAGCCCTAATAGAAGTAGATAGATTTAGGAGCGTTATCACTGACTTTTAAAATGGATGCTAATACACTTCAGAGAGTAATGAATAGTGAACGAGTCACACGTTCCAAATTTATCGGCGTGTTTGCGAAGAATGAAACATTGAGTTTGCCAAGTACGCGAGAATGCGGTAGTCTTATTGTGAACACAGATGTCATCGGTAATGAAGGGATTCATTGGATAGCTATTTTAAAAATAGACACCGCCTGCACTATTTTGATTCACTCGGTACTCAACCCTGGAGTGACCCTGTTATTGTAAAATTTCTCGCTCAGTTACATTTTCCCGAAGTTGTATGGAACCCGTTTTGTATACAAGGATATTTTAGTAATACTTGTGGAATGTACTGCATCTCATTTCTCATGCATATGTCATGTGATAAAGAATTTATAAATTTTTTAAATTTATTTGACCCGTGTCACACTCGACGAAACGATGAAATGGTATGCAGACAGATAAAAATCCGTTTTCCAATTGTGCGTACTCGTTGTATAGTATAATGTTTTTGTTCGTGTGTATATTTGTAACGTTAGTTTGTATATTCTGTAGTTTAAGATGGTTATTGTACTGATTTCTTTCATTTAATAAATTGATGAAAATATATTGTCTTCTTCCCCCAAAAAGATCGAAAAACACTTACATTATTTCGGTGTGACATTCATTATGCTGACTGTTCAGTATATCCTCCGTATTCATGACACGAGATTCTTCAAAAGATTGTATAACACGTGTCAAATCCTCATCGGACCTTAAAGGAGAAAGAATAATGTTCATATTGATTATTTTTTAATAAAAACATACACAGAGTATACATATTGTAAGACAGACCCATTATGTGAAGATATCTTTGGTTCGCTCAGAGAAACTCATTTAAGAGGTAAATCCGAATAACATTTATAAAAAAACATGCAAAAGATTGCCATAAAAATTTCGGTTTTAGCATAATGGTGAGTATCTAAATGAAGTATTTGACGATATACTACATCCCTCCATATATATAAAATCATGTTTCTGACAGTTTGTGAATAAAAAATAAAAATAAAATTAGACACTTACATTTCTATGGTAGTCCCTTGCGTCGGATTGTAAGGAGCGTCATTGCAAATAGCATCAACGCTTTGCGTTGGAAATAATCCATCACGGTCAATCGCGTCAAAAAGATTAATTGCAGTCAATGCTGCAGTGTCACCTTCTTGATACAAATCCGGAAAAATGTAAAGTTCGTGGTCCATGGTGGAGGAATGTTTATGCACTGGCAGAGGGAATGATTATTCACTGACGCGAAAATAGCTACTGTTACCCCCAACTGAAAAATATTTCCTTTTATATGCACAATCGCCAAGCTCCGCCCCAAAAGATCAAGAGCAGATGTTCGTAGTGATTGGTTGTCAGTGTAGCTGGGTGGAGCTATGATAAGTTTGTGTACCAATCGTAACACCGCTATAACGGGTCCATGCTTTGGACTACTAATGGCATCTTTATATTTTCTCCAGTAGATTTAATGCTCGTATTACCCCTTGCTGTCTTTACCATGTCAATATTTGCGACAATACTTGGTTTTCCCCCCCCACTAATGTAATCGAGAGGATTTTATAATAAAGAAATTATAAATATATCCATTCCTTTAATTATATTTTTTAAAACAGAAAAGAGTATTCGGTTTCCACGTTAAACTGTGGGTCTAAGGCGGAGTGAAAACCTTAACCATTGTTACAATTCGCCGAAGAGTTAGTTATTAATATTATTACTAAAGAGAAAAATCTACATTGTTTTTGTACATATCACATTTTGCAGACACACTATGCCCGGATCAATAATCAAATGATCCTGTTATTTTAAATTCGAATCAATAATCATTCGGGGAAGAGTTAGTTATTAATATTATTACTAAAGAGAAAAATCTACATTGTTTTTGTACATATCACATTTTGCAGGCATACTATCCCCGGATCAATAATCAAATGATCCTGTTATTTTAAATCCGGATCAATAATCAAATGATCCTGTTATTTTAAATGTTGAACTTATGATGTGAAAGAGTGAGCAATGATTCCCTGACGAGATGTATTTCTGATTCGGCTTCCACGTTAAACTGTAGGTCTAAGGCCGGAGTGAAAAGCTTAATCTTTGCAATTCGGCGAAAAGTATTTAATTATTATTATTACTAAAGAGAAAAATCTACATTGTTTTTGTACATATCACATTTTGCAGACACACTATGCCCGGATCAATAATCAAATGATCCTGTTATTTTAAATCCGAATCAATAATCATTCGGGGAAGAGTTAGTTATTAATATTATTACTAAAGAGAAAAATCTACATTGTTTTTGTACATATCACATTTTGAAGGCATACTATCCCCGGATCAATAATCAAATGATCCTGTTATTTTAAATCTGGATCAATAATCAAATGATCCTGTTATTTTAAATGCTGAACTTATGATGTGAAAGAGTGAGCAATGATTCCCTGACGAGATGTATTTCTGATTCGGCTTCCACATTAAACTGTAGGTCTAAGGCCGGAATGAAAAGCTTAATCTTTGCAATTCGGCAGAAAGTAGTTAATTATTATTATTACTACTGTAATTTGTACCACCCTATATATATATCCATTCCTTTATTTATTTAAAAAAAAAAGAATGAACAAAACTCTCTCTCTCTCTCTCTCTCTCTCTCTCTATCTATATATTATATATATATATATATATATATATATATATATATATATATATATATACACGAGATAGGTGTACGCCTGGTGTGAATGAATTCTGTATTTAAAATGAGTCTATAGTTTCATTGGTCTGTTTTATTTCCCACTAACTGTGTACACGAGATAAGTGTACGCACTGTGTAAATGAACTCTGAAGCTGTTCTTTTTGCAGACGTTTATACAGAAAACAAGTAATTACATTATTTAAAACATTAACTAGGAATCGTGAGAGATACGCTTCTGGTAATCGGGAGTCGAACCCACGATCTCATATCTTTCTGCAGACGTTTATACAGAAAACAAGTAATTACATTCAATTGTTAGTACTTTCAGAGTACATGCGTATTAATTTTGAAAAAACTTTGTTGATTTCTGATAATTATGATTTTGATAACTAAGTTGTTAAAATATAAAACATTTTTTATTTACGAGGAAGACATTCGCTTCGAGAGTGAAGTGTGTATTTCAGTGGAGAAGTAATAAAAATAATATTTTTAACATTTAGAGTGCAGCGAGGTTTTCTCGAGTTGGTCAGTTTGTGGTCAACGCGAGACGCATCTTCTCAGATTTTTGTTCTTTTTTTTTTCCAGAGAAGCTGAAAGTAAATGAGATGAGTGAAATGATATGAGATTAGTGAAATGAGGTGAAATGACATGAAAATGAAATGATATGAAAAGTGCGTAATATTTTTTTTTTCTGTTTTTGATACATAAGAAAGGTTTGCCAAAAGAAAATAGACACAGTTAATGTGTTTATTTCTTTTGCTGTTTATTATTTAATATAATTGTGTGTGTGTGTGTGTGTGTGTGTGTGTGTGTGTGTGTGTGTGTTAATTTTGAAAAATGCATAATAATAATAATACATATATCTTTCCAATTCAATAACAGAGATGTTATCTAAGATGATGCCATAAAAATTTGTAAGTAAAGACATATAATCAGTGCATTTAATAAAATAGAACTTTATATACATTAGTAGCAAGGGACAAAATTGAAGGAGTCGAGCGAAGGAATTGCCGAGACAGAGAGAGCAAGTTGACCCAGTTGACTAGTATCTTATATTGTTAATATTGGTTTTAATAATTGATTCTCTTAAAAGGAGAAAATTCATTTGCTTTAAATTAATATACTTTTGACAATTCACTTTAAGGTGAAAATCCGTTTATATATATATATATATATATATATATATATATATATATATATATATATATATATATATATATATAAGGAATGACAAAATTAAATAGACAGTTAATATGATTCTTTCTATAAGGAATGACAAAATTAAATAGACAGTTAATATGATTCTTCCATATATATATAAGGTAAGGAGAAAGTTGTTCAATTGTGTGTGTGTGTGTGTGTGTATATATTTCGTCTGAACTATTATTTTGGCGATTGTACGTATTATATTATTTTTTGGGGAGTAGAAGGCAAATTCTATTCATTTAATTAATAATCATTTTCTTATTGTCAATTTCGATTTTAAGTCTGTATGCTTTGGTAACGAATTAAAATGGTATCTAGCAATTCACCCTAATAATGTATACCTGTACAATTAAAATAGTATCTGGCAACTCAACCATCATCTATATAAGACCCGCTTGGCTTCGGAGCTGGTAGTTTGATGCGAACTTCGGTCGAATAAAGAACTCTCTCCTTCCCTTCTTAGGTTAAGACTTAGCGTAGTTTCCCTTTGGGAGTTAGGACATCCCACCTTGTCCCCCCAAAGTCCTCCTCCGCCTATCCTTTCACTCTTAGGCTAAGGCAACCCCTTTGGGGGGAGGTCATCCTTCCTTCTCCCCCCGAAGATCCCTCCCCTCTCCCCCCTTCAGGTGTACCCCTCCCGCCATGGCTCCTTCTAAGCCAACTGGCTGATTACGCCAACTGGCTGATTAGGAGTCTATAAGACAACGCCTACTCGGCTGAAGTCTTATTATGCACTTGGCTCCTGCCAGGTGAACACCTCTCTTCCTTTCTCTCCTCCTGTCTTTCTCTTGGGGGATAACGCCGCCTCCAAGTTTCATGACCCCTTGTTGCACCTGCAGCATCCCCCACCCCCCTTTGCAACATTGAGTTGTTACATACCCCCACCCTCCTTTGCAACATTCAGTTGTTGCATACCCCATTTTGCAACATTGCGTTGTTGCATACCCGACCCCTTTTTGCAACACCCCACCCCCTTTGTAATATTTGACCATTATCTCTTGCAACATTGCAACATTCCTGCACTCTAACCTTTTGCGGCTATACTACTAACATTGTCAGGAGTTAAGTTACAATTATTTCTTGATAAATTTCACGAGTTACTACTGTAGGTACAATGTAGCTATTGTCGCTAAAAGTCACTTAGAAAAATATAATATTTATTCGGGCGAGGTAATGTCACTCGAGTTCACAAAGTTTCGTGGGCAGTTGTTTAAGGAATGGCCTCGGCAGAGGGGAAGATGGATAGCGAGAACAGTGCCACCTGCCGGAGTGGTCTCGTTCGAAGGGCACAGAATCGCGATAACGGATCACGGGTGCCCGAGGGCGACCTTGGACTGAGACCCATAGATTTGGCAAGAACCGAGACCGAGGGTTTGCTCGAGGTTAAATCAACTTGGAGAGATGGGCGGTGCTATAGTTCAAAACCAACCCATTGGGTGATTTTTTCTTCGTTATCTGCCTATGATGCAACATTCCGCCAATTTTAATTGGTAAAAACTTGCATGGAAATTAACCAGTCGAAGAACAGGACCTTTGCCTCAAAATCTTGACGCTTGAAAAGAACCAGATGAGGACTAGAGAAAATATAACAAAGAAACTGTCCATAAAGATCAATAAGTAACAGAGAGACTTGACTAAACAAAGTGAAAATTGGTATTATAACATATGCCTTTGTCTCGAACTGTAAAGTTCACGATATCAGTCTTAGATTGGGGAGGGAAAGATTTATGGGCTATGTCACGTGTGGCCAACGGCACTGCATCCCCCGCATGATACAAAAAATCGGCAAACGTTCAGAGGTATAAAAATCTTATTATTACACAGGTCTGCGAATGAGAACTTTGTAAAACTTGTTTTCTTACTAATAACTCATTTTATATAATTCAACTACGCTGATTTCGAATAAGGTGTCCATTTTTTTCTATCACGTAAGGATTTTCTGCAAACTGGAAAGGAAAAAACAACATAAATATGTATTATTTATTTCAATTTACATCAGATACCTATTTCGCTTTGTTATACTAATTACAAATGCGAACAACTTTAAAATGAAAGAAGACTATTAACGTCAATTACATATTCATCTTTATTTGTCCTGAGTTTTCTTGTGAGATCTATGCCTTTTAGTCTCGAACGTACGTGCTGTTCCTTTTCTTTTATGTAATATTTCTGAAGTATCCCGTTTCAACATCCAGCAGTAATCAGCCATCATGCGGATGTCCCACCTTCCCTGATATCTCGTCTCCATTTCTTTGATGACTTGATGAAACCGTTCTCCTTGTTCTTCGCTGAGTGCTCCGAGATTCTCAGGGAAGTAATCCAAGTGTGAATGTAAGAAATGTAATTTTAAACTCGTATTACAACCCAACTCTTTGAACTTATTTAGCATGTTGTTCACAATGTTTTGGTAATTTGGGCGCTTGTTGTTCCTCAAAAATTTGCTGATAACATCCTTAAAAGCAATCCACGCTTCTTTTTCAAGATTGTTCATTGTTCTTTCAAAGTGTTCATCCACAGTCAGTTTTCTAATCTGGGGACCAACGAAAATTCCTTCTTTCAATTTTGCTTCCGAAAGAGTTGGGAATTTACCACACAGATACTTAAAACAATCTCCATCTTCGTCCAAGGCCTTAACAAATTGCTTCATCAAGCCCAATTTTATGTGAAGCGGAGGTAAAAGGACTTTCTTCGTGTCAACCAAACTTTCACGTTGAATGTTTTTAGAAGCAGGTGTCAGGTTGACTTTGCGTGGCCCAGGGGCGTACCTAAAGTATTTGGCACCTGGGGCGGATCCTTCCTTTGGCACCCCCCATAAATAATTTTAAAATTTAAACACACAGAAAAATATATGTTTGCAAATAGATTTTTAAAATCAAAAGGTATAAAGCATGAACATGCATAACAAGCATGAACTATTATGACTTGAAATACATTAACTGAACAAATTGTCTGTGGTTATTATTATTATTATTTTTTGGGGGGGGGGGGGTGTTTAAGTGCAAACACGATTCCTAAAAAAGTAGAAAACTATGAGCATTACTCACAAATAACTAGACCACTGACAAAATGAAAATTAACAATATATCCAATAAATAAAGAAGTAAAAAAAATCACGACATCACGACGATGCATTTATTATAACATCACGACGATGCATTTACCGGGTATTATAACATCACGACGATGCATTTATAAACACTTAAACATCACTACGATACCACATTGTCAAAAATTACTGGACACTGGTATAAGTACCATGATATTGTTATAAACACCAGCACTTTATACTTTATCATAATTATTTAATGAAACATACCTCATGTATGTGGAGTCACAGTGTTAAGTGAACAAGACTTGGAATGTCAGTTGCAGCTAGGTGGCTATGCTCAACAAACTGATGACTAAAACGTCAACAAACGTTCGCCTTTCGATGTAATTTTTATCAAATATTCAATTTTTCGTTTGTAAATTTTGTATTGCCAATAAAAATAAAAATGTATTTTATAGTGGAAATTGACATTAAGCTGTTGTAATAGTTTGAACATTTTTAAATTTTTTTTTCTTACTTTGGCGAATTTTTCATTTGGTTTGAAAACTTGTACTGGTATTTCAACTCTCACGATGGCACTCCCCTCCTGGCTGTCACCCGGGGCCGGACCGCCCCCCTTGCACCCACTTTAGTACGCCACTGGCGTGGCCATTCCTTTTTTATCCAGTGCTGAGTTCTTGCTCGGCTATCTCATTCACACAAAAAACATGGAAACTTCGTATAACCTGGTTGTTGACCTGACAACATACAAATCACTTTTAAGTCTCCACAAAGTAGCCAACCGTGTTCTTTGTATTTAACCTTAGCTAGAAGAAGCTCAAGATTTTCGTACGTTTTCTTCAAGTGAACCGAATGAGCCACAGAAACGGACGCATACAAGTTACCGTTGTGAAGGAGGACGCCTTTTAGACTTTTTTTGGAGGAATCAATGAAAAGTCTCCACTCACTTCGGTCATAGACTGCAGCGCCTAGCTTAAGTATTAGTTCCGAAACAGTGTTGCAATATACCAGTGAATTTTCTTGAGAAAAATATTGGATGAATTCTTTTTCTCGATTTTGTACCAGTAAAATGACGTCTCGGGAGAAAGCAAGTTCTTTGCACAAAGTCTGGATCCCAAAATCTCTGAAGAATCCTTCGGGAGACACAAATCTCTTATCAAATCATTAAGTTCACTTTGTGTAAACAATTGGTGTTCACCAGATGCTTCGGTTTGAAAACAATCAATATCATATGCGTTTCCATCGTCATCAGACACCGAATCGGATGAAGTTATATCAAGAGTATTTGGTTTAGTGGGTACAGGTATACCAGGTCCATGAGCAACAGGTCTTATAGCAGACTGAAAGTTTGGATAAGAAATTTCCTGTTTATTTTTAGTATTGTAGCCGTGCACGTTACATGAACAAAAATAACAGTCATTGCTGTGATTTCTAGGGTCACGCCAGACCATTGAAATCTCAAAAGTAAAGAATCCTTTTTACCTTTACTCCACAGTCTAAATTCTTCAACAGAAACACTGCAAACTTTATGTGGAGCCCATGATTTGTCTTGATCCCCAAGTTTCATTCCGAAGTACGCATAGTATGCTTTCTTGACGAAGTCTGTAATATCTCGCTTTTGTTTTTTCACAGTAAATTTTCCACAAATATAACAGAAAATGTATGGGCTATTTACACACCCTCTGGTTGCCATAGCGACAAATAAAAAAATTTCAAAAGAGAAATATAGTCACCGCGCACCTATGAATAATAAAGAACTATAACCTCGCACGCACTAGACAGACTGACTCATCTCGTGGCTTGTCACTCACTTATACACTAGCGGTGCGTTTCTCGAATGTTCTAGAAGACGCTATGACGTCACTTCTAATCTAGAAGGCCTGTGAATTAGGTCATATGAACGAAAAATAAATTCGGTAAGACGAACTGATTAATCACACGCAATTTTGAAACTTCAAACTTCAAATTTTTATTCAAAAAAGAATACAAGTGACAGAGTTTTACAATTTTTAGATATTTGTTATGACATTAATATATTCACGGTACTCTCATCTGAATATGCCGTTGAAAGCATGGGGGCTTTTTAGGCAAAATCAATGGCATTTACCTTATTTTATGACTATTGTGACGTATAAAAGAGAGAAACTAGAAACATTTTATACCGTCGGAAAAAAGACATGTTAGTCCTGATTAGATTAGGTTTAGCTATGTTAGGTTACTGTAGTTAAAGTTAGGTTTGGTTAGGTTAGCAAGTACCTCACTATTTAATGAATTAACAGAAAACACCATTTGAGCCCTCAAATCACTGAGTGAGTCAAATGTGTCCAAACCACTTATCACGCCCTTCTCGATTTGATGGCATTAAGGTTAGCTTAGATTAAATTGAATTAGATTTGGTTAATTATAGTTTTTTTAGATATATACTGTATATTGAAAAAGTCAGCATCTCCCTTATGCAGAGATGCGCACGTGTGTGTGTGTGTGTGTGTGTGTGTGTGTGTGTGTGTTCTTGTCCCCCTACCTATTATCTAAAATTTTATTTATAACTTTATTTCATGTTGGCGTAAGAATTTATAAACTGCTTAGCAACATATCAAGTCTGGCACCCACTGACCAACATAATTTAAAAGATAATGAAAGTGTTTGTGTATAATATATATATATATATATATAATAATATATATATATATATATATATTAATGTTAATATATCCATATTTATAACAGACAATCGCAAGAACATGAAAAGAGTGTTAAAATATAATACAGTACCAGAATTGATTCCATGCACACGTGGTTGTCGCCAAGTATTCCCACAAGGTTAAACTATGAGTAAATACCACTAATTAGGTTCTGTTCATAATATGATACATATATTTATTCGTGTAATATTTTAAATCATTCATTATCGATCCTTTCTATACCTGGTTCCATTTGTGTAGAGCAAACTTGGAGGTCTGTAAATGCATTTGCGATTCGATGCGTTACAAATAAATGTATTTGTATGACTTCCGGGAGGAAACGCAAAGATGAGGCGCATCTTGCTCCTGATAAATTATGCACCAGGTGGCCATAATAAGGGAATGTTCGTCAAGAGGATGATGATTAATATTATGTTTATAAGAATGAAAATTCTACTATTGTTTTTTCCCTCCGGTGATGAACTCCGGCAGGAGTCACGTGAGAGTCACGTACCGAATGTGAGCGCAGTGACCCTCACATATTTGGCTAAGATACCCAACTGAATGGAAGTACCTTCTATTGGCGGAGGTTCAGAAACACATTTTGTAAAAATTTAAACACACACACACACACACACACACACACACACACACACACACACACACATATATATATATATATATATATATATATAATATATATATATATATATATATATGGTGTCCATAAGTCCGGTCTCATACAAAAATTTACTTTAATTAAATTTACAAAAGTAATACATTAAAACTAAGACAAATATTCAAATTGATGTCTTGTTTGAGCACCTTTTTTTTTGTTGTTTTTGTTGCAGGTAGAATAACACTCAATAGCTAATATGGAAGTGAGTTACACTCCTGAGGAAAAGGCCTGCGACTTTTCTTCACGAGTGTGGACATAGCCGGGCACACCCGGCTCATCTGGTGCCGCCCTGAGCCAGGCGTCTGGTCTTCTTTTGAAGAATTCTACATTGACACCAGTAATGTTTTTGATCTCCTTCGGAAGCTGGAGCCTGGCTGAATAGTCTTGGCTCACTGAACAACCAAGCTATTTTCTTTTAGAGTTGAGGGTGTCTCTTTTCTGGTCTTTAGTTTGGGAACACTATACATTTTACCCTTCCTTTTTCACAGTGAAGTTTGGGTGGTTACTGGGTTCAGTTTCAGGTTAAGTACCAGTTTTTTTTCCATTATTTTTCCATTATTTTCCACGTGTAAATTGTGGTGTATATTAGAGGCGGGGCCACCAGCTTGACCTCCGTGTGAAGAGAGACCAACGCACGAAACAACATAAGGTTCATAAGGTAAGGTAAGGTATATCTCTCTTCTTCTTCTTTCCAGTGAATATAGATTTAATTTAAGAAGTCTTTCCGAGAAGTTGAGTTCTTTGCAGTCATTAATCTTAGCTGTGAAATGTCTTTGAATTTCTTCTAGTTTATTAATATCTTCCTTTTAAATGGGGACGTCAAGACTGAGAAGTATTCAAGTTTTGGTATGATCAGTGTTTTCAGCAGGGGAATCATTACTTTATTGTCCCCACTTTTAAAGGTTCTTAGTACCTGTCCTCCCCCGACTCTTTTTGCTTTGTTTATCGCTATCTGATTTTGTGTCTCAAATTTTGCATCGTCGGTCATTACAACCCCTAAATCTATCGTTTTCTTGATTCTCTGAAATTCCTCTCTATCTGAGATATAATATGCTCTCTGTTTTAGCTCCTCATTTCTTTCATATCTCAAGAGCTGAAATTTCTCGGTGTTAAATTTCATGTTTTTGTCTTCTAACTATTTGTATATTCTGTTCGTGTCCCTTTGTAGGGCCTCCACCTTCTCTGCATCTCTGATTTTTTCTGCTGATTTTTGTGTCGTCTGCAAACGATGTTATCATACTGTTGTTGGTTACTTCATTGTCTATGCCTGCTAGCATGATAATTAATTAAATTATATATAAATTATTAAATTATATATAAATTATGAAATTATATATAAAGTGTACACACACATATATATATATACACATACAGTGGCACTCATACCTACTCGTGTAGAGAAATATTTCAGTTATATTCCTCCTTATCTTTTGTACCATGCATAAGATAGTTATGGAGAGTTTACAGTTCGTTTGGAAAAAATTTATCAAATAAAAAAATTAGTTTCACTCCAACATGTCATGTAAAACATCAAAGATTTTGAAGAAAATAAAAAGAAATTAAAATGCAAAAGTTTTTGTACATTTATTTGCAAAATTATTTAATACTTCGTGTGTCCACGTCAGGCTTCAAGAATTTAAAATTTTTATCAGTAGTTGGCTGTTTATTGATCGGAGACTGTTGACAATTCTAAATTCTAGAATTTTCTCTGTGAATCTTCATGGAGGACGGATGACTGTACAAGCCATTAGTAAGCAATGGGTCGTCGTGGTAAAGAGCTGTCTACGGATCTTAAGAGATCTGTTATTGCTGCACACGAGTCCGGAAAGAGTTATAGGAAGATGAGAGAAAAACTTTGAATTCCATTTACGACGTTGCTACAATTATAAAGAACTGGAATGGCTTTGGAACCAAAGAGAGGACGGCCTTGCTAGATTTCAGAACGTACAACTTGACGGATTGAAAGAATGGCTGCTGCGAATCCACGAGTGCCTGCAGGTGATATTTACCAAACAGTAAGACTGTCTAAAATTGATGTTCATCCCTCTACTCAGACTGTACCTCCGTACGGTATATCGAGAAAGAATGGTCTACATGGAAGAACGAACTGCACGAAGAAAACCTCTGCTACGAAAAGTGCACAAAGAAGCTCGTCTAAAAGTACGTCAAGAATCATCAAAATGATAGATTTGCATTCTGGAAGAAAGTTCTCTGGACAGACGAGACCAAACTGGAATTATTCGGGAACTACGATATGTTTGGCGAAACTCAAATGCTGCCTTCGAGGCAAAACACATCCTTTCTACGGTCAAACATGGTAGTGGTAGTTTGCTTCTTTGGGGATGCTTTAGTGTATCTCTAAACTTGTCATCAGGAATCATGAATTCGAAGAAATACCAGAAAATTTTAGAATTTTCAGTTCGGAAGTTGTGAATGGGTCGTAGCTGGGTACTACAACAAGATAATGATCCAACACATAGAAATAAGAACACCATGACATGGCTTCAACAAAAGAATTTCAAGCTTCTCGAGTGGCCCAGTAGGGCATATACTCTGGGTTCAGGGTTGAAATTTTGGAAAAACAAAGTGGCTAATATGTATTCCTATGTAAAAATTAATTCTAAGATGGGTTTATTATTTGCAACTTTTCCGAAAAATCTCATTTTCATGGTCAAAATCGCGATTTTCTGATTTGAAGGCTGCCTAACGCAGCCTCAGGGCACCCAAACCAAAGCGCACAGCTGTTCTGCATATGATTTAGTCTAAAAGCCGCTTTTCTGACCTCATCCTTGCTTTCTTGCGTGTTTCAACACCTCTGGGTGCTGAAAAAATGTTTAGATTTCACGTAAAACTAAAGAATTTTAAGTTTTTCTTCAAAGAATAGGCGCGGCTCACCAGCTCTACTCTGATCGAGTAGCGGGAGACTTGCCACCTCCACGTGTAGGTTTACACGCCTGTTCTTCCTGGATCCCTGAAAAGCGTGGCCTCATAAGATATTATATTATGATCTTATGAGAACTTTCAGCTCTTAAGAGCATTAACGATGGCTTCAGCCTCTTCATCAGCCACTCGAACCTGAAAAGCTCTTAAGTATGTCCTGCTTCGATCTGAACACTGGGAGCATTTCTCGATGGTCTATCCTGGCTCTCACCGACCCATCTCTCCTCTCGTGACCGTACACAGCTTGGGAAGCAGTTGAGACTTCCTGTACAGCTCTCTCGCAGGACTGAGTATGAACAGAGAAAGCGTACACTTTGAGTGGAGTTTTCCTGAGATCCTCGAGCTCAGTCAAGGTCATCTTGCAGGTGAAAATAGGCTCGTAAATATTCTCTGATTCCCAGTTGATGAGATCCTCAGGTGAAGTGGCCTGCAGATTGACTTTGGAATTTTTATGGGGCCTCACTGTCGTATCACCAAAGTCTCTTCCTTCTTTGATCTTCTCTATCTGGCTCACAGCAAAAGCTCTCTGATGCTCATCCTCACTGCACAGGAATGAAGCCAGGATGTTCTCAGGATGTGCGTGGTAAGCTCCTCTTATCACTGCAGCAGAGATGATGTTCATGACCTCGGTAGTCTGGTTCCTCAGCAGCCTCAGGCTTGAAAAAACGTGTGCATGACCAAATTTGAGGTGGTGCTTCACTTTGATGTCGTAGTGCATTTTGAAGTAGAAGTTAAGGCAGACCTTCACGAGGACCTCGAGCCTCCTCAACACCTCCCCCTTCAGTCCGTGCTCCCACATCCACAACAGCAAGATGGCCTGTGCAGTAGTGAGCCACCTGGATTAGTTCAGAGGTCCGCACTTGAGACCAACCAACTGTGGACTGAGACTTCCAGACTTGATGGCTTTGATCAGAAGATAGCAGTTGTGCTGGTCTGTGGAGAGAGATTTGATATCTCTACTGGCAGCTCTATGATATCTTCAGTTCCTTCCACTGGTTTGAAGTTGAAGTTGACCTCAAGTTCATTCACTTTCTCAAGAAGTTTTCCAATAGGCCCACTGAAGCCTGACCGGGGAGTTACAGGACCGTCCAGCTTGATGATTAAGTGCCTCAGGGGGAGCTCGTTCACATGGAGCTGACAGATCATCCAGTGGCACTTGCGACCCAGCATCTTCTTCAATAGGGCTATGGCGCCTCCAGACCACCCCGTATTGGTGTCGGTAGAGTCTCCTCCAATCATTACAAAGCTCTCGTCAGCTCCGTGATCCAGAAGCCACTCATGCAGACCCTGAGCGATCTTATGAGCATGCATTTCTCCTTCCTCAGGTTCCTCGGGAGTGAAATGGAAGAGGTACTTTCCTTGAGGCTCCCACGTGATAGTGTAATGCTCCTTGATCACTTTGTCAGGATGAAATCTCCCTGTCACTTCGTCATATTTCAACACCTTTGTGTTCCTATCCTGCTTGCCATCAAAGAATATCCCAGAGATCTTCTCCTCTGACCTCTGCGTGAGAGCTTCACCTGATGAGGTCATTACTTCCTCCTTGGCCCTCCAGACTTTCATGCCATCTATGGCCAAGTAAGCCTTGTCTTTGGAAAGATGACCGGCCTTGATGAAGTCGTTCAGGAAGCCAGTGGCAACTGCAGCTGCCGGAGCCTGTTCAGAGCCATCTATTGAGAGAATGTTGAACTTCGCCTTCTGCGTCCAAATGGTTACAAGGATTCAAATGGAGTAGATTTTTTTTCTTATGTATGTATGTATTAAACCTGTGTAAGAGTTAAGCAAAGTTAATGTGTTTAAATGGCAACAAATTACGACAAAGTGTTAAAAATATGAAGTTGTGTTCAAATGAATATTCGGTATTTCAACATAGAACAGAAAACCGCAATTTTGAACATGATAACGCGACTTTTGGGAAAAGTTGCAGAAAAGAAACCCCTCTTAGAATTAAAGTTTACATAAAAATACATATTAGCCAGAGTGAAATTCGGACTCGGAAAAGTATGATATGCCCTAGTGGCCCAGTCAATGACCCCATCTCAATTTGATCGAGAATTTATGTTTTGATTTGAAAAAAAAAAAAAAAACCTGTCCGAAAGAGAAACCCTTCGAATCTGAATGAATTGCAGCAACTTTCTTTAGAAGAATGAGCTAAAATTTCCACTGAGAGATGTCGAAACTTCGTAGAAAAATACTCAAAACTAATCATTAAGTAATTCAAGCAAAAGGTGGACACACAAAGTATTAAATAATTTTGTTTTGTAATAAATGTACGAAAACTTTAATTTCTTTTAACTTTTTTTTATTTTCCTCAAATTCTTTGATGTTTTACATCAAATGTTGGAATTAAACAAATTTTTTTTTATTTGTTAAATTTTCCAAACGAACGATAGACTTTTCATAACTATTCTATGAATAGTACAAAAGAAGAAAAACGATTATAACCGAAATAGTTCTCTGTCTGAATACGTATGAGCGCCACTGTATATATATATATATATATATATATATATATATACAGGGTGTCCCAGAATTAACTATCTATTTCAATGAAATCGGACAAATTTAATAAAAACTGACATAATTTTGTGTTTATTACTAAATTATGATACAAAAACAAATAGATTTATAAATCATAAGTCAAAACTTTATTGAGAAGTTTCAACATGTGCACCGTCTGTATCTCTGCAAATTTCAAATCTATCCTCAGCGCTGCGAAACACATTTTGAAGCATTTCAGGTGTTATCTCCCGCACTGCCAACTGGATGCGTTCTTTAAGTTCAGCTAAACTATTGATCTTTTGGCGATAAACCTTTGTTTATATGAAACCCCATGCAAAGAAATCCAGGGGTGTCAAATCCGGAGAACGCGGAGGCCAAGGTCGAGGTCCTCCACGTCCAATCCACCGATTCGGAAGGCGTCTGTTGAGGTATTCTCGAACAATTAGAGCATAATGACATGGTGCTCCATCTTGTTGAAACACAACATTATCAAGAATGCCATCATCAAGAAGCTGTGGTTCGAGAAACTGCTGAAGCATATCAAGGTAGACGGTACCTGTTACAGTTGCTTCCGCAAAGAAGAATGGGCCATAAATTTTGGATTTGGTCATTCCAAGCCACACGTTAACTTTTGGAGAGTCTCTTTGCCATTCTATGACTTCAGACGGTCTTTCATTGGACCAGATACGACAGTTGTGTCGATTGACTTTACCACACGTGTGGAAAGTCGCCTCATCACTGAATAAGATGTTATCCAATAAACTTTCATTTTCGATTTGATCCACAATTTCTGCACACCTTGCTGCTCGATTTGGATAATCCTCTTCATTTAGGGCATGCAGTACTTGAATGTGATAAGCCTTTTTCATCAGTGTCGAACGCAAGATTCTATGAACTGTTGTCTTGGATATGTTGAGTCTTCGACCGGCCTCCCTAACCGAAGTTGTTGGTTCATCCTCAAACAATTGTCGTACCTGTTCGGTACTGTTACGTGCTGTCCTTGGGCGTCCTCTTCCCACCTCGTCGTGTACGGATCCAGTTCTTTTAAATTTGTTCACAAGTTCACGAATCGCTTTGTCTGTAGGACCGGTTCTGTGGAATCTTCTTGTAAATTTTTCTCTGATTTCATTACATTGCATTCCTTTGATACGGGATGTTACAACAAAGATGCGTTCTTGTGTATTCATTATTAATAGGGTTCTGAAAGAGAATGAAAATAAAACTATGAAAAACTATGAAAAAATTATGAAAATAAAATTATGAATTTTTTTTAGAAATTTATACATTTTTAACACAAATTAAACATGATAAACATAAATAAAAGTGTGTTTTTAAAAAATTTGTCCGATTTCATTGAAATAGATAGTTAATTCTGGGACACCCTGTATATATATATATATATGATACACACAGACAGTGCATGGAACAAGGAACTCTTCTGGGAAAATTAAATCCACTATAGTCCGAATAAGTAATGGTAAATGACAAATACCATAATTTTTCTTTTTCATGATGCTAGCCCGACGTGGGCAACGGGTCACTCGCAAAGAGGTCCCATAAATATAGCTTCCCTCACCAGCTATCTGCAAAGCAGACAGGATCCAGCTTTGGGACATGGATCTAGGGTTTAAAGCAGCCTAGCCCTGCTACATTTAGAACCTCAATATAAGCAAAAGACTCGCTGCCTTCACGTCAGATTGAATACATAAAAGAAAAAGGGGTAACTATTATATTTTTAGCCAAAAACCAAAACTTAAACCTCAACTGGTAGAATTGAGCGTCCACTTTTCAAGGCACATAACATGTCCGTTTCAAGATGGGAATGAACTCAGAATGGTCCCCTGAGTTTTTTATGATACACACAGACAGGGGACCATTCTGAGTTCATTCCCATATATATATATATATATATATATATATATATATATATATCTGGTGCTACTGTAGTATGCAGTCTACGTATGATTGGACGGTCTACCTTTTAATTATAGCTTCTTATCTTGTTTACTAATTGCATATTTACATCCCAATACCAGTCGCCCTTGATGAGTGGTTAGATTAGTCATGATATTTTCGTTAGTTTTAACGAAAATATCATGACTAAACGTAACCAATCGTAGCTAGACCGCATACTATAATAGCACCAATATCTGTGTGTGTGTGTGTGTATGTGTGTGTGTGTGTGTGTTCTTGTCCCCCTACCTATTATCTAAAATTTTATTTATAACTTTATTTCATGTTGGCGTAAGAATTTATAAACTGCTTAGCAACATATCAAGTCTGGCACCCACTGACCAACATAATTTAAAAGATAATGAAAGTGTTTGTATATATATATATATATATATATATATATATATATATATATATATATATATATATTAATATATCCATATTTATAACAGACAATCGCAAGAACATGAAAAGAGTGTTAAAATATAATACAGTACCAGAATTGATTCCATGCACACGTGGTTGTCGCCAAGTATTCCCACAAGGTTAAACTATAAGTAAATACCACTAATTAGGTTCTGTTCATAATATGATACATATATTTATTCGTGTAATATTTTAAATCATTCATTATCGACCCTTTCTATACCTGATTCCGTTTGTGTAGAGCAAACTTGGAGGTCTGTAAATGCATTTGCGATTCGATGCGTTACAAATAAATGTATTTGTATGACTTCCGGGAGGAAACGCAAAGATGAGGCGCATCTTGCTCCTGATAAATTATGCACCAGGTGGCCATAATAAGGGAATGTTCGTCAAGAGGATGATGATTAATATTATGTTTATAAGAATGAAAATTCTACTATTGTTTTTTCCCTCCGGTGATGAACTCCGGCAGGAGTCACGTGAGAGTCACGTACCGAATGTGAGCGCAGTGACCCTCACATATTTGGCTAAGATACCCAACTGAATGGAAGTACCTTCTATTGGCGGAGGTTCAGAAACACATTTTGTAAAAATTTAAACACACACACACACACACACACACACACACACACACACATATATATATATATAATATATGGTGTCCATAAGTCCGGTCTCATACAAAAATTTACTTTAATTAAATTTACAAAAGTAATACATTAAAACTAAGACAAATATTCAAATTGATGTCTTGTTTGAGCACCTTTTTTTTGTTGTTTTTGTTGCAGGTAGAATAACACTCAATAGCTAATATGGAAGTGAGTTACACTCCTGAGGAAAAGGCCTGCGACTTTTCTTCACGAGTGTGGACATAGCCGGGCACACCCGGCTCATCTGGTGCCGCCCTGAGCCAGGCGTCTAGTCTTCTTTTGAAGAATTCTACATTGACACCAGTAATGTTTTTGATCTCCTTCGGAAGCTGGAGCCTGGCTGAATAGTCTTGGCTCACTGAACAACCAAGCTATTTTCTTTTAGAGTTGAGGGTGTCTCTTTTCTGGTCTTTAGTTTGGGAACACTACACATTTTACCCTTCCTTTTTCCCAGTGAAGTTTGGGTGGTTACTGGGTTCAGTTTCAGGTTAAGTACCAGTTTTTTTCCATTATTTTTCCATTATTTTCCACGTGTAAATTGTGGTGTATATTAGAGGCGGGGCCACCAGCTTGACCTCCGTGTGAAGAGAGACCAACGCACGAAACAACATAAGGTTCATAAGGTAAGGTAAGGTATATCTCTCTTCTTCTTCTTTCCAGTGAATATAGATTTAATTTAAGAAGTCTTTCCGAGAAGTTGAGTTCTTTGCAGTCATTAATCTTAGCTGTGAAATGTCTTTGAATTTCTTCTAGTTTATTAATTTCTTCCTTTTAAATGTGGACGTCAAGACTGAGAAGTATTCAAGTTTTGGTATGATCAGTGTTTTCAGCAGGGGAATCATTACTTTATTGTCCCCTCTTTTAAAGGTTCTTAGTACCTGTCCTCCCCCGACTCTTTTTGCTTTGTTTATCGCTATCTGATTTTGTGTCTCAAATTTTGCATCGTCGGTCATTACAACCCCTAAATCTATCGTTTTCTTGATTCTCTGAAATTCCTCTCTATCTGAGATATAATATGCTGTCTGTTTTAGCTCCTCATTTCTTTCATATCTCAAGAGCTGAAATTTCTCCAGGGCTGTGGAGTCGGAGTCGGAGTCGTGGAGTCGGAGTCGGAAGCAATTTTGGTGGTGCTGGAGTCGGAGTCGGAGTCGGTAAAAATGTACCGACTCCGACTCCGACCTCAATATAAATTTTAATAAAATATGTTTTTGTGTGTGATATCACTGGCAGCTATGGTGGTTAAACCACTTAAATAATAAACACAATGTTTTCCATTTCAGACACTAATGCCATTAATTCATTTTTTCTTTTCAGATAATATTTTTTATTTTTAATGCTTATTTAATTTCGAGTTCTTTCTAAATTTCATAAGTTTTTAACTTTCAAGTCTAAAACCCCTTTCACAATGGCAAAGACACTTCCAACAAAGTCTGCAGTTTTTTAATATTTTACAATAACCACAGATGGGAAACATTTCGTGTGTCAGTGTATGACAGAAGATGATGATGATGAAAAATTATGTGAAGCAAAAATCAGTGGTTTTACTGGCTCTGATAAAAATGCACCAACCAGAGCATCAAATTTGAAAAGACATTTGCAGTGTTTCCATCCCAAAATTTTAGAAGTTGTCATTGAGAAAGATAGTAATAAAAACCTTCCAACTACTTCAAAGTTAACAAAAGATCAGAAATCTACTGAACGACAAGCACCACTTACAAGATTCTTTACTACAGACAAAGTTACCGTAACAATGACCACAGATGATGATGCTTCACGTGGTGGTGATGAAATGCCTCTTGTGTAATTATCATCATAGCAGATTTAGAATTAATATACCTTCGGAGTCGGAGTCGGAGTCGGAGTCGGAGTCGGATAGACAAAAAATTGAGGAGTCGGAGTCGGAGTCGGAGTCGGTTTTTTATGTGCCGACTCCACAGCCCTGATTATTTCTCGGTGTTAAATTTCATGTTTTTGTCTTCTAACTATTTGTATATTCTGTTCGTGTCCCTTTGTAGGGCCTCCACCTTCTCTGCATCTCTGATTTTTTCTGCTGATTTTTGTGTCGTCTGCAAACGATGTTATCATACTGTTGTTGGTTACTTCATTGTCTATGCCTGCTAGCATGATAATTAATTAAATTATATATAAATTATTAAATTATATATAAATTATGAAATTATATATAAAGTGTACATATACAGTATATATATACACATACAGTGGCACTCATACCTACTCGTGTAGAGAAATATTTCAGTTATATTCCTCCTTATCTTTTGTACCATGCATAAGATAGTTATGGAGAGTTTACAGTTCGTTTGGAAAAAATTTAGCAAATAAAAAAAATTAGTTTCACTCCAACATGTCATGTAAAACATCAAAGATTTTGAAGAAAATAAAAAGAAATTAAAATGCAAAAGTTTTTGTACATTTATTTGCAAAATTATTTAATACTTCGTGTGTCCACGTCAGGCTTCAAGAATTTAAAATTTTTATCAGTAGTTGGCTGTTTATTGATCGGAGACTGTTGACAATTCTAAATTCTAGAATTTTCTCTGTGAATCTTCATGGAGGACGGATGACTGTACAAGCCATTAGTAAGCAATGGGTCGTCGTGGTAAAGAGCTGTCTACGGATCTTAAGAGATCTGTTATTGCTGCACACGAGTCCGGAAAGAATTATAGGAAGATGAGAGAAGAACTTTGAATTCCATTTACGACGTTGCTACAATTATAAAGAACTGGAATGGCTTTGGAACCAAAGAGAGGACGGCCTTGCTAGATTTCAGAACGTACAACTAGACGGATTGAAAGAATGGCTGCTGCGAATCCACGAGTGACTGCAGGTGATATTTACCAAACAGTAAGACTGTCTAAAATTGATGTTCATCCCTCTACTCAGACTGTACCTCCGTACGGTATATCGAGAAAGAATGGTCTACATGGAAGAACGAACTGCACGAAGAAAACCTCTGCTACGAAAAGTGCACAAAGAAGCTCGTCTAAAAGTACGTCAAGAATCATCAAAATGATAGATTTGCATTCTGGAAGAAAGTTCTCTGGACAGACGAGACCAAACTGGAATTATTCGGGAACTACGATATGTTTGGCGAAACTCAAATGCTGCCTTCTAGGCAAAACACATCCTTTCTACGGTCAAACATGGTAGTGGTAGTTTGCTTCTTTGGGGATGCTTTAGTGTATCTCTAAACTTGTCATCAGGAATCATGAATTCGAAGAAATACCAGAAAATTTTAGAATTTTCAGTTCGGAAGTTGTGAATGGGTCGTAGCTGGGTACTACAACAAGATAATGATCCAACACATAGAAATAAGAACACCATGACATGGCTTCAACAAAAGAATTTCAAGCTTCTCGAGTGGCCCAGTAGGGCATATACTCTGGGTTCAGGGTTGAAATTTTGGAAAAACAAAGTGGCTAATATGTATTCCTATGTAAAAATTAATTCTAAGATGGGTTTATTATTTGCAACTTTTCCGAAAAATCTCATTTTCATGGTCAAAATCGCGATTTTCTGATTTGAAGGCTGCCTAACGCAGCCTCAGGGCACCCAAACCAAAGCGCACAGCTGTTCTGCATATGATTTAGTCTAAAAGCCGCTTTTCTGACCTCATCCTTGCTTTCTTGCGTGTTTCAACACCTCTGGGTGCTGAAAAAATGTTTAGATTTCACGTAAAACTAAAGAATTTTAAGTTTTTCTTCAAAGAATAGGCGCGGCTCACCAGCTCTACTCTGATCGAGTAGCGGGAGACTTGCCACCTGCACGTGTAGGTTTACACGCCTGTTCTTCCTGGATCCCTGAAAAGCGTGGCCTCATAAGATATTATATTATGATCTTATGAGGACTTTCAGCTCTTAAGAGCATTAACGATGGCTTCAGCCTCTTCATCAACCACTCGAACCTGAAAAGCTCTTAAGTATGTCCTGCTTCGATCTGAACACTGGGAGCATTTCTCGATGGTCTATCCTGGCTCTCACCGACCCATCTCTCCTCTCGTGACCGTACACAGCTTGGGAAGCAGTTGAGACTTCCTGTACAGCTCTCTCGCAGGACTGAGTATGAACAGAGAAAGCGTCCACTTTGAGTGGAGTTTTCCTGAGATCCTCGAGCTCAGTCAAGGTCATCTTGCAGGTGAAAATAGGCTCGTAAGTATTCTCTGATTCCCAGTTGATGAGATCCTCAGGTGAAGTGGCCTGCAGGTTGACTTTGGAATTTTTATGGGGCCTCGCTGTCGTATCACCAAAGTCTCTTCCTTCTTTGATCTTCTCTATCTGGCTCACAGCAAAAGCTCTCTGATGCTCATCCTCACTGCACAGGAATGAAGCCAGGATGTTCTCAGGATGTGCGTGGTAAGCTCCTCTTATCACTGCAGCAGAGATGATGTTCATGACCTCGGTAGTCTGGTTCCTCAGCAGCCTCAGGCTTGATAAAACGTGTGCAGGATCAAATTTGAGGTGGTGCTTCACTTTGATGTCGTAGTGCATTTTGAAGTAGAAGTTAAGGCAGAACTTCACGAGGATCTTGAGCCTCCTCAACACCTCCCCCTTCAGTCCGTGCTCCCACATCCACAACAGCAAGATGGCCTGTGCAGTAGTGAGCCACCTGGATTAGTTCAGAGGTCCGCACTTGAGACCAGCCAACTGTGGACTGAGACTTCCAGACTTGATGGCTTTGATCAGAAGATAGCAGTTGTGCTGGTCTGTGGAGAGAGATTTGATATCTCTACTGGCAGCTCTATGATATCTTCAGTTCCTTCCACTGGTTTGAAGTTGAAGTTGACCTCAAGTTCATTCACTTTCTCAAAAAGTTTTCCAATAGGCCCACTGAAGCCTGACCGGGGAGTTACAGGGCCGTCCAGCTTGATGATTAAGTGCCTCAGAGGGAGCTCGTTCACATGGAGCTGACAGATCATCCAGTGGCACTTGCGACCCAGCATCTTCTTCAATAGGGCTATGGCGCCTCCAGACCACCCCGTGTTGGTGTCGGTAGAGTCTCCTCCAATCATTACAAAGCTCTCGTCAGCTCCGTGATCCAGAAGCCACTCATGCAGACCCTGAGCGATCTTATGAGCATGCATTTCTCCTTCCTCAGGTTCCTCGGGAGTGAAATGGAAGAGGTACTTTCCTTGAGGCTCCCACGTGATAGTGTAATGCTCCTTGATCACTTTGTCAGGATGAAATCTCCCTGTCACTTCGTCATATTTCAACACCTTTGTGTTCCTATCCTGCTTGCCATCAAAGAATATCCCAGAGATCTTCTCCTCTGACCTCTGCGTGAGAGCTTCACCTGATGAGGTCATTACTTCCTCCTTGGCCCTCCAGACTTTCATGCCATCTATGGCCAAGTAAGCCTTGTCTTTGGAAAGATGACCGGCCTTGATGAAGTCGTTCAGGAAGCCAGTGGCAACTGCAGCTGCCGGAGCCTGTTCAGAGCCATCTATTGAGAGAATGTTGAACTTCGCCTTCTGCGTCCAAATGGTTACAAGGATTCAAATGGAGTAGATTTTTTTTCTTATGTATGTATGTATTAAACCTGTGTAAGAGTTAAGCAAAGTTAATGTGTTTAAATGGCAACAAATTACGACAAAGGGTTAAAAATATGAGGTTGTGTTCAAATGAATATTCGGTATTTCAACATAGAACAGAAAACCGCAATTTTGAACATGATAACGCGACTTTTGGGAAAAGTTGCAGAAAAGAAACCCCTCTTAGAATTAAAGTTTACATAAAAATACATATTAGGCAGAGTGAAATTCGGACTCGGAAAAGTATGATATGCCCTAGTGGCCCAGTCAAAGACACCCATCTCAATTTGATCGAGAATTTATGTTTTGATTTGAAAAAAAAAAAAAAAAACCTGTCCGAAAGAGAAACCCTTCGAATCTGAATGAATTGCAGCAACTTTCTTTAGAAGAATGAGCTAAAATTTCCACTGAGAGATGTCGAAACTTCGTAGAAAAATACTCAAAACTAATCATTAAGTAATTCAAGCAAAAGGTGGACACACAAAGTATTAAATAATTTTGTTTTGTAATAAATGTACGAAAACTTTAATTTCTTTTAACTTTTTTTTATTTTCCTCAAATTCTTTGATGTTTTACATCAAATGTTGGAATTAAACAAATTTTTTTTTATTTGTTAAATTTTTCCAAACGAACGATAGACTTTTCATAACTATTCTATGAATAGTACAAAAGAAAGAAACGATTATAACCGAAATAGTTCTCTGTCTGAATACGTATGAGCGCCACTGATATATATATATATATATATATATATATATATATATATATATATATATATATATATCTGGTGCTACTGTAGTATGCAGTCTACGTATGATTGGACGGTCTACCTTTTAATTATAGCTTCTTATCTTGTTTACTAATTGCATATTTACATCCCAATGCCAGTCGCCCTTGACGAGTGGTTAGGATTAGTCATGATATTTTCGTTAGTTTTAACGAAAATATCATGACTAAACGTAACCAATCGTAGCTAGACCGCATACTATAATAGCACCAATATCTGTGTGTGTGTGGGGGTGGGTGTTCAGTGGAGTGGGGGGGTGTAGGTGTGGGTGTAAAAGAAATTTATATGTAAAATGTTTCCTGTGCAATAAAATTAGACATGGTAAACTTGGGCTTAAGTCGGTCCTTTGCATATAACTTTTTATAGCTCTTTTCCGTCATATCACAATCGCGCCCAGAAAATATTGCGCTAGTTGATCTGTTGGTAGCTTAACGGAATGTGAAACAACCAACCAATTATTGTGTTATGTTATTGTTAATGAATTCTTTTATACAGCATGAAGTTTATTTGTCTCGATTATCCCTTTCAATGCAAATATAATTATGTAGACATTCTTTTTTTACCATAATACGGGCCACTTCCCATTCTCGTTCATTCCCATTTCAGTTTTGGTCCAGGAATGAGAACTCAGAAAGTGGGAATCTCAAAGGAAGCAATTCTCATATTAATCCATTCCAACTCCCACCATAGGATTTTCAACTTCAAGTCAGACTTTTTACAGAAAATACTCTCCCCCCCCCCTCTCCGCCAACGACGCCGCCGCAATTATGTCAGTCTCGTTTCACCACTTCCCAATTCAGGAACATTTTCCTCAAATTTGGAATCCTCACTTTGAGCACTCCCATTTACAGACCGGGAATAGGAACGAGAATGACATTAAGTGAAAAATATGATAAGCATTTGGACCAACCCATTTTCTGCTCAGTATTTGTACTTTTCTTCTTTTCTCTTTGGTATATTTCTTGTACGCAGTGAAGATCTAACCAAGAATCTCTTATTATTCGCACTCACATTAAAATTACTAAAGATTTATTAAAAAAAGAAGATAAATAGGAAATACTTTTGTAAGAAACCAGCTTGAACTCATCAGCCCAAAATAAATATGTGCTCAAAGGAGAGTCTGAAATTCATTAAAATGTAATTGCGAGTAAATAAACTTCGCGAACCTCTCTCGCGCATGTTGCCAATATGACGTCACACGAGAACAATGTTAATCACTCAATAGTTGTAACTGTTACTGATTTATTTGCTTTTATTAACTTTCATTAAATTATTCATGGAATATAAATAACACAAAATCTTCTGTATGACTCATATGATAAGAATGTCTCGATCAAGTATGGTTAAATATCTTTTACAAATTATGAGGAAGAGATAAGATTAATGGTGATCTCAGGGCCATCAGTTATGATTAGTTTCCCGCCGTACAACCATCTTGACATCTTCTACGTTTCAAGTTACTGGTTTGATTGAGACTGACATTATTATCTCGTCCCGACGCGACATTTATCGACAAGTTATTTTGAGTTAAAGAGTAAGTTACACTAATTTGAGTTACTAGGTTGTTTGATTGTTTTGAGGGGGGTTGTTTAACCTCCTTCGTAACAGCAAAGGTTATGTGACGGAAGGGACCTACAACTTTACGTGGAATCTAAACCATCTAAAGGTCGTTACATCATCTGGGCGCGGAGGACGGTCACCCTTCCAACTACTTATCAAACCCAAGATGCTTAACTTCGCTGATCGACGGGAAGCGGTGTACGACAAGACCAGAACGTATCCCTTAGTAGATTGCTACAGTTCTAATATTACGGTTCTAATAGAGAAAAAATGTACGGGACATAAGTGGAAAAGCCTAAATCTTTTAAGACGTAATATGGCCTCACAATTTTCAGTAATTGCCTCAATTACCAATTTGGAAAACCATATTTATATAACGTATAAAGAAGTCACATTTGAAGTTCAATGAACGACAAAATAACTTCAATTCACATTGTGGAATTTCTTTCCTCTTTCAAACTAGAAAATGAGATTAATTCCATATTCGCGTTTTGTTAACACGGATTCTTTATAGTCTCATTTTGTAAACTTGAACTGCATTTTTTGACTTTTTCTTCGTAAACGTGTCCGGAGATGTCATCCACCAAGTTAAGATCATAGCCAAGAAAGCATAAATAGGTACACAATAATGGCAACCTGTATATTGTATATATTTAATCATATATTATATTAGTGGTGGACCGGATATCCGCATCATTTTTAACATCCGCATCCGCACTTCTGACTGCTGATGTTATGCGGATATTACCTCTAATAAATTATGCAATTTACAATTAAATTAACCTATAAAGTAGCTTATAAGGCCCAGTCATGCACATTTCCTGTAAAGTATTAATATTAATGAACAAACAAATATATGAACCTCAAAATATAAATACCTGGTAACACAGAAAATTGAATGAAACTTGTTTCATTGAATTTTCTGTGGCTGAAACTCTTGAGAAAGTTATTATTTTTATCATAATGAAAACATTAATTTTAATTTTAATTCTTATGCATTGCCTGCCATAATAGTAATATCACGAAATTTGAAAAATTATGTCATATATTCATAATTCTATATTATATTGATAGATTAACTAAATATCCGCATCCGCGGATATTGAAATTAAAGATCCGCATCCGCATCCGCAGATGTTGAAAAACTGACATCCGGTCTACCACTAATATACTATATATATATATATATATATATATATTATATATATATACACACAGGGTGTTCGATAAAAAAGGTGCAAAAATAAAGTGTCATATTTATCTTATTAATCAATATACAGAGGATTGACAAAAGTTAATAGACACCACGAAGATTGTCCCAAGAACAAATAGTAAACTCATCAATAGAATGCCAGAAGGTGTGTCATCTTTACATAACTTGAAGGGGGAAAACAACACCAACATTGATTCAATAAATCTGTTATTAGCTATTTATTGACTTTTACTATAAAAAAAAAAAAACTATGGAAAAACCAAAGGTGTCCATTTACTTTTGTCAACCCTCTGTATATGGTTGTTTACATTTCCAAACTGTTCAAGTTTAGAACACTTCCACATGATGAACATCATTCGTCGTTACAATGCGTATTCGACACTCGAACTCCATTGGAGCATTATTAAAATGCTCTTGTGGAATGGAGCCAATAACTTACCCAATTGGCCTGGATTTGCCATGATACAGAATTTTTAATGTATTCTCAAAGATAAAAACTTCAGAGGGGTTAAATCAGGTGATCGACGTGGACATGCTATCAGTTCCACAGACTATCCAGTGCTCAAACACATCAACAAGAACGGGATTCACCAAAAGTTAACATTTGGTCTGCTATGTCACGTGATTACATAATCGGTCCATTTTTCTTTGGTGATCGTACCGTGACTGGGGCGAAATATCATTACATATTGTGGACATTTTTACTTCCCCGAATGAGGGCTATTGGAGTTGAAATGAAGAGTGGAATCTTGCAGAAAGACCCTCAATTGTACTGTTATTATTGTTCGCACCTTTACAGATACAACTTTTCCTCAGCGCTGGATATATACGAGTGTATACACACACACACACACACACACACACTGCGTATATATATATATATATATATATATTATATATATACACACACACACACACACACACCACACACACACTATATATAATATATATATATATATATATATATATATATATGATGAAAATAACCACGAAGGAAAATAAAACACGAAATAGTGCTCAAGCACTTTCGTCTAATGACATCCTCAGGAACAGTGAAATTAATCGCAAGATTGAGGCTTGAGGCTATACGGATATACACAGTAGATCACAAAGAAAAATAAATAAATAATATGATTGGTGCAGAAAATGTCTGAGAGAGGTGCAGTGGATGTTGGGGTTATATCCATGAGCAAGTCTGAATCCGCAATAAGTCTATAGAAAGAATCCTGAAAGATACAGTAAAGATTGTCCATTTAAACTGTCAGTGTGCAGACAGGGCCGCCGAGAGGGCGGGGAAGCCGGGTTAAATCCCCGGGGCCCCGGACCTCTAGGGGGTCCGGAAAGAGGGGGATAAAATCTAAAAATATTAATAAAGCAATTGATTAAATAACAGAGAGGAAATATAATTAATGAACATACATTTTATAGAGATTATCATACTGTATGTTTTGAATAGTGACTTGGACATATAATCAGTTTGCTTGTTATGTACACAAAAAACATTCATAATAAAATACTGAGTAAACAGGGGGGGGGCCATATAGGGGGCCATATACCGATCCTTCCCCGGGGCAGTTCTCGCCGGCCCTGTGTACAAATGATGTCAAAGCTGAAGAAAGCCTTATATAGATTTACCAAGACCGGGAAGATTTTAAATGAGCCAAGAAGACACTGAAGCAATTCATGAAACGTTTGAACGAATTCCATTTAAATCAGTGAATTACGTTTCATCTGAATTAGTTACGTCATCTTCTACAATCATTCAAGGTTAGCGCTCGAAACTTTGTACGAACATACATACCCTTACAAGATTACTTTGGTGCAAGCAGTTCTAGAGGAAATTTTTAGTGATTTCAGATTTTTGGAGGAAGTTTACAATGATTTGACATTTTCTGGGAAAAATTTTCAGTTATGCGACATTTTTATAACTACTTTTTTCCTAATGAAGTTCATTCCATATCAGTGGAAAGACTGCATAAGGGCCGAATTTGGGGTACAGAACACCAAAAATGTTCTCCCAAAGTTAAATCTAATATCTGGTGGGTTTTAACGAAGGATTTTCCTTTTTTTTTTTAGATGCTCAAATAGTCATTCATACCTAAAGATTTTGCAGACTTTGTTCATTTTATCTCTAAATCGTGTCCTGGTGGATAACTTGATCATCCAACAAGGTAGGGGCTTCACCCCATTAATTTCGTGCATGTCAGAGTGAGACCTTTTCACGCATGACAGATGGATTAAACACACTGATTAGCCCGACCGAGCGGGTTCCCTGAACATAAGACCTGACAGCTAAGGACTTTCTACTGAAGACCAAATATGTACAATTAAACAAGTCTCAGGATTAGGAAGACTCAGGGGAAAAATGTAGGATAAAAATGAGCCCCATATATATTATAATATATATATATATATATATATATATATATATATATATATATATATATATATATATATATTCATGAACGCTGAACAATTGAAATGAACGCTTTGAAGGACTTTAAAAACAGTTTTCAGTGTTGTACACATGAAAATATAGATAGAAATCTGAACACCATAAAAATTCTCAAATTTGCTCTAACTCAACAAGCTAAACAATAAGTATAGATTTAGTACACTCTGAAAAAGTAACTTTATGCACTTTATGGACACCCTGTATGCATTAAGTCAAATTTACCCTCAAATGCGTTTCAGAATATTAAATTAATTGGTTCACACTTGAACATAAGTTATATATATATACACACGTACAGTACATTTCTTGTTCCCAAGCGGAAATTAATGAACACTGTGGTATCTCCTCAGACAAATTTGTTTCTCACACGGAGCGACTGAAGAACATGCTTTGACTACATCATCATAACTATAAAAGTTTGATCTCATTAGGCATTAACGAATCGCTGAACCTTGAATTTATCTGCAGTGACATCGAGGTGATAGCCAGTTGGCTATATGATTAAAGTAACCGGTTTTAAAGGGTTCGACTACCGTAGTCAGTCAAGGAAAGGGGTATATCGTAGTCTCAATCCTAATTTCGTGTATTCGTTAGAGTTTTCAGTAGCAAAACTTCTATGCTGTATACGTACACATGTAAATACATACACATGTAAAAACATACACACATAATTATGTACATACATGCAAAAAAATTCTCGTTTACATTACATTAAAAATTATTCACGAGAATTGAGTTAATAATAAGCGCATTAAGATACATAAAGAGTTTCATGTGAAGTCCGCATGAAGCCTTTCTGAAGGAGTGGTTCTCATATACAGGGTGGCCCATAAGTCCCAGTCGGTTATAATTAAAGCGAAAATACAAAACTTCAAACAAAGTAAAAAGTTTATAATAAGTTTAGAATTAATTATTGATTATTCAAAGTGGAAAATATAACCGTCGACAAATATTCTTTCCTTAGTAATCGATTACGTGATGGAGTTTACGCTAAATGGATTTTAGCTTTAATTATAACCGATTGGGACCTATGGGCCACCCTGTATATATATATATATATATATATAAAACCTTCGTTCTAATTCCGCCCCGAACTGTTCATTCTGACAAAGGTCAAGTTTGGCATTCCACCTCAGACCTACAGTTTAACGTGGAATCCGAACCACGCCAGACAACGGGTGGTCAGAAATTACAAAGTCCTCGCCTGGACTCGATTTCACGACCTCCCGATCAGCAGCCCAGCGTCTTAACCACAAAGCTATCCAGGGTACCCATTTATACCACATCATATGGCATCATATGGCATTGTCTCAGTTCTAGCCGATTTCTATGTCGTTCAATTTTTCATATCTCATCAGTTCACGTGTTTTATAATTTTTTTATTATTTTCTTCGTTCAGTTTCTTCCTCTGCATATACTAGGGGTGGGGGTGGGGGTAAAACCAGTGGCGGATTAATGGTCTGATAGGCCTGGGGATGATTGATCCAAATGGGCCTATGGTTACGTTTATTCATTACGTTACGTATATGATTCTGATCTTCAGTATGAAAACATAGGCTAGTATATTTAACAAAGAAAGCATATATTCTGTATCAAGTTACTCGTAACTTGATACAATTTGTTGATACAGTTCCTATGTTCCTTGGTGGGCCCACATTGTTTGGTGGGCCTACGTTGTTTGGTGGGCCTACGTTGCTTTGGTGGGTATATATTCTTTGGTGGGCCTGGGGCTGCAGCCCAATCGGCCCCCTGTCTAATCCGCCAGTGGGTAAAACTTCAAGGTTATTGAGCGACCACTAAATCTTACTCGAGTTGTACAATATTTCACATGCATTGTTTTTCCATCAAAAGGAACGATTCTAGAGGTTAGGAGTATAGAATTTCTAACTTTAGAAAATAAGGAGCACCCTTAATATACATACCTTTCAACCTTTCAAATGTTCCGTGCGATGATTCCTCATTTCACGAAGGTTACAGTAAGATTGTGAAACTAGTGATTTCATGAAATCCCTTAAATTTTCAGTAGGATTTTCAAACTAGTGATTTCACTCAGGGACTTCAGGTTAGGTTAGGTTAGGTTTTACCTAACCTAACCTAAATTTCATAAAATTTCAACGTATTTCACAATCTTACTAACTGAAATTCGTGTTTCAGGGATTTCATGAAATCATTAGTTTCACAATCTTATATACACACTGTATATATATATATATATACACACGCCTCGGTGGTGTAGGTAGTGGTTAGCGTCGCTGACTACGAATCCATCGGCCCCGGGTTTGAAACCCGGTGACAGCAGCCGGTGTGCAACAAAACCCAGCTGTTCATCCTTCCACACAATAAAGAAAATGGTTGGTAGATAAATGGGTACCCTGGGTGGCCTAGTGGTTAAGACGCTGGGCTACTGGTGGGGCGTGGTTCGGATTCCACGTTAAACTGTAGGTCTAAGTTGGAGTGAAAAGCTTGACCTTTGTCAGAATGAACAATTCGGGCGGAAGCTAACCAAAGTATATATATATATATATATATATATATATATATACAGTATATATGCGGTTGTCTCTAATTTCGTGACTCCAATAATGACCCTCAATAGATCGACTCATTAACTATAAAATTGAAGCTAACACGATAATTATGGTATTAGATATTTATTGAAAATGAAACATACAATAAGAGTACGATATAGGAGACATATTTTATTAGTGTGTGGTTAAAGTGTTTGTTGAAAATGAATGTATTTAGGAATGCATCATAATTTTAGAGAGAATGGGTCATTTGGATGTTATGCTATATAAGTATATGATAATGATAAGCTTTATTGGCTTTATATACAGGGTGTTTCATAACCGGTTTGCCATACTTTGGGGGATGATTTCGGGGGTTATATCGAGTAAAAAAGTTAATACAACATAGGTTCTATTTCCAACCGTTGTGGAGCTACGGGCGCCACCACATTTTAGTTGTCATATTACCGATTACTTGAATCAGCGGTACGGGAATCATTGTATTGGTCGTGCTGGTCCAGTATCGTGGTTCCCAAGATCTGCGGACCTAACCCCGTTAGATTTCTTTTTATGGAGCCTTATGAAAGAAATGGTCTACACTCTACAAGACCAAAGTACAAACGAGAGACGAACTCTCGCGTCGGATTATGGATGCCGCTGCTTACATACGAGAACACCCCGAAATGATTCAATGGGCAGTGGACTGTTGTTTGGAACGAGCAAGGCTGTGCATTGAAAACCGAGGCGGACATTTTGAACATTTATAAGATGTATCTCGTAAAATGTAGCAATAAATACATCAGATTAATAATCCCGTTATTTTTTTTCCGTGCACCTTAAAACGTCCGTAGCTCCGCAACGGTTGGAAATAGCACGTATGTTGTATTAACTTTTGTACTCGATATCACCACTCAAATCACCCCCTAAAGTATGGCAGACCGGTTGTGAAACACCCTATATAATAATAATAATAATAATAATAATAATATTTACTAATTGTTTAAATCATAGCTAAAATTAAACATTTTTACTGTTATTTAGTTTCGACATCAGAACACGCGCAATTTGACCTAAATATATTTAGTAAATTGAATACAAGGACTTTTTAATTATCTGAAAACTCATGCATGAGATGTGTCTATTTCTTCATCCCTTTCGTCTTCTTACATACCCTAATCCCCCCTTGTACGGAGGATATTTACCCACTTTAAAACCAACCCACGGTACGTTGATGTACCTCCTCCCTAATGACTGGATAACGGTCGGTGTGACGGCAATGTTGGGAGGACCGTTCCTGAAGCGTCTGTAATAGACCACGTTTCTGAATCCCTTTTCCAATCTTCCTACGTTCCTTCGAGGTTCCTCAACGTATTCATTAGGAGGAGAAGATACCTCCACTAACGGCTTAGAATGTATTAGAACCGGTTTCGGTGGAGGTGAGTTAGTTTGTTGGTTTATTTCGCTTTTGAACGGAATATTGCCGGATTCAACTGAGGACGAGAAGTTGCATCGGATCTGTTTAGCGGTGAGAGAAAATCCGGCTCCGGTATGGAACATATCCGATCGGAATTCGAGGACGATGGGTGTTTCCGGAGAGAACGGGATCACCACTGAAAGTAGAGTCCAATTAAACAACGTAATAATGAAAATAATGATTATTCAGATCATTAATGATCATTACGTCATTGAAGAATGAATTACATTGTCTATTAACCGAACTATTTTAAACAACAGTTGAAATAAGTTATTTTTTGTTAATTTTTGGGAGATAAATGTTAAATTAACTACAACTAAAAACTAATTCATTGAAGAAAAAGCTGAATAAAACGTACTTTTGATTCCATCTTTCATAGTACCGCAAAAGCGTCTTCCAGCCACGCTCAGATAGGTTTGATAGCATGGAACCTTTCCAGGTAAGTCCAACATGACAATTTCCAGTAATAAACCGCATCGAGAACAATCATTTCTGGAAATAAGAATTATATATATATATAATATATATATATATATCAAAGATTTCGCATACTATTTTCTTTATTTACATTTAGCACATTTAGTACCTGTATATATAATAATATATATATATATATATATATATATATATATATATATATATATATATATATATATATATATATATATATATATATATATATATACACACAGCGTGTCCCAAAGAAATGTATACCCACTTTGTTCGATAATACCAGCTATGAGGATAATAAATATATTACTTTTTATATGTTTTTTAATAAAGAATTTTCTCCTGAATCTAAATATGTAATTATTTTTATTAAAAATTGAAAAACAAAAAAGTTACAGATGTTTAAATTATAATTATTATTTTCGAGACTTCATGTGCGATATTTTCTAATATTTTTGCACGTATACGAGATAAGTTTGAAACCGACGGCACTGTGCAAAACTTACAAAAACAACGTTCTGGAAGACGTCGAACATCTTAGATAAAGTGTCATTTAACCATGGAATTTGTAAATTTTTTGAATTAACTAATAATTACAACATTTATGCTTCAATATCAACACTAAACATAAGTATCTCAAAACAGTCGGTTAAAATATTAGAAAATATCGCACATGAAGTCTCGAAAATAATAATTATAATTTAAACATCTGTAACTTTTTTGTTCTTCAATTTTTAATAAAAATAATTACATATTTAGATTCAGGAGAAAATTCTTTATTAAAAAACATAAAAAGTAATATATTTATTATCGTCATAGCTGGTATTATCGAACAAAGTGGGTATACATTTCTTTGGGACACGCTGTATATATATATATATATATATATATATATCAAAGATTTCGCATACTATTTTCTTTATTTACATTTAGCACATTTAGTACCTGTAAATTAAGTAGAAACAGTGCATATCAGCGAACAATGGTCCTGGATATCCGGGGCTTTTCATCTCAAACTCGGATATTGAAATAGTTTTGTTACATGAACTCAAATTTCGTGCGAAATTCGTGGGTTCACTTTGCAATTTCAGGGGATAAATATCCCCTATGTTGCTTTCTGGTATGTGTGGAGGCAGAGCTTTTAAGAGAACGGGGGTTGGAGTCGGTGGAATATACAGTGACGTTTCACTTGTGGACGATGTTTGAGGAAATATTGGCACCCTCGTTACGGGTTCACTCAAAATACTAATAGTACTAGTAGCCGGTGAGATTCTCGTAAGAGATTGGAATGGGATGATTGGAGGCAAATAGTACGAATTCAGGAAATAATTCCATTTTGACGTCTCATACTTGTCATTTGTAGAAAGATGAGAAATTTGACGCGTATATAATTCTCCTTCAGTTGAAATGGACAGAGATTGAGAATTAAATCTATCATTAATGCGACTTTGGATATTTAGTGGACGAATATGTGTATTTTGTACTTCAAGTGGTAGATAAGATGGAGTCAAAGACTGTGCTACATAACCAGGGTTAAAGACGTTGGTCTCATGTTTATTTCGCGAAAAGGTAGAAAATATTGGGTTTTTCGATATTTCAGAGGGAAAAGAAATTTGCTTGCTTGGTTTTGTGCTTGGTTCTATCTTTCTGAATTGAGTATGCGTACCTTGATTACCCGCGCGCCACCCTTTGTAGGTCCAAATGGAAGGTAAAGGAGCATGTTTGTCGGAAGGATGCGTATTCTGAATGACTCTGAAGTTAATTGAAGATTTCGATGGTGACTGTACAGGGTGAAAACTAAACTGATTTTGCTTATTTTGCTGACCTTGATGCAACCGCTCAGGTCTCATAGCTATACTCGGAGGGGGGATTTGAGAGTAAGAATAGTTGATGATATAAGGTCTAATGAAAGAATACAATTTACACCAATTGCAATTATCGGAGTGTGTCGCGGGGAAATATTTATTATAGTCATTCTGATTCCGAAAGCCAGTTTGGAAGCTATTTTTATGGTCCGTACGATTGATAAGTCTAAAATGTTTATCATTACTAATGCTATCAGTTGTTTTAGTGAAAGGAAGCGTATTAAAATCACCGCCCGGAATGACATTCGTCAAGGGAATCTCTTTATAAGGAGGTTCTGAGTGTGTTTCAAGACATTTGTGGTTTCTCTGACTGTTGAATTGCGTACAGTTCACGGACTGTTCAGTGGAGATTGTGGCGGATTCATTAAATGGCTTTTTCTCTCCCTCGCTTCCATGAAGTGGAAGTTCGGCAAGTTTGTGGCAAGACCTTTGACGAACTTCAATTTTAAATCCTTTTCCTTCCACGTTTGAGTCGGAATGAAATGAAAGCAAAAACTTTTCATTTGTAAAGTGGTAAGTATCTGAAGAGAAAAAAGTAACAATTATTAATTAGCAATAGCTTTTTTTTTAACTAATTCTGACATTAAAATTTATGTACACAGATTTTTTATGTGATCAATATATGTGAAATTACTAAACGTTACACACACCCAAATATACGAAAGACCTTAGAATCATTTTTTATTTTCCTTGTGGGTATGTAACACCCCCGTACCCACCCACCGACACACGTATATATACATATACTGTTTATTTCCAAATCTATATTGAAATTATACCCGACTACATTATTTACATTCCACGTGTACTTTGTCCTACAGTAAGTACATGTCTAAAATTTTGCACAAAATCGTAATTGGTAAGTAGATTGGTAGATTAATACTTACGTGTCTCTTTTGCGTTTTGACCACATATTCTTTTTAGTCCAAATTCTAAGTAATCTTTTCTGCATGCTGGACTTCCTTCAATATCCAATTCTATGATCTTCGTAATAAAGATCACTTTTACATGTATGCATTACAAATGTATTTATGACACATTGTTAAAATTCTTAACAATCAAATTTATTAACATTTTAATTGTAGATAATGAAGGGACGGAAAAATACAAAATATTATATTAACTGATAAATGGTTTTCGGTACTTTGATAATGACAATTAAAGTTATTAATAAAAATGGTAAATAATTATTGAGAAGGGCCAGGAATTGGTACAGCGCTCAGGCCAACTAATGCGGCCCATTGTACTAACTCCTGTATTATCATTGCTACTATCATCGGTTTCTGACAATGAAAATAGCTATAGGGTGTGTTAAGTTAATGTTAAGTTAAACCCTTAAGTTAAGGTAATGTTAAGTTAAAAACATGAAGTTAAGCTAATTTAAGTTAAAAACTTTGTGTTAATTTATATAACCTTAGGTTCTATAACATTTCACTTAATTCTTCTCTACCTGAACCAGCAGTTGGCAGACATCGGGGGCATTCCGGACGATCGTGTACGTGCAGTGGGTACCGGGGTTGTAGAACGAGGGGAACTGAGGGGACGTCAGAGTAACGAAAGAAGAGTAGAAAATACCACCACAATTTGGTACATGGCTCGAATCCGCTCGAGAAATCTGTTGTACTCTGACCTCAAAACCACTCGCCGAAGTCTCTTCGTCGGTGACAAAAGTCATCGGAATGCTTTCTTCAGGGAACGGAATGATATCTGATGTAAGGATAAAATGGTATTACTTAAGAAGATTCCTATAAGAACGCAGAATCAAATTCAGGTGAGATTAAGGGAGATGTTTAAAAAAGAACTCACGTCAAAGATAAACATGAATATATTTTGAAACTGCAGGCAACCACATTACAATAGTGTTCTCTCCTGGCGCACGAGAAATGAAACTCTTTCTTGTCCTCACCATACTTTGTAAAAGGGGTGCTCGCTTCTGTAGGAGTCGCTGCAGAAGCATCCCTCTTGCAGAGCGGTGAGGACAAGGACAACTTTCATTTCTCATGTGCTAGGTGAGAACACTGCTGGTAGGTGGGTGCCTGCGGATTCAAAGCATTGTTTAAGTCCCTACGTTTATTGCGGGTTTCTTATAAGCATGAATGTAATATATATATATATATATGCACTAGAATCACAAAATAACACGTGACCTTATTAATAAGCAAACAACCACAAGGAAAAGGAAACACAAAGTCCGAGCGCTTTCGTGATATATTCACACGAAAGCGCTCGGACTTTGTGTTTCCTTTTCCTTGTGGTTTTTTGCTATATATATATATATATCTATATATATATATATATATATATATATATATATACACACACAGTGGTACTTATAAGTATTCATACAGAAAAACCAACTATTATTTTTATTTGTTAAATTTTGCCAAATGAACTGTAAAATTTTCATAATTATCGTATGCATCAAGCCCGTAGCTAGGGAGGGGGGCTCGAGGGGCTCGATCGAGGGCCACCCCCCCCCCCCCCCACTGAAAAAAATTGTTTGAATATAAAATATGGGTCAATCCCAGAATAGGCACCTGATGTACCTCAATCCCAAATGAAGCACCTGCATTCAACCTCAATCCCAGAATAGGCACCTTGCAAGGAATTAGGTTAGGTTAGGTTAGGTTAGGTTAGAGTTGATTTTTTCAAATATTGATAAAAACAATGAAATTATATCTCTAAAAACTGTTTATATTTTTTTCTCCTCAATCCCAGATTAAGCACCTGTGTTTTGCCTCAATCCCAGATTAAGCATCTAAAAATGATTTCAGGTGCCTATTCTGGGATTGATCCTAAAATATATTTTCTCTTTGAATGACAGATGTTGATGATAAATATTTAAGTTTTTTAGCATTTAAGAATTTCTCTTATTTTAAGTCTGCTTTTATACATTTCCAACCAAGGAATAAATTTTCTTTAGCTTATTATTAATAGTTAAAAGTAAATACTGGTGCAGATATTTGTGTGTAATTACTTCACTTATGACCAAAGTGTGTGTGTGAGTATCATATGTAAAATAAGATCTGATTCAGATATGAAGGAAAGTGTTCAGAGTTCAGACGCCCCCCGCCAAGCCCTGACGATCTTTGTGTGCGGCATATTGTTCCCTGGCTTCCTTCTCTGTACCTTCCCACTCCACTTTTGCTACATTACCAGGAAATTCGAGCCCCTGCACCCTTGGGAAAAGCTGGCTATGGGCCTGTGCATGATACAAAAGATAAGGACGAATATAACTGAAATATTTACGGTATCTGTACGAATACTTATGTGCGCCACTGTGTGTATATATATATATATATATATATACTGTATATATATGTGTGTGTGTCTGTGTGTGTGTGTGTGTGTGTGTGTGTATGTGTGTGTGTTTTCTTACACGTATTTCCGTTTCTGTGTCCACAAAATCGTCTTCGACCAATTAAAAGATAATCTTTTTCGCAATGTGGAGAAGACTCTACGCCAAATTCTTTGAAATATACTCGAACGCTGAAAAAAGAAAATATACATTAATATTTTGTTAAAATTTTCTCCTCTAAGTATAAAATAATTATCCTTAAAACAGTTATTATATCTATTAATCAAACTGGTGATTGACATTATTCTATAAGCGGCTATTTACAATAATCTAACTATCAGTTGTTAGGCTGTCATCAAATGATGAGGCTTATTAATTATTTACAATGCACTAATTGTCAAGCGACAAACTTCAGATCGGATACGGTAATTAATTTTTTTTAAACTTGTTTCTCTTAGTTAACCCTCAACGTTTATAGAATATAATAATAGAAAATGGTAGTTACAGGATAAACTAAAGCTATTATTTGTCATCAAATGCTGAGGCTTATTATTTACAATGCACTAATTGTCAAGCGATAAACTTCAGATAGGAAATGGTAATTAATTTTTTTTAAACTTGTTTCTCTCAGTTAACCCTTAACGTTTATTGAATATAATAATAGAAAATGGTAGTTACAGGATAAACGAAAGCTATTATTTATCGCAATAAAAAAAAATTTTCATTCAAAATCTTTGTAAATATTTTAATTTATGTTTGTTGAGAGTTTCCTACAACTTACTCAAAACGTCATGGAAAATACTTATAAATATCTTCTGTAGGAAGTCGTATTGCAGGCCCGTAGCCAGGGGGGGGGGTCGAACGACCCCCACCCCTTGACAGGAAAGGTCCACTTTTGTAACCATAGTTATAACTTATGATGTGATATTATAATATATGACATCATTTAGCTTTTTTTTTTTTTTGCTTTTTTTGGGGGGGGAAACTTCACAAACTACTCTAAACTACTCTAAACTTAATTACTCTAAACCCCCTCCATAGTGACTAGGTCGTTGCACCAAAAGGTCCGCCTTTCTACAATTTCGAGCCCCCCACCCCATTGGGAAGTCATGGCTACGGGATTGTATTGCCAATTTCGTATTATCAAAGATCTATTTAATTCACGTAAAAAGGGGTTGTTCCCTTCGATGATCGGGTACAAAAAAAATTCTAGTATTTGACGGCCAGCGTCACCCCGAGAAAGCGGGATAATCATTTCGTTCCTCACAATTCCTTCAAAGCTAGCTTGATAGAATACCTACCTGGTAATATTGGCGCTAATTTTGACTACAGTCGTACTACACCACAAGTTTGGAGGGTACCAATGAGGGAATCCTGGACTTAAAAGTGTGAAATTTTCATGTTCGACTGTTGAGTTACAAAACAAAGCTTCTTTTTTAACTTTATTCTCACATCCTTCGTCGATTTGCTCACCCGTAATCTGTATTAAATAAATAAATTATACCTAAAAAGTCGTTTAATTTCCTTTCTAAAATAGACTGTGTGACCTCATTCTATCTATCGATAATCATGGTAAAATTAGAGGTTTTTCGTTTCAAATTATTATTGTTTAAAAGTATGCGAGGAAACATTATTAAACTTTTGTAAAATGTAAAGTAATACAGTAAGTTTATATAACATACCAAGTATCCCTTTCCAGTAATCACCGAGTCTGAATGGAATCTGATTACAGCGTTCTTTCCCGTAAAAGCCATACTAACTGGAACATCATTGAGGTTAGAAATAAAGTCAAATATTTCCTAAATTGAAAACGTTAAAAATTTGAAAAAAAAAGGCTGCATAATAAATAAATAAATATATATATATATATATACACACACACCGGTATATATATATATATATATATATATATATATATATATATATATATATATATATATGACATTGGGTTTGGGTAGTAGTTGGATGGGAGACTGTCCTCCGCCCAGATTATGTAGCGACCCGTGGTTCGGATCCCACGTAAAGCTGTAGGTCCCCTCCGTCATATGACCTTAGATATTGCGAAGGAGGTTAAACAACCCCAATAAAAGAAATATATATATATATATATATATATATACATATGGTGAGTCAGAAGTTCTTCCTCAAAAATATTTACTGTAGTGTTAGTTTTGATGCAGGACTTTTGATTCACCCTGTATATATATACTCACCTATTTTCTTTTTGAATGTTCCGCACATCCTGTATCCAGCAATATCTAAGTAGTCGGAAGGGCAAAGATCAGTAGCATTCCATGGCTTTTCTATGTCAACATCCTCTAAAGTTAAGCGAAGCTGAAACATAATTATGAAGTAGATCTCAAAGGATAAAATATATGTATTTTAACCATTACATTACCAATCTTAACTGAGTTGTTGGTTTATATTATAACCAGTTGTGAAAATGCACCTATGCAATTCACTACGAGAAAAATACACAGTCTCTCTCTTACTTGTTTTTTTTTTTTTTGTTTAGGAAGTTTGATGTAAGATTATAAGAAATTTGGCATAAATTTGGTGCAAGGATTATTTTCAATAAAAATAACAATACTTACTTACAAAGTAAAAAAAAGATGAGTTAAAATTAAAATAAAACAGAAACAAAAGATTCAAATTAAAATAATTTGTTATTTTTTGTAAAGGAAATGGACAGGTAACAAAATTGAAAAATTGTATACCATTACCAACCTGACATACATCTGGCGTCGCTTTTTCGATATAATAAACACAGCTAATGTCCTTCGGATACAAGTTTGGGTAGTTGACGCTCTGAATATGGAACACTTTTGTAGTATGTAGCTCATCGCATGGTTCAAAAATATTTGATTCTGTTTGATGCCGTTGGTTTGCGGGTGTTTCTGTAAATACTGCAGACGAGGGAGCTGGTAAAACTGAAGGTTCATCACTTAGCTGTGATCGTACTTCGTTGAAGAACAAGGGAACGCTATTAGAAGGATGTGTACTACTGTTCACCGTGAAAGGCTCAGTTGTTGTACTACTGTTTTCATAAAAGTCGTATGGGTTGTCATCTAAGGCATGAAAATTAATATTTGATTGATGGAAAAGTGAACCAGGCTTTACGTTTTCCATCGGAATGATAAATGTTTTAGGTTCTCTTCGATTTACTGTACCGGCTCGAACTCCTGCATTAACAATCAAAGATAAAGTACGTCCAATATCCTGCAAATCGTGAAGATCCTCTTCAGTTTTGCTGTCTAGTATTAATTCCCGAGAAGCGAGAGGAGAATGGATGGGTTGAAAATATTCGAGTTCATTGCACATTACTTGCTTTACTTCAAGGTAAAATCCCTTTTTGGAGACAGATTCATCAGTTCTGAATCGAAGACTAAGGCTATTTCTTTCAAACATGTAGTACACTGAAAAATTGAAAAGTATATTAACCTTACAGTGGATTTTACGAAGTTATACCAAGTTATATCTCATCCTTTTATAACATTATTTGTTTTACTAAACGATATACATTATATGTTGAGTTTAATCCTGTTAATCAATATGTTTCAACAACTAAAAAACCTCCAGGGCTACTTCTAAGACAATTTTAATTGGTGCGTTAAAATAGTTTTTCTTTGTATTTGTACTTGATCACAAATAACACAAATCAAATCAAATGTATATGTTGATGCATCTATACACTCGTATGCTAATATCTATTCATACTGTATATATGCTCTTATTTTATTTTAGTAGGTGGGTGAAATCTTTCTGTACGTGAGCACCCAGGTAGTGTGTCCCAAGGATCACTTGGGCCTGAGCAGAAACAGGGTGAGTGGCCGGCCCAACCGCACCCGATGCTGGCAATAGAGAGCGAGTTCAGAACCTCACTGCCTAGAGCCCCACACATCAACTACTGACTTACCGGGCGCCCTTTTGAATAATACTTAATATAGTATAGAAAGTAAGGTTCATAAGTTATTATGAATATCACTAAAACCAACAGGAAGGTTTGCAGATCTTTCATTTGGTAGAAAAACACAAAACCAAGAGCGTGACTGTACTGATGAAGCTTAGTTTCATTAAAAGAAATGGAGTTACACACACACACACACACACACACACATACACACACACACATAAAGAAAAAAGTCTGCAAGGAAGAATCTTTGAGATGAGGAAGAATGGAAAGAAACTTTTATATATTGAGGATATTTTGGTAACATGATTACTAATTTGTAGTATAAGCTATGCAGGGAATGGGGAACGGAGATAACTAATTGTTTGGTGTGTGTGTGTGTGTGTGTGTGTGTGTGTGTGTGTGTGTGTGTGTGTGTGTATTTTTCTGTTGTGTTCGATGAATACCCAATGATAAAAACATGAAGGCGTGGTAATAAGGTTATATCTCCCTTTTTTATTATTTTGAGTGTTTCCCAATTGATCCTTTATTGATCATTCTAACAGAAATAAACATATACAGCATACATATATATACAGGGTGGCCAATCGGTTATAATTAAAGTGAAAATCCATCTAGCGGATTTAAAAAAAAAAGGAAAGAATATTTGTCGAGATGGTTATATTTTGCACTTTGAGTAATTAGTAAATATTTCTAAAACTTATTATAAACTTTTTACTTTGATCGTTTGTATTTTCGCTTTAATTATAACCGATTGGGACTTATGGGCCACCCTGTATAATATATATATATATATATATATATATATATATATATATATGTATGTAGATATGTAGAAAAAGTGTTAAGCTAAATTATAAAATTAGCGGAAATATAGTTATTTATAATTATATAACGAAGGCTAAAGTTCTACTTACGCGGTTCTTTAGAAGTAATATTGCCACAGAGACGTTTGCCTTGTATTTCGAGGTAGTCAAACATGCAGTAGGAGGCCCCCTCAACTACGAAATAATAAGGGGTTAGTAGCAGGCCGCAGACATCCCAACTTGCTTGAACTATTTCGTACTGGCACTCCAATTCATGAGGGTAATTTAAAGGGAACAAAGGGGACGTAAGATTAAATCTTCGTTCTGAAATTAATCTACAAAGGAAAAAAAATGGCGTAAAAGCGCTGTTCAGTATAATATTTAAGATTAAGAATTTGCAGAACATATTAAAATATCATAAAGGTTCGACTCTGAGCTTGTAATATATATATATATATATATATATATATATATATATATATGCTGTTGGGAGAGTTGGATAAATAATGTAATTAGTTTTAGATTTGTGGACTATTTTTTAAAAAATATTACAAAGGAATATAAAATATTAAAGATTTTATAAAGTGCACCCAAAAGTTAGGTGTCAAGTCTAGGTGCGACGTAGCGAGATGAAAAAATTTTGTTTACTACAACAAATGACTTAGTCACGTGGGTAAATGGCCTGGAAGCCTTACACTACTCCTTAGGGTGATAGTGTCATATTTATACGATTTGTATTAAGTTATCGTATTGCTTCCATGCGTTGTTCCATTTTATAAACAATTAAGTTTTGAATGAATCATGTAAAGTGTTAATCAGAACTTTATAAAAATAAAAAAGTTATTTCGTGAGCCGAAAAAAATTCGCTGTAAAGTATTTGTTTGTAAAACTAAGATCTGCGCTTGCAAGACGCCCTGAAATGGGTCGGCCACACTCCGCTCGCAAGACAAGAAAAAATAAAAAGGTTGACATCGATGGAGAACAGGTCTGCAACCAAGTAAATGCTCCATGCTCCATGGAGAATCTTCAGGCTTATAAAGACATCTCAACGTTTGTGTAATGGATGACGAAACTTGATCTCAACTTAAAGGCAAGAGAGCGGTGAGAGAGTAACGGTGTATTTATACGGCGTCATTGAAAATACGCCTGGAAGGATGTAACGCCTGTTAAGACGTATTCGCTACCCAATAAAGAGCGAAGCACGGCATAAGGCTATTTGTCCACCATCAGTAATTCATTTTTGAATTTTAAGTATGGATTGTCCACGCCAGTGTGGACAAGAAAGCAAAAACAGCGGTTTCACAGTTTTTGAGGAAGAGGTGACATTACAGTAACGCTGTAATGGTTGCTGCCGCCGTTTTTTTTGTTAAAATTTACGTCATATTCGTTGAAAAAGGTGTTAAAATCAATTAAAAATTCTAATATAAAGACGTCTTGCCCCGCACTTTGCCTTGCATCGAAGATCAGATGCCAGACTTCATTTTCGTACAAGATCGAGCATGGGCATATCGTTCTAAATTCACCACTATACGGACAAACTATGCAGACCTCAATGAACCTAATATTTGGCCACCAAACAACCCAGGTTTGAATTCTGTTGATTATTTGCTTTGGGAGAAAATGCAACAGTATTGTACCGTGAAACAAAATTCAACCATGTGCGAGAATTTAAGGCCATAGAAACCTCGCAGTTGCAAGTAGCTCAATTTAGGTTGCAATTTTCCAGCAAGTTGTCACTGAAGCTGATGGTAGACATATTGAACTTTGTCGCAATCAATAACTTCCCAAATTACATCAACATAACTGCAGTAGCCGCAATCCAAAAGTGGACTAACTTTCCGTTATTGGTCAGTAGTGGCACCAAACATTTTCCACACACTTTAAAAATCTTAACTCTCTTATTTCTTTACAAATATTTTTAAGAAATACTTTACCAATTTGAAGCCAATTAAATTATCTACCCAACTGTTTATACCGCATTTGTATATTTTTCACTACAAAGTTGTAATCAGTGAAAAAGTGACTTGTTTTCGCCACTCTGTGTGTATATATAATTCACCTATTGCAAGGAACAGATGATCGCAATGGACCTAAGAAAGGTTTGGAAGGAAAGCATCTTCTCGTTTGCCTTCCCTTGATCAGAAATCCCGAAGCTCCGAAACCGCCTCCACTCCTAAATTCGATCGTTAAAGAAAGCGAAGTAAAATGCACAAAACCTTCGTTCGAATTCGTCGTGAAAGGTAAGAAAAAAAAGAATAAAATAATAGTAATAAATAATTAGCTTATTAATGACATATCTAGCAATTGTTTAAATATGTTTAAACGTGTTTATACACTTACCTTCGGTCCCCCTTCTGATCCTGCCGCAAAGGATCTGATTTCCAATCCTTATTTTGTCGCCTGGGCATTTGCCGATTTTTGGGTCGTAAGTAAATGAACCAAGGTCAAATCTCAAAATAATCAAAAGGATTCCACAAAAGTTTTCGTTCCTCCGTCGGACTGTGTAATGACAACTGGTACTAGAAATTCAATAATAATAATAATAATAATAATAATAATGATGATGATGATGATTTTGCAAATTTCTACAGGGTAACAACGCAAATTACGGTAAATCTGATTAATTTTCACTTTCACTTTCGGAGTCGACAAGAAATCGCTAAAAGGAAACTAAACTCCGATTTTGCTAAATCATTTCGGAACGAGAGATTAGATTACAGCACCCTCTCGAGGAGAAAACGAATAAAAGAAAGTATGACAAATATTTGAGCCCATACAATTAGGAAGTAAGAATGTCTTACACGCATAATGCGTAATCATAATTAAATATCTACGTTGATTTTAAAAGTATTTTGAATAGAATTGAACTAATGATGAATTTTAAGTTTCCAATCAAACTGCGATACCAAACACCTCATCTGTTCCAAACCAAATTTAGGGTTCTGCCTTTATCTTTTTCGTGTATTTCTCCCTCATTATATTGATATTATCGCAAAATTTACTAAAAATGGATGTATTTTGCACCATTAGTATACAACGTGGGTTGTTCTCCCCTATCTATCATAACATCTATCAGTTGTCACGCGAAAGATGAATATGTACAGTTTCAGGAAAATAAATTTTTCTAGAAACTTAAAGTTTGTAAAAAAACAAAAACAAAAAAAAAAAAAATCTGATCAGTAATAATTAGTTTTGGTTTTGAAATTTTATTACCGTCACCATATAAAGAATAAAATAACCAAGTAAAAACAATATTTTTAATTATTTTATTTTTTAGAAATTTTGTGGGCGAACTTTTATCCAAAATTGTATCCCACACAATTTAAATTATTAAACGTGTTCTGTTATTTCATTAACTCATTTAACAACTATATATATATATATATATATATATATATATATATACACACACACAGTATATATATATATATATATATATATGCGCCTCGGTGGTGTAGAGGTTAGCATCGCTGACTACGAATCCATCGACCCCAGGATCGAGGCCCAGTGACAGCAGGCGGGGCGCAACAAAACCCAGCTGTTCATCCTTCCACACATTAAACAAAAATTGGTTGGTATATAAATGGCTACCCTGGGTAGCCTAGTGGTTATGACGCTGGGCTGCTGATCGGAAGGTCGTGAGATCGAGTCTGGGCTAGGACTTTGTAATTCCACGTTAAACTGTAGATCTAAGGTAGAGTTACAAGCTTGACCTTCGTCAGAATGAACAATTCGGGCGGAAGCTAACCAAAGGTTATATATATATTATATACACATATATATACTGTATATATATATATATATATAGACTTACAATGCAGGATAATTGAGAGGATAATTTGGTGATCGAATATAAAATTCTTCTCCATCAAAACTTTCCGAGCAAAAGTAAGAGGTATTTTCTGTAAAAATAAAAAATAAAAAATATTAAAAAAATTTAATTAAATATTTAAAAATAAATCAAAAAGAACAAAAAAACAACAACAACAAAAAAACAACAACCGTGTAATCCAATTTCACTATTTTATCGACACAAATAACTAAGACGAAAAATATAATGAAATTTTCAAATTATGAAAAAAAATTAAATGAATTTGAAAGAATATTTTTACATTTTATTTTGCAGAAAAAAAATATGATTTAGATAAAATGTAAATAAGACACTTCTCTCGTACGATCTAAAAGGTCTAAATAGTTTGCAAATATTTGTGTCACGTTAAAATTATTTTTAGTTAGATTGTAAACAGTCTTTCCTACGAACGGGCAAATAATGTGGATATTTTCATATTAACAGTGTCCTTCGTAACGGCAAAGGTCGTGTGACGGAGGGAACCTACACCTTTACGCTGGATCTGAACCAATTAAGGGTCATTACATCATCTAAAAGCGGGGGACGGTCACCAATCCAACGACAGCACAGACCCAAGTCCCAACGTAACTTCGCTGATCTAACGGGAAGCGGTGCTGTAACGTGGTCTCGACATATCCCTTATTGATAGTACTTTTTTTTTTTGCACCGTATTTGTGCACCCCTTGGATCAAGTAAAGATAAGCACCCCCAACCTTTTTTAGTTAGCTTTATAAGGCTAACTAACGAAAATATCACGACTTAACCTAACCAATCGTTAGGTTAACTGTACGCCTTGACGAATGGTTAGGTTAGGTCGTGATATTTTCGTTAGTTAGCCTTATAAAGCTAACTAAAAAAGGTTGGGGGTGCTTATCTTTACTTGATCCCACCCCTTTATAAAGGGTGAGTCAAAAGTCCTGCCTCAAAAGTATTTATTGTATAGTATTTTTGAGGCAAGACTTTTGACACACCCTGTATATATATATGGATGACACTCATCTGCACTAAACAACATTTTCTACAAAGCATTCCTAAATAGAGTTATAAGTAATTCCTTACTAAACATATTTAATGCATTAAAATACTAATTTGCACTTACGAGAAGTCTGTTTTGTTTTTTGATTTGCCGATGCGTTCAATTCTTTCAAGTATTGTATTGCCTTAACAGTGGCATTCGACAGCTCTTCATTCCTTCTAAACGACAAAACGCTTTGGGGTTCAAACAAGACTGTATTTGGACGCTTTTTGCCGTCTTTCCTTAATCGAAAATCGTCGTTATTTCTTAGGAAAGAAGGGCTATTTATGCGTTTCACTCTCGCGGGACTTATGAATCTTGGCGTCAGAAAAGATGGAATCTTTTTAGGAGTTTTGATAGTCACGATCGAATACTGGCTTAAGATTTTGGGGTCTGTTTCTTGACTATGGGAGGGGGTTTGGGCTGTAGCTTTATACGTTAATAATAACATATTTATAATAAATAACGTTATCATTTGAATAACATTCATGCTTTGATTCTTAAATTAAACTATATTATATTAAATTATATTAAATTATATTAAATTATATGTAACTAAATGAAATTTTATTATATTTCTTTTCCAAAATCACTTTTATGAAGGTAACGTACGAGTTAATAATCATTCATACAGCCTTAAAAACCTCCAGAGTTTATACAAAATGGAGCTTATACGTAAATCCCACTCCGCAGCTGGACGAAGCAGCGCGTTTCAATGCGTACCAAAAGTATCATCGACAGATCACGAATGATATTCGATTGACGGAACAGCGATCCAGACGATATCTTGAAGGAAACGAATCAGCGGAAAACGACTGGGTGGAGACTATTTTTAGTCGTTCCAAGCCTTTTGTCGACATTACATTAAGTGTCCTTATAATTATCAGTTTGATTGTCTCGTCGTTATAAAGACTTTCTCCCCTCTACTCTGAAATAAAGGTTTGTCTTCATTATCGACTGAATGAAAACGCGATGTTGAGAGAGTGAGAAACGCTTGTACCCGTGACAGGTATTTAAATTTAATTGGGATGACACGTACACTCGATGAAGACTTCGAAAACAATTGAATTGCGAAATATACAGACCACTTTCATAGTGATGTAATAAGCAGGTTGAGCGGGTTGACATAAAGGTTTTGAATGCTGATCATGCATGCATGGTGAAGGTGACGCCTCATATTTCCTAACCATCAAGATAGTCACTATCCACCACATTGGCCATAACGTATAATATAATTAATATATACGCTTAGAATATGCTAAATGGTTGGAATAAATGATTATAATTTGGTTATAAAGTAATTACGCGATAGATTTTTTACGCTGTTAGTATAAACATAGGAAGAGAATTTAGGTAGCCCAGTAGTTAAGATATAGGGCTGCTTATACGAAGGTCAGTGGGACAGCAAGCCTGTAACCTCTGTGCAAACGTACGATTCGCGTGGGATTGATAAGTGTTGACAGAGATAAAAATATAATAGATTAGAATCCTTTATTTTATTTCTAGATATTGTTTTCACTTCTTTGAATGTTTATGTCCGAAACTCCTCTACACCGCAGGAATTGTGGCACTTACGATTTAAAATACTTTCTAATATATAACAGATTTAGGGAGTATTAAGAATAAAAACCGACTTAGAGAAACGATTTTAGCATACATTTGGATGGACGGTACTTGATCAGTCTGAAACATCTTCCGTAGGTCTGCACGGGATAATATTGTAACGAAATATTCAACATTATATATATATATATATATATATATATATATATATATATATATATATATATATATATATATATATATATTTCCAGAAGAGTTCCTTGTTCCATGCACGGTCTGTGTGTATCATGAAAAAACCTCAGGGGACCATTCTGAGTTCAATCCCATATATATATATATATATATATATATATATCCCCGCAAGGGGGTTCTAAGCTCATGCTCTTGAGTGCTCTTTGTGCTCGTTTGTACGTGCTTGTTCCTGGAGGTTTCACGTGCTCCCTCCCGGCCCTAGCACCCAAGGATGATGGGCTCGACCCTGCAGTCTTTCTCATCCTTGGTCTTTTTCCACTTCGACTGTCCCCTCCACCCTTTCTTTTTCCTCTGTCTTTCCTCTCACTTTTCTTGTTTTTCCGCTGAGATATGCCCTTTTAAATAGAGGCGAATCGGTTCTTCCCGAACTTAAAAAAAAAAAATATATATATATATATATATATATACACATTCAACTGCAAAGAACACGCAGTATAAATAACGTAAAGAACGACGCTTGTATAGGAGATATTCCGCGCAAGACGAGAGAGAGAGAACGGAACAAATGAAAAAATGAGGTAACCACCTGGGAATCGAACCCGGGATCTTCCGATTGCCGGTCAGACGCGATACCATTACACCATGGACCTCACTCTTCCAAATGCCGTAATTCTTCTACATACTCGCAGAAACCAATGCCCCAAGGGGGCACCTCCCGCATGCCGTAACATTATATACATTCAACTGCAAAGAACACGCAGTATAAATAACGTAAAGAACGACGCTTGTATAGGAGATATTCCGCGCAAGACGAGAGAGAGAGAACGGAACAAATGAAAAAATGAGGCAACCACCTGGGAATCGAACCCGGGATCTTCCGATTGCCGGTCAGACGCGATACCATTACACCATGGACCTCACTCTTCCAAATGCCGTAATTCTTCTACATACTCGCAGAAACCAATGCCCCAAGGGGGCACCTCCCGCATGCCGTAACATTATATACATTCAACTGCAAAGAACACGCAGTATAAATAACGTAAAGAACGACGCTTGTATAGGAGATATTCCGCGCAAGACGAGAGAGAGAACGGAACAAATGAAAAAATGAGGTAACCACCTGGGAATCGAACCCGGGATCTTCCGATTGCCGGTCAGACGCGATACCATTACACCATGGACCTCACTCTTCCAAATGCCGTAATTCTTCTACATACTCGCAGAAACCAATGCCCCAAGGGGGCACCTCCCGCATGCCGTAACATTATATACATTCAACTGCAAAGAACACGCAGTATAAATAACGTAAAGAACGACGCTTGTATAGGAGATATTCCGCGCAAGACGAGAGAGAGAGAACGGAACAAATGAAAAAATGAGGTAACCACCTGGGAATCGAACCCGGGATCTTCCGATTGCCGGTCAGACGCGATACCATTACACCATGGACCTCACTCTTCCAAATGCCGTAATTCTTCTACATACTCGCAGAAACCAATGCCCCAAGGGGGCACCTTCCGCATGCCGTAACATTATATACATGAAACTGCAAAGAACACGCAGTATAAATAACGTAAAGAACGACGCTTGTATAGGAGATATTCCGCGCAAGACGAGAGAGAGAGAACGGAACTAATGAAAAAATGAGGTAACCACCTGGGAATCGAACCCGGGATCTTCCGATTGCCGGTCAGACGCGATACCATTACACCATGGACCTCACTCTTCCAAATGCCGTAATTCTTCTACATACTCGCAGAAACCAATGCCCCAAGGGGGCACCTTCCCATGCCGTAACATTATATACATTCAACTGCAAAGAACACGCAGTATAAATAACGTAAAGAACGACGCTTGTATAGGAGATATTCCGCGCAAGACGAGAGAGAGAGAACGGAACAAATGAAAAAATGAGGTAACCACCTGGGAATCGAACCCGGGATCTTCCGATTGCCGGTCAGATGCGGGAGGTGCCCCCTTGGGGCATTGGTTTCTGCGAGTATGTAGAAGAATTACGGCATTTGGAAGAGTGAGGTCCATGGTGTAATGGTGTCGCGTCTGACCGGCAATCGGAAGATCCCGGGTTCGATTCCCAGGTGGTTACCTCATTTTTTCATTTGTTCCGTTCTCTCTCTCTCGTCTTGCGCGGAATATCTCCTATACAAGCGTCGTTCTTTACGTTATTTATACTGCGTGTTCTTTGCAGTTGAATGTATATAATGTTACGGCATGCGGGAGGTGCCCCCTTGGGGCATTGGTTTCTGCGAGTATGTAGAAGAATTACGGCATTTGGAAGAGTGAGGTCCATGGTGTAATGGTATCGCGTCTGACCGGCAATCGGAAGATCCCGGGTTCGATTCCCAGGTGGTTACCTCATTTTTTCATTTGTTCCGTTCTCTCTCTCTCGTCTTGCGCGGAATATCTCCTATACAAGCGTCGTTCTTTACGTTATTTATACTGCGTGTTCTTTGCAGTTGAATGTATATAATGTTACGGCATGCGGAGGTGCCCCCTTGGGGCATTGGTTTCTGCGAGTATGTAGAAGAATTACGGCATTTGGAAGAGTGAGGTCCATGGTGTAATGGTATCGCGTCTGACCGGCAATCGGAAGATCCCGGGTTCGATTCCCAGGTGGTTACCTCATTTTTTTATTTGTTCCGTTCTCTCTCTCTCGTCTTGCGCGGAATATCTCCTATACAAGCGTCGTTCTTTACGTTATAATATATATATATATATATATATATATATATATATATGGGATTGAACTCAGAATAGTCCCCTGAGGTTTTTTTCATGATACACACAGACCGTGCATGGAACAAGGAACCCTTCTGGGAAAATTAAATCCACTATAGTTTGAATAAGTAATGGTAAATGACAAACACTATAGTTTTTTCTTTTTCATGATATTAGCCCGACGTGGGCAACGGGTCACGGGGCAAAGCAGATAGGATCCAGCTTTGGAACAGGATCTAGGGCCTGTCCCAAAGCTGGATCCTATCTGCTTGGCAGATAGCTGGTGAGGAAAGCTATATTTTTGGGGTCTCTTTGCGAGTGACCTGTTGCCTACGTCGGGCTAACATCATGAAAAAGAAAAAAACTAGTGTTTGTCATTTCCCATTACTTATTCGGACTATAGTGGATATAATTTTCACAGAAGAGTTCCTTGTTCCATGCACGGTCTGTGTGTATCATATATATATATATATATATATATATATATATATATATATAGAAGAGAGAGAGAGAGAGAGAGAGAGAGAGAGAGAGAGAGCGACTGGAAATCCTTTCCTCGCCGTTCGGAGGAAACATAGGTTTTGTGGTATTTCCCGAAATGCCCACCAGAGGACGTCACCATTTAATTTAATTTACAGAGCTGGGCACTTGCGTTTTTTTTTGCGGTACTGCGGTACTGCGGTACTACCGTGTTGGTCGGTACCGCGGAAAGTACCGCGGGAAATTTGAATGCGGTAGCGGTACTGCTGTACTTTCAGCGATCCTTTGCGGTACTGCTTTATGCGGTACCGGTTTGATAGTGCGGTAGTAGTACCGCAGTACCGCAGTACCGCAAAAAAACGCGCAAAAAAACGCAAGTGCCCAGCCGCCACCAAGTCTTATAAAAGTGCAGGTTCTTTCTCAAATCACCCTCACTTGCTATTTTCTCGTTTTTGTCGTTACGTCTCACTCTCAGCACCTTCGTCAGTAGCACCATTCGTCACGTCACCCGCTCTCCGGCCTTTGCAGGAGAGCGGCCCGCTGTTTCTTCAAGGCTCCGGTCAAGCATACACGAAGTCTATCATCAAGTAAGGCCCTCACTTTGCTCGTTACTCCTCCTCATGAATCTCCTCTTTCACGTAGCGCCGTTCGACCTCAGTCGGCCTCAGTCCCTCAAGCAACACCTCAACAATACACGAAGCGAATCAACACTTGAGGCGACCTACAATTTCATTCCGCTGAAAGCAAACATCACTCTACCGGCGTCATCCTTCTGACCCTGGCTTCACTCATCCTTCACCACAATTCGATCGGCGCTCGTTCAACAAGTACCTCAACACGTCTTCAGAGTTATCTACGGCGAAACGCAATACGGTCAACTTCACGAGGCCCTTGTCAGTCTTCAGAGTTATCCACGTCGAAATTGCTGGTCGGTAATCCTCTTGTCGGCTCTCACTCGGCCTACAGTGTTCTGTTACGTCGTGCTAGACTATTCAGGATTTAAAGCTGAAAAGTCCACAAACTCTGCCTAATCGCGTAGGCCTTAAAAGTGTCTTCAATACCCTTCAAACTAACTCTCTCGTTAAGACCGCAGTAGGCCTATTCAAGTGTTGTACCAATACCGTAGTTTTGTATCACCTTGTTATTGTGTTCACTCATATAACTTACTTATTTTGCATCGGATTGTTTATGTGCTCTTTTATGCATTTCATTTTTACCGACCTAATCTATTTACTGTACTATACCGTACTTTCATTATTTCAATTGTTATTGGCTTAATCACTTATTCTGTGTTCACCTCTGCATATCTCATTAGCCTACCTGAATTAGTGTACTTACTTAACAATTAGACTGTATAACCATTTCTTATTGGTAATAATCAGTCATCTTTAGCATAGTATAAATACCGTTATGTAATTATTAATCGCTATAAATACCGTTATATAATTGTTAATCACTGTGAACAAATAATTGATTTAGTTTCTTAATTAAACACAAAACAACAAAGTTATTTCTCTCTCCTAATTAAATACTGTTTGTTTGGGTGTAGGCCCAAGCTGGTAACTCCTAATTATTCATTTCAATTTAATTCATAAATTATAGTAAGCCCTTTCTTGGCCACATCAAATTGGGAATCGGTAGGACACTATGTATATATAATAGCTGAGGTACCCGGCGTTGCCCGGAATAAATTTCACATTGCTGTTGCATGTCGTTCACGGTCAGCTTCAAGGCGTGATTGTCTTTCTTGGGGTGTTTCTCTTGCTCTGGTAGCTGCTACACTTTCTCAGACAGCTTCAAGACGTGATTGTCTTTCTTGCAGTGTTTCTCTTGCTCTGGTAGCTGCTACACTTTCTCGGACAGCTTCAAGACGTGATTGTCTTTTTTGGAGGTTTTCTCTTGCTCTGGTAGCTGCTACACTTTCTCGGACAGCTTCAAGACGTGATTGTCTTTTTTGGAGGTTTTCTCTTGCTCTGGTAGCTGCTACACTTTCTCGGACAGCTTCAAGACGTGATTGTCTTTTTTGGAGGTTTTCTCTTGCTCTGGTAGCTGCTACCACTTTCTCGGGCAGCTTCAAGACGTGATTGTCTTTTTTGGAGGTTTTCTCTTGCTCTGGTAGCTGCTACACTTTCTCGGACAGCTTCAAGACGTGATTGTCTTTTTTGGAGGTTTTCTCTTGCTCTGGTAGCTGCTACACTTTCTCGGACAGCTTCAAGACGTGATTGTCTTTCTTGGAGGTTTTCTCTTGCTCTGACTGTTGCATGTCGTTCACGGTCAACTTCAAGGCGTGATTGTCTTTCTTGTGAGCTTTCCTGCTTCCGGGCTTCTTTATTTTTTCTGGCTGCTGATGTAGATCTGCCCAAACTTGCCCGTTTCTTTGGTGGCATGGTAAAGTTGTTGGGATTTTCAAAAACTGCAAAAAAACATTGCCACATTAACTTCCTGTAACTATTCGCACAAACAGACAAACAAACAGGCTGCCCGACTTATGTTGACATTCTTCATCCCATAAGAGGTTCCAATGCCAAACTTGGTAGATCTAGGTCAAACGGTTTGAAGTCGTCCTAAAAAATAATTATATGTGAAGCTCAAGATTTTCATGACTGTGTTCTTTTCTATAGTTTTATTGACCAAATAATTAGTCATGAAAATGTTAAGATTCAGAAATCTTGACACAATGTGAAGCTCAAAATTTTCACGGCTGCGTTCTTTTCTGTAGTTTAATCGCGGTGCTGGGGCCTTCGGGCCCAGTAATTTTAATTATTTAATTTATTAACATTCTTCATCCCATAAGAGGTTCCCGTGCCAAATTTGGTAGCTCTAGGTCAAACGGTTTGCGCTTGCATAAAGGACAGACAAACCAACAAACAGACAGACAAAAATAGATATATACTAGGTGAGGTACCCGGCGTTGCCCGGGTTAATTGAATGCCCAGTTAAGTCAACTGAATGTCCGGTTAGGTCAACTGAATGCCCCCCAAACCCCCTCACTCCCTTTATGCAACTTGGGGGCTAATCTCCTCCCCCATTACCCCCACCCCTCCCCATTACCCCACCCCTCCACCATTACCCCCACCCTCCCCATTACCTCACCCCTCTCCCCCACTTACCCCCACCCCCACCCTTCCCCGATTACTGCTGGGGATAAATTTCACAAACAGACAAACAGACAGGCTAAACTACAGAAAAGAACGCAGCCGTGAACATTTTGAGCTTCACATTGTGTCAAGATTTCTGAATCTGATCAGATATCTGGTCAATAAAACTATAGAAAAGAACACAGTCATGAAAATCTTGAGCTTCACAGTGCCGCCCGTAATACAATCAGACAAACAGACAAGCTGACCGACTCTGTGTTGACATTCTTCATCCCATAAGAGGTTCCCATGCCAAATTTGGTAGCTCTAGGTCAAACGGGTTGCGCTTGCATAAAGGAAAGACAGACAGACAGACAGAAAGGCAAATATATATATATATATATATATATATATATCCCATTGCTTAGAAAAAATAAAGTTATTTAAACAGGACGTTCGCGAAAAGAATTACATTAAACAATTAATTTATAAGCCATTTTAAGGCAAAAATTAAATAGATAACTCAAAGAGTTATTAAAAAGTTTCCCCTACATAGTCAAGTTTTCTGTAATTTGTTTTTTAAATTTTTGTATAGACTTTTATTTTTTAATTTTCCTTGTGAAAATATTGAAAAATAAAAGGCATAAAATAATTTGAAACATTACTTATTAATTGAGTAATGTAGGGTCTTATTGGGTTATTATAAAATAGCACCTTTGAATAAAACATGAACTTTCATTCAATGAATATTATATAATATAATATAATATTATATGACATAACTGAATCACTTCACTGATGGGTTCGGTTAGGTTCTGTTGTTGTATTATATGAAACATGAAGTAAATGTTATAATGTTATAATGTTTCAGACCAACAAAGACCCTAGGATCCACTCATGGCTGGTCTACCTAACTGTGTTCGTAATTGTGTATTGTGCATGTCCTCCGTGGTGGCGGAGGGGACCTACAATTTTACGTGGGTTCCGAACCACAAGAACATAAGAACATAAGAAATTTTTATAGTGGGCACACTAGGGGCCACTCGGCCCATCGAGGGCTCCACTATGTAAAAACTGCCTGTACATTGGCAACAACCAATTTTTACAAAACTAAATAATTATCAATTTAAAACTAATTAATTATCAATTTAAAACTAAAGATAGAATCTCTGGATCCAGAGGATCAAGTCATAATAGACTACTATCCACAAATATGTTACACTCTATATCTATTTATAACCGACATGCAAATATATCAGATCCAAAGAATCCAGTCAATTTCATTACGGTATCCATCAATACCAGTACCTTGCCAACCAAAAATAAGTCACGGTCCATATCAATTGCGGACCAAGTCACAATTTACAACCATATACATTACAATATATATACTTAGGAGGAAAAGTGTAGGTGTGGCTGTAAAGACTGTACAGTAATGTAGAAATGTGTGTGCACCCATTTTGGGTCTCCCATTTAAAGGTGTTTGTGGGGCAAGTGAAGATCATGAGTTTTTCAATACCTCACAGTACTATGGGGGGCACCGCTCGGCAGAGGAATCTCTTTAAATGGGGTGTGTAAGGACAGAGAGTATCCCCTAACCCAAGATGCTGCCTCCCTATATCCCACAACACTTGTAAAACTATGTTTTCTTAAATTTGTTCTACATCTTGGCTTAAATAATTTCATACTATGACCTCTAGTCTGGTTATTGTGATCTTTAATGAAAAGAGAATCAAAATCTATCTTATCCAACCCTTAATTTTACTACCTTAAACTATACCCAATCTATCAACATATGCGTCTAATCGATTTTTAAACATGTTTATAGACGTGCTACTAATTACTTCTACCGGCAAACTATTCCAGCTATTTACTATTCTATGCGTAAAAAAGTTTTTGGCAACTGCTGTCTCGAACCTTCTACTTGTCAACTTACACCCGTTATTTCTAGTCCTATTATATTGAGATATTTCGAAAAAGCTATCTCTATCTACGTTATCGAACCCATTCATAATTTTGAAAACCTGGATTAGATCACCCCTTAGCCTCCTAGTCTCGAGTGTAGTCAATTTTAACTCTTTAAGCCTATCCTCGTACGACTTTGACCTAAGCGACGGAATCATCTTAGTTGCTCGTCTTTGAACTCTTTCGATTTTGTCTATATCTTTGCGCATATGCGGATTCCAAAATTGGATCGCGTACTCCAAATGGGGTCTAACTAATGATTTATAAAGAGGAACTATAATATCGCGCGATTTGTACTCAAAATTCCGAGCTATAAAACCTAACACTTTGTTCGCTTTATTGACCGCTGCTGTACTTTGTTTCGCTACTTTTAAATCACCAGTGACTATAACTCCTAAATCTTTTTCCTGCTCTACGCTTATCAACTCTTTCCCTGACATACTATACGCAAAATTACCGTTACGCGAACCTATATGTAAAATTTTGCACTTATCGACGTTAAATCTCATTTGCCATGTGACTGACCAATCAACGATTTTATTCAGATCATTCTGGATTTTACCTCTATCTTCGTCATTAATCGCCCTACCACCCAGCTTCGTGTCATCCGCAAACTTTGAAACTGTACTGACTAGGCCGACATCTAAATCGTTAATATATATAAGAAAAAGCAAGGGGCCCAATACAGAACCCTGAGGAACGCCACTCGCTACATTAGCCCAACACGACTCCGCTCCATCAACGACCACCCTCTGTTTCCTACCTCGCAACCACTCTTCTATCCAATTTATTACTACACCCCTGATTCCATGAGCCTTAGTTTTCTCAATGGGTCTTTTGTGCGGTACGGTGTCAAACGTTTTTTGAAAATCTAAATACACTACATCAACCGCCCGATGACTATCGTAAACGTCAACCACGCTTTGAAAAAATTCTAAAAGATTAGTTAAGCAAGATTTGTTTCGCCTAAAACCGTGCTGCGTATTTCTAACTAAGTTGTGTTCGACTATAGGATCCCTAATTATTGATTCCAGTAGCTTACCTACAACAGACGTTAAACTGATTGGCCTATAATTTCCCGCCGCACCTTTATCGCCTTTCTTAAAGATAGGTGTTACGTTTGCTAACTTGAAATTATCTGGTATGCACCCCTCAGAAATAGACGCATTAAAAATCTTTGTTAGCGGCACAACAATGCTATCTTTTAATTCTTTTAGTTGTATGGGATATATGGAATCTGGCCGCGGTGATTTACGCGTTTTCATTTTATCAATATAGCGCATTACCTCCCCTTCACTAACCACAATATTATCCAAAATATTACCATTATCAAAGGGTATTATGTCTATGACCGTAGGGATATTCGTTACATCTTCTATAGTAAAAACTGACTTAAAGAATTCGTTTAGCAAGGTAGCCATTTCCTTGTTTTCCGAAACTAGATCTCCGTTAACATTTTTCAACGGCCCCAAGACACTTTTTACTGGATTTCTATTGTTGACGTATTGAAAGAATCGCTCGGGGTTTTCTTTACCGTCACGAGCTATGGAGATTTCAAATTCGCGCTTGGACTTTTTTATCACACTTTTCGCTTCACGCCTTAGAGATATGTAGTTGTTTCGTAACCACAAATTGTCTTTATCGCACTTATGTCTACTCTTTATAATGTCTCCTACTCTAGAAGTAAACCGCAAGGGCTTGTTATTTACTTTCGCACGCTTAATTTTGTACGGTACACATTCCTCATTTATAGTCCTAAATACTGTTTCAAACGATTCCCACATTAGTTTTGCGTTGGAGATTACGTTTTCCCAATTGACGTGTGACAATTTATTTCGAAATTTACAAAAGTCTGCGTGCTGGAAGTTAGGAATTTTAGTCGAGTTAGCTGGTTTCGAGTGACTTACTGAGAGGACAAACTCTACCATATTGTGATCGCTATTGCTTAACGGTTCTATTACTTGAAGATCAGTAATTAGCCTATCATCCGTAGTTATTACTAAATCTAAAATACTGTCCAACCTCGTAGGTTCCCCAACCTTTTGAATAAGAAAGCTATCCTCGAGAAAATTAACTAAACGATTACCTTCCGCGTCTCCCTGCATTGTATCGTAATTCACGTTGGCGCAATTAAAGTCACCCATAACTAAAGCCTGCTCACTACCTATTATTCTCTTTAGTTCACGATATAACGCTTCGTCCGTATCAGCTGTTTGATTAGGGGGCCTATATATAACCGCAACAAAAGTTTGAAATCGTTCAATTTAAGTTCTGCTATAGTCGAATCTATTGGTTCTGGAATTGTGTGCTTTACTTCTATAACGTTCGCAATATTATCTTTGATATACAACATAACACCGCCTCCTCGCCTACCTATTCTGTTTTTAACAAAAAGTCTATAACCTCTAATTTGATACTCCCCTACAAAGTCACGTGTTTCAGTGCTAAGCCACGATTCATTTATCGCAATTAAATCATAGTCTTTACAAGCAATTAAAGAAAAAAATTCGTTTATTTTATTTCGTAAGCTACGAGCATTTAAGGATAGAACCTTCAAATTGTTTGTAATTGCGACACCTTCGCGAGCGCAGGGGAAATTTGTGGAATTTACGCTGGGACCGTTTCGGCAGCCTGAAAAGAAGAGACAGTATTATGAAATAGTCTTCCTAAACGCGCAGCTCCAACGTCATTAAGATGAAGTCCATCTCCGAGGAACAAGTCCCTCCTGCCGTAGAAACTGTTCCAAAAATTCGCAAAATGCACTCCTTCCTGTTGGCAAAGAGACTTTAGGTTATTGTTAATATAGGTCGCCTTGCTGTAGAAATCGTTACGTTGGATAATTCGAGGAAGTATACCTGTTAAAACAATCTTATTAGTTTTTTCCTTTAATCGCTCTAGTAAGTCCCTGTACCTAGCCAGCAGTTCTTCCGATCTAGAATTTAAAACGTTATTAGTACCGACATGAATAACATACGTTGTGTCCTCGGCGGTACCGTCTGTAAAATGGTCAACACTATTAGTTATATCCTCCACCCTTGCACCAGGGTAGCAGTAACGGCGCCTACGACGAGGGTTTCTCCCACAGAATTCCTCGAGCTGCCCTCGAACAATGGAATCGCCAACGAGTCGTATTTCCGGTTCATCAGCATCTTCGAAACCTAAAACAGAAAACTTATTGTTTGTTATTACTGGTAGACAAGTCTTAGGTTTTCTCAATGGGGCTCCATTACGCACTCGAACGAAGGGTTGGGAACTAGGGAAGAGAGAGGGCTATTAGTACTATTTATATTATTAGTAGAAACTGAGGCAGGAGGGGTCGTAACTGGAGTCTCAAGGGATTCTAATTTTGCCGTCAGGAGCATCACGCTTTCTTCAAGCCTAACTCTGGCCTCCCTCTCACGTTCTAACTCGTTCCTCAGCACTTCCATGCTTGAGCACCACCTGCAAACTAACTGTTCATTATTATTAGCCATTGTAAACGCGTAAGCGGCAAATTTCCCTTCACAGCGACTGAAAGTACTTGACGGAGGTGCCATGCTCTTAATTAGTTAAAAAAAAAAAAGAGCGCTTGGAAATTAATAAATTACAACGTAGGTCTACCGCGTGCTTATTGCACCGTCATCTGAGCAAACCCGCAAAAATGTTCCTGAAACACAGAAACAGATTCTTGTAACACAAATTTATACTAAATGAATATATAATTAAGCTACCGACGAAAGATCTGTAAAAGAAAGAGTATTAGTAGTACTTATCTGTCCGCGATTCGACCGACTTTTTTCCTTTTTTCCCACGGTGTGTGACCACACTCTACTTGACCTCCCGAAGGAAGGGAAAATGTACCTTATAACTCCTCGTTTTCTGATAGATTTGAAAAACAAACAAGGCAAGCCACGTGCACTATCTTTAGTTTAATGAAATAATATAGTACTGAATAAAGTTAATTGATGAAATATATTCGTTAATGAATGATTAGTAACACGAAGTAATTTAGTTAAGAATGCACTAAACACTATTTTTTTTTTAAAGACACCTCAACGAAAACCACTTATTCAATTGATAACACTGGACACTCGATAAAACACGTCTGTTCACAAGGAAAGACTGATCACAAGATCCGTAATTTATTTCTTTATTTATTCATTTACTGCATAAAATTGAGTTTCTTCGCGACTGTAATCTTGCCATATACGCATTGATACTTACGTAGACCTTAAACATTTTACGCCTAAAGTTAAGCATCAGTTATAAAATTAGGGATATCATCTTTCTTACGTGACATTTTATCAACTAGTTTATTTACGGTTAGATTGAGTAAGTGAGGTCAAATTAGGTTAACATAGGCACTGCTGGGATTAGCGGTGCTAATTAGCGCCGCTAACTTTTTATTAACGATACTGTTCGCGGCGCTAATCTTCAAAATTGTTAGCGAAACAGGTAGCGGCGCTAAGTTTTTAGAGAAAGTCAATCGCTAATTTTTCAAAACCACTTGTACTAAAATATGGTTCGCCAACTGCAGTTCTTCATTATAAAAGACTGAGGCAGCACTAACTGCAAGTTGATCATGACATCAGCATGTAGAGGTTGTCAGCTGCAACTTGTTGGACAGACTCTGTATATCCACTGCTCTGCTTGTAGCAAAACATGTTGCCTGTTACAGACGGAAGGCAGAATATATATATAAATTGGGGTGATTTCGGAAAAAATTAGACAAAATTAGCGTCAGCGTTAGCGGCGCTAACTGTTGAAATGCTTAGCGTTAGCATCAGCGGCGCTAAATTTTATGGTAGTTAGCGTTTAACGTTAGCGGCGCTAACTTTAGGAGTTAGTGGACACAGCACTGAGTAGGCTATAGGATGGGTTAGGCGAAGCTTAGTGAGGTTATTTTTCCGTTGACGAAATATTTATACCAGGACCAAGGCCTAGGCTTCGGTCCATAAAACATGGATCTGTGACAGTGTGGCACCCCATGTTCTCTCTGAAATGTTAATAAATTTATATTTATAATATTTATTGATAGCTGAAACTGTTGTCATTTTATTCGCTCTTTGTAATATGTTCATGCATTTCTGTAAGATATTTAAGAGAAAAGGAATAATGTTAATAATGAAGAAAAATAATGCATTTTAAAATACAAGTTTTTTTTAATGTAGAAGTGTATCTATACATAGACCCTATACGTGAATATTGAAATGCAATAATTACCTTACACTTTAAAATAATTATACTAAATTACTAACTACCTCAAACAAATTCTTTAATATTCATTTATCACTTCAGCCTATACTTATAGTGTAATATCTATCTATGATAATTAATGATAATGACAGATAATTATACTCTACCGTTTTACAATAAATCAATAATTATACAATAAATCAATAACTCAAAAAACAGAATCTATTCTAATTCTGAAGTCTTTGTTAGGTTGTATACAACTTTACAGTTGTCTCGTAATTCTGCTCAATAACTCAAAGATTAGTGTTTTGCTCTTTAGTTAATTAGTTAAAATCTGCTCATTTCCTTTCAGAGATTTGATAATTGTAGATTCGTATAATTACGAACCAACCAAATTCATTCATTCTTCTCAGAGCTTCGAATCATCACACTTTCTAATTCATTGAGGGAGACAAAAGATGTATTAACATACTTTTTATTTACGATTATATAGTATTACTATCGAATTGAAGTAATGATGATTAATAACAACAAATACAGTTCTAGATAGTAGAGAGAGAGAGAGAGAGAGAGAGAGAGAGAGAAGCGGATGCTTTAAGAAAATATAATGAATTGATTAAGGATACCTCAAAGGAGAAGACTGTAAATACCAATCGATCAGGGAAGTACTCACTCCGAAAGGGGGGAGGGGTCGGGAGACGTTAGGAAGGAAACAGGAAGCGCCGAAACTCCTGTTTCTCCTGTCACTGGCCTCTTTAGCTGATCTTTCTGTGTCTCATCTACACTGTGAGCGGCTCACCATGCTCTCAAACACACACACTTCTCCTTCTGCGCCTCACTACATATGTATGCATCTTACACACTACACATTATTTTCAAAATTAAAAAAAAAGGCATGGGTTTTAAGAACCTCGGAGACCTTGATTTCGGTTCTCTCCTTTTCCTTCTTTGGGTGGGGTGGGGTGAAGTTTTTGCGATCCCTTCTTCTTCTTGGCTCTTTCCTTCCTGCCTAAAAAATCCGTTTTAAATAAAAGGGATAGTGATTATGAATTAATAAGATGCATATATAAAAGATAAAATTCTTTCTTTATTTTCTTGAAGCAAAAACATGAAGAAATTTTCTTTAGTTAAATTGGTACTTGTAGGTTATCCCCCCCCCCCCCCCCACCAATTTTGACAGAATATTTTAATTCAAGGTGTACAGTGATCTATTAGTAAATAGTAAATACTATTCCAGAACAAACAATGTTATAATTACTAATAGATCAACTGTACGCCCTTGATAATTGATTAGGTTAAGTCGTGATATTTTCGTTAGTTTTAACAAAAATTGGTCTCCTTTAGTATGCGGTCTACAGACAATTCACACTTTAGTATGCGGTCTACACCAATTTGTTTTTTTGAAATGTAGTTAAGAAGGTTGAAATGACAATCTTACTTGAAAAAATTTATTGAAAAGTTAAAAACATAAAAAGTTTAATGTAAGGAAAAAAGTTATTGAAAAGTTAAAAACACAAAGTTTAATGTAAGTATACCTTCTTAGCTTGTTTACTAATTGCTTGTTTACATCCCAATGTCAGTCGCTCTTGACGATTGGTTAGGTTTAGTCATGATATTTTTCGTTAGTTTTAACGAAAATATCTTGACTAAACCTAACCATCGTGGTAGACCGCATACTGTAGTAGCACCGGCAATTGAATTGTTTACAACTTTACTGCTTCAAATTTCTCAAGCTACTGATGTTAACAATCATTTTGAATTTCAAGTCAAATAGAGCCTAAGTCATGTGAGCGAGTCATTTAGCGAAAAAAAAGAGCGGCAGAATGCGTGAGCAGGCACAAATTTAACGAAAAAACCTGTAGACTGCACTTTGAAAAAAGTAGAGCGCGGCAAATTTGTAGACCGAAGAATTTGTAGACCGCGGCAGAATTTATAGACCGCATACTAAAGGAGCACCAAAAATATTCTGTCAAAATTGGTAGGGGGAGGGGGGAGATAACCTACAAGTACCGTTAAATTATATAAAATATATTCATTTGGATGATAAAATTTGAAGATTTAAGTTTTAAAATTTAAGCCACAGTACAAACGTATGATCATTTTATTATTCAGTTAAGTGACCGTGAGGGAATCACAGTGTACATAACTACACTAATTGTGTGGTAAAAATTAGTTCTTATTTCCGCATTTCCCTACAAATACCCAAGACAGGATTCGAGCACAGTGGACTCAAAACTATTCTGAGTGGATGTGTAATTTGGTTACTAGGGTATCAACCCAGACCACCGAAAAGGCTCATTATGTTGTTTCGGGATGCTTTAATTTGCATTTTAAACATATTGTGTGATATCAATCTTAATTTTGTAGCTTATTAGGTTTTATCACCTCATTTATACACCCTACTGGGGTTTCAGTTAGAATTCAGAATTATACGCAACCATCACCAACCATGCGTTATACATCATATAGTATCAAAGAAAAACACGCTAAAGTGATATAAATGGTAAAACCTGTATTTTATGCGTAAAACGGGAACAGAGGATGTAATAAACTAGATACAAGCCAACATTTATGGATGTTCCCTTGGTTCAAAATCGAGGGTAAGAATCACCTAAAGCAACATCATATATTTTGTAGCATTAAGGCAGTATATTAACTTTTGAAATCTTATTTTTTGAACAACTATCTCTCTTTGGGAAAACCTAATAATTAATATAAGCTTTGCAGTAAAGTACTGCTTTCCAGAAAAATAGTTGATCCACACCGAGGTCTATTAGCTGACAAATTTTTGCAGTTGTCTCTCTGCTCGTTTGTACGCTTGTCTGAATAAATAATTTGTTGGTGTACCTGTTACAGCAAATCATCGGTATTATTTACTTTATTCTTTTAGATCATGTCCAAGTATACCGACGTATAAAAAAAACTGTTGTTACATTGTAAGAGGTTATGATAATACAGTAGTTTGTAAAAAGCAGGTGCATACGGCATACATTCACATACCACATGACACACATCCTTTTTGATCAATTTCTGCGAATATACTGTTAGCAGCTTTTGACCTATCTCTACACTCAACCCTACACTCTCAAACCCTGTCGACAATGTTTGAGAGTCTGCGCGCATAAATTATGAAGGACTCTCAAATCCTGTCGACAATGATTGAGAGTAATGCAGTTTTCCAGTCCGCGCGCACTGAATTACATGTCACTCTCAAACGGTGTCGACATTGAATGCAAATGACAGTTTTCAAGTCCGCGCGCACTGAATTACATATCACTCGCAAACAGTGTCGCCAGTGTTTGCAAGCCATACATAATTTTGCGTGCAGCACTTGCATTGTCACTCCACGCACTTGCAAACACGTACACCTTCAAATTTCACCACTTGCATAAGCTATCACTTTGACTGAAAAGCACTGCACTTGCATTCAGTGTCACTTGCATTCAATATCATGTATTTCTTTGCAAGTGATATCTTATTCAGGTCACCCAAATAAAAAGTGTTTATTTTTATTGCGGTTTAATTTTTAAATTTAATTTAATTTAATTGTCAAATGGCGTTCATACTATGCCTTTCCTGTTCGAGATGACGTATTTTCTCAGGATTCCAATCGTTCCATTGAAAGAAATATGAATGATTTTGGAACAAATGTACGTTTCTCGTTCTGGTAATTTTTCAGGAATTTCTCTTTTCGGTTGAAGCTACAAGGAACATTTCCAAAGAACATATTAGTAAAAAAGTATAAGCAAATCTCCTTAGAGAATAAAATGACTCAAAACAAGTCTAGTTTATTATAAATAAAGATATTTATATGAAATTTTCCTTGAAGAATATATAACTCGTCACTTGAGGATTCCATCAAAGTCTGCAAAATCAGCGCGAAAACACTCCGCGCAAATGGAATTCTTGTTATTAAGGGAACTATGAATTCCATTAACAGAGTTCGTGGAACGTTTGTTCCTTTTTCCAACAGCAGTTGAGCAGTCTTTGCCTTTTTTCATTTTGTAGATAAACAAAGACATTTTTTTATAACTACAAAAAGAAGGAAAAAGAAAACCTTTGAATGATGACTGTAGATACTTTATAAACATTTCACTGTCTATATATATATATATATATATATATATATATATATATATATATATATATAACCTTACCTTACAACCTTACAAAGGTTTCGCGCGATGATTTCTCATTTCGCGAAGGTCAAGCTTGTCGCCCCTCCTCTCGAGTTGGCAACTGAGTAAACAGTTTTGGTCCTCTCACTACAAAACTATTTTCTTTCAGGGTTAAGGATGTTCCCTGTCTCGCCTTCAATTTTGGAATAAGACACAGTCTACCGTTTCTACTTTCCACCGTTTTTTGGGGAGTTATAGGGTTCAGAGTAAGATTAGGGACTAGTTTCTCCATTATTTTCCAAGTGTAAATAATGGTGTGTGTGTGTGTTCTCCTTTCCAGTGAATATAGGTCTAGTTCACGTAACCTTTCCCAGTAATTTAGTTCTTTGCACCCATTGATCTTGGCTGTGAAGCTTCTTTGGATCCCTTCCAGCTGTCTAATGTCTTCTTTTTTATATGGGGATGTTAGGACCGAGCAGTATTCCAATTTGGGTATGATCAGGGTTTTCAGTAGAGGAATCATTACATTCCTATCCCTTCGTTTAAAGGTTCTCAATATCTGTCTCGTTATTCTCTTTGCTCTATTTACTGCTATCTTATTTTGTGTTTCAAATTTCGCATCATCTGTCATTACAACCCCTAAATCTTTTGCTCTGGAATTTCTCTGAATTTCCTGTCCATTTAGGGTATAATATTTCATGTTTTAGGTCTTCTCTTTTTTCGTACCGTAATAGCTGAAATTTCTCGGTGTTAAACTTCATATTGTTGTCTTCCGTCCACTTGTAGATTCTGTTTATGTCGGTTTGTAGAGATCCTATGTCTTCTGGGTTTCTTATTTTTCTACTGATCTTTGTCATCCGCAAAGGATGTTACTGTGCTGTCTCTGGTAACGTCCTCATCTATGTCAGTTAGCATGATTATGAAGAGTAGTGGAGCTAATACTGTTCCTTGTGGTACTGAGCTGAGGACCTCTGATTCTGATGAAGATACTCCTTGTACTGTAACGACTTGCTGCCGCTCACTAAGGAAATTATATATCCATTTCCCTACTTTTCCTGTTATTCCCATATATTTCAGTTTATGTATTATGATTCCGTGGTCACACTTGTCGAACGCTTTAGCAAAGTCTGTGTATAGTACATCATAGTTTTCATTACTTTCAAGTGAATCTATAATGTTGTTGTAGTGTTCCATTAGTTGTGATAGGCATGATCTGCCTGACCGAAACCCGTGTTGGTTATCATTGAATTTTTTCTGAATTTCCAAAAAGTCATAGATTTTCTGTCTAACTATTCTTTCAAATATTTTAGTGAGATGGGATGTAAGCGATACTGGCCTATAGTTTTTGGCCTCGGATCGATCTCCTCCTTTATACAGGTGTTTCAGGAGGAAAGGTCAATACTTCGGGAGGTGATAGTATCGGTCATTGTGAAAAAAAAGTTCATATGAACATGTGTCTAATTCTGAATGATTACGGAGATAGAGCTGTTTGAATCTGATGCGCGCGCAGCTCTTCCTCCCCCCGCAGTGGTCCCATTCAATGGCCACCAAGGTCTCCAGACCTCTCTCCGTTAGATTATTGTTTGTGGGGGTGGATGAAACGTCAAGTTTACAAAAGAAAGGTGGACACGTCGAATTGCTCGCGCGCATTTTGGATGCTGCTGCCCGCATAAAGGAACGTCAAGATCAACTCAGATGAACAACACGCGATCTTCGCACACGAGTTGCAAAGTGCATTGAGGTTGACGGTAGGATTTTCGAAAACGTATTGTAAACTGTAACAAATTTGTCATTTCTGTATCTGATACCATTCAAAATGCCAATGTTTAAACATTAAATGTTAGAAACAATAATTGGTTTCTCTTTCTTGATTACCATTAACAATACTTTTGTATTTGTAGATTCAAACAACTCTATCTCCGTAACCATTCAGAATTAGACACATGTTCATATGAACTTTTTTTCTCACAATGACGATACTATCACCTCCCGAAGTATTGACCTTTCCTCCTGAAACACATTGTATATTGGGACTATGTTCGCCCTCTTCAGAATGCCCGGTATTTCTCCCGTGTCTAGTGATCGTCTCCATATCCAGTATAGGGGCTCAGAGATTGCATTCTTGCAGTTTTTGATCAGTGTGGCATTCCATTTATCCGGTCCTGCCGCTGAGTGTGTTTTTAGTTTCCCTATGGCTTGTGTAATATCATCCGTCGTAAAGTCGAAATCCGTTATACTTTCCCCTTGTGGTTCTTCTTCAAAGAACGCGTTTCTATCGCATATCAATTTGTCAGTTTTTGGGATACTGAAAGATGATTCGTACTGAGCTCTTAATATTTCAGATACTTCTGTTAGATCATCAGATAAATCACTGTTCTCATTTTTTAAAGGTCCGATAGTCGCATGGTTTTTCGACTTTCTTTTTGCGAAATTATAGAAGTACTTTGAGTTAGCCTTTATCGCTTCTATAGCGTCGTCTTCTTCTTTTTCTGTATGCTTCTCGATTAGTTCGTGTATGACGACATCGATACTGTGCAGTTTATCATTTAATATTTTTCTGATGTTGTTATCTTTACAATTACTTAATTTTGCAGTCACTCGTTTTCTCTTTCGAAACAGTGCCCTCTTTTGTCTTTCGAGCCTGCTTCTCTTTCCTCTTTGTTGTATCTTTGGGACATGTTTTTCCACAATTTCTAACGTCTTCTCCTCTAACGTCATTAGCATCCCCTCGTTGTCTTGGCCTGAAAATGGTTTTCCAATCTATTACTTCCATGCTGGATGTAACATCTTCCCAGTTTATAGCTTTGGAGTGAAAATTAAAAATTTCGAATTTGCTTCTTTCTGTTGTGCGTGTTCTTTCCTTTCCTGTTGCCTTTATATTAGTTGTTATTTCAATGATGTTGTGGTCCGATATCATAGTTGGGGATATTTCTACATTATCAATTAGATTACTGTTGTTTGTGAATACCAAATCTAGGCAGTTGTTGTTTCTTGTGTTTTCTGTTATTTCTTGCGTTAACATAAATTCATCAACTAGAGCTAGTAGCATTTTTACCTGCTCCCGGTCTTCTCGTGTGTCCCCCTTGTCCTGGTGTATACATGTATTTTTTCCTATCCTTTTATATTTCATGAATGGGAAATTAAAATTACCACAGTGAAAAATATTTGGGGTTGGAGAGTGTAGATCTTTTACCAAGTTTCTTACCTCTGTAATGGAATCTGAAAATTTTGAGGTTGGCGCGTTTGGGGGTCTGTACATTACAATTAGTACCATATTTAATTTTTAAATTTTTGCTGCTACACATTCTACGTAGCTGTTTGAGGTACTTATAGCCATTTCTGCTATGTGCCTTTCGCGTGAGTAAATAGCACATCCTCCTTTACGTCTCACTGTTCTGTCGGCTCGGAGGATGTTATAGTTGTCAATTTGTATTTCTTTTTTGTCAATACGGGACTCACAATTTTCACAGTTCGCCTGGCAGTCCTTTAGATGAGTTTCCGTGAGGCATGCAAAGTCTGCTCCGGCTTCTTGCATGAGTCCTTTCAGGTATACAACTTTGTTCGTGGAATGGTTTAAGGCCCTGTATGTTGGCTAGGATTATTTTTATTTTTTCTCTTTCTTTTTCGCATACAGGTGGTTCCGATTTGTTTTCCAATGGGAGTGCCGGTTTCGTTGCCTTGATAAATGCTTTGTGGTCCTTCGAGAATTTACCTCTTTTTATCTTTGCCGGTACCTGTTTTCCCGATAACGCATGAAGTGCCTTTGTTCGTACCTTCTGTCCGGCTCTCGGATTTCAATGTTTATATTTGTCAGTTGGTTTTGTAATTGCTGGATAGTATTTAGCAGCTGAAATGTGTTGGCTGCGTCTAAAAAATTGGCGCTCTTCTTTGATGTTCGTTTTTTATGTTCACTCGTTGCGTTCCTTTGAGGGTGGTGGTATCGGCATTTTTTTCTGTATTTGCAACTCCCATATCTTGCATAAGTGTTGCAGACCGTAAGATGGTAGAACATGCATTTCTTATCAAATTTGCAGTATCGACTTGTGTAATGCGTGTTGCATAATGTGGGATGTGTATATATGCATTGCCCATCCAGATATCTGCAGTTCCTTTTCGCGTAGCATTTACATACGATATTTTCTACGCTTCTACTTCTTTTCTTATTATTTTCAAAGCTCTTAATTTTGGCATTATCATTATTTTTCTTTGGCTGTTTATTTTCTACGTTTTTAGTTGTTATCTTTTTATCATTTCGCTCGTTGGACCGTTTGACTACTTCGCAACTTTTACTTATTTCTTTTCTTTCATCTATGTCTTCCTTCCGTATTATATTGTTATATTAAATCGTTATTAAATTGTCTTCGTTATTATGCTGTTATTCGTTATTTCGTCTTCTCTCTCGTCCACCCGGTTTTTCGTTGGGACCATTCCGGACCCTTGTGTCCCCATTATTTCATTCTTTTTTGTAACTTTCGAGTCTGCTCTCTCCATTTCTTTAAATACCGCGAAAGAATTTACGGGCTGTGTACATGCGCCACATAGAAATATAGATATATACGGTATATATACACACACATATATATATATATATATATATATATATGTTATAGTCAATGTCTAAAATCAGGCAATTTGTAAATTGACTAAAGTTTTAGGCAATATGTCAAATTGTGATACACACAAAACCTAACCTAACCTAATGAATTTTTAGGCAGCATATTGAGAAATACCAGTGGGCATGCATATGCAGCATTACCAGAAAGGTTAGGTTAGGTTAGGTTAAGTTTTGTGTATTTCACAATTTGACACATTGCCTAAAATTTCAGACATTTTACAAATTGCCTGATTTTAGACATTGACTGTAACATACTATATATATATATATATATATATTATCGTAGCATGCTCTCAACGTTTCAAACAAAACTCGATCTCCGTGTTATTTTAGGCTAATTTTCAGACACTTGTTATCGCTTTGGGTAACTATGATAGTATAATGGTTACGTACTCTCCGTTTTGGTGGAATAATCTAGGTTCGATTCCTTGGTTTGGTAATGTTGTTTACGACAAAAATTTCATGAAAATATTACTGTAAATTACAAAGTTAAGATTTTTTTATATAAATCTTTTAACTCATCTATATTCCCAATTTATTTTACTTTTCTCTCCTTTCTTAGCTCGACTTCGATACTAATTTCAGAACGAATTGTAAGACAGCGCCATCTTTCGAACTATCACCAAAGTAGTTTCAGTTAAAAAGAAAAAAATCTTAATTTCAGTTTTCAAAGCATTGTTTGAAACCGTCATTATATCTCCAAGGTCAAACTAATATTATAGAATTTCTGTGTATCTTATTTCACTACAAATATAACAAAAAACTGTCAGCGTTAGGATATATATATATATATATATATATATATAATTATCGTATACTATAAATTTTTAGATATTTATTTCGTTAATTACGCTTTAAAAATGACTTAAAAACGCAACTTGGCAACTCGAAAGTTTCTGAGCACTAAAACAAACAGTCTTTCACACAGACTTACACAGAGGGTTGACAAAAGTGAATAGACACCTTCGGATTTTCCCGTAGTTACTAATAAATAATAAATAATAACAAATTTATTGAGTCATTATATCCAGAATGGTGTTGTTTCGCCATTTGTTTTTGGGAACAATCATCGTAGTGTCTATTTACTTTTGTGAACCCTCTGTGAGCGATAGACTTACTATTCAGCCGTAATTTGATATGATTTTAGACTTCACCCAAACTTTTATATTTCAAATATAATTATAACATTGAAATTTAGAACATTTATTATTATTATTATTATTATTATTATTATTTTAGAAAGTCGATATCAGCCTATGCCTTTATACAGGATTTACATTTAATTTCCAATATTCTGAATAGTTTTTTATTTTCAGTACTGAGTTTCTTAATAATAATTCTAGATAAGAATTTGCAGTATGCTAAGAATACTGTCTTCATTTTTTCTTCTGCTGACGTTTCGTTCATATACTTTGAACATCTTCTGAGCTTTATACATAATTTTAAAGTAAAATGGGTTATATATATATATTTCTTGATTGTAAGTTGGATACAATTTCAAATTAATTTAAGAATATTCGAAAGTTCATTAAATATTATATTAATTTTCGTTTTTTTCATTTTAATGTAAAAGGCTTCGGCAATTTTTAGTTTTTGTACGTTATGTGATGAGTATAAGATTTGAAAGTTTTGTGAGATATTTTTTAAATTTAATATTTTATGATCTACCCTGTAATGTTCGTTAAATTTACTTGGACGATGTTTATGTTGGTATGCTCTCTCTTTAATGTGGTTTGTGGTGTAACCAATGTAAGTCGACGTACAGTCAACTACAGGACATGTTCTTGTTTCTCTGGACGTGGAATAACTTTTTACAAATGTACCAGTCATGGAAACCATAGAAATAATTTTGGACAATGTTTACAATAATCAAAATTTAATTGCACCAACTTTAAAAAAAGAAGATATGAAACAATTACTTATTTTGTGTTGTACAAAAACTCCGTTTACATTCTGTGATGAAACCTACATACAGATAGATGATGTTGCTATGGGCATACCATTAGGACCTACCTTCAATTATTACGAAAGAAATCTTTTATAACTTGAAGAGCCTAATCATTTTCATTAATCACTAAAGTAACATAAATATCATCAACTGTTGCTGCAAAATAGAAGTCAACATCTTCCTTCCTTGAATAATCAATTTTAAAATTAGAAAGAGCCGTTTTGAGCAGAAAACTGAGATTTGTTTATAAAAACCTCTGAACATTTAGCTAGAACAACGTGAAAAAAGTGTTAGCAGCTGACGAGGAAGCTTCTAACAGTGGCTGTATCCTCCAGCGCGGGACACGTCAACGCGAAGAAGACGACGTCAAACCGAAACATCAACGCGCTGGTGGCCAAACTTCCTCAAATCTCCGTGCAGCGGGCTGTCTACGGTTGACCAGACTGGTAGTCGACGGCCTGTTGCGTGGCACGGTCAGAGTGCCGATCGGCTCCCGGGGCCGGACCTATTCTCAGCGTGCTATTTTTTCATTTACGGGGAGCAATTGCGTGCTCCCCGGACTACTCTTACTCTCCGGCGACATTAAGACTAATCCAGGCCCCACTACAACTTACACATGTCACCATACCCAAAGACATAGACACAATAGCACCATGAGACACATACAGAAGTATAATATTAACATATTACAGTACAACGTAGATGGTCTCACACAAAATCATGCAGCTTAGGGAATTCGTACACAAACAAAACATTCACATAGCACTTATACAAGAAACAAAACTAAATCGCACATACAAAACACCCACCATCCCTGACTTCACGGCGATCAGTCAAGATCGTACTGGGGGTAACGGGGTTGGACTCATCACTTACATACATAAAAGCATTAGCTACACTAATGCCACCCAAAACATTACAAACACAATTCAAGCAGATAATACGATAGAAATACAGGCAGTTAACATTAAAACACGCGCAAAACACAACACCGTACTAATGAACATTTACATCCCACCAGATAGTTCACCTCAGGTGCCAGCGAATTACAATCCAAAGTTACACAATCTAGCCTCTCTCACTAATGTCATCTTAGGAGACTTCAACGCTAAAGGCATAGTTGGTACCTGCACAACCAAAGCAACACCAGAGGCGCCAACATAGCCACACAACTAAACAGCCTCTTCATTCTTAACAATACAGAAGAACATAAGGGGTTCCAAAAACCTTAGCCCCCCCATTGCAGCTTACATGTTTACTTATATCGAAATAGTTTTTAGTGATTATAAAATTATAAAATTATTTATTGCAGGTATTAAAATAACTGTAGCTGATAAAATGATAATATAATGGCTTCTCAATTAATTGGTGATTCGGAGATGAACGTGTGATAGATCGCATACGAGCAATAACATTTCGGGAAGCTCGTGATGCTGGAGCCACCTTTATAACACGTTCATGGGTTGCCAAAACGTTGCGAAGAAGTGAGGACTTTGTCAAAAGAAATTGGAATAAAACTTTGGATGATGTGAAATGGATACAACCACATCTGGGCGCCCAAATTTGCACTCTCTCAGGAAACAAAGGACATCATTGAAAGCGGTACGCGTAAGCGGAAAAACAGCTGTGCTAAACTTTCTAGAGAGCTCGAAGTGTTGAGAGGAAAGATCGTTAGTGGTGAGATCATTCGACTGTACCGTCATAGGCAAGGTTTAAAGCCTTGGCATGAACTTCCAAAGCCAAGAAAAACTCAACTTAACATCGATGACAGAATGTAGTTTGCCCATTATCTTGAAGACTGGGATGTGGATGATTTCATGCATTTAGCTGTCTCCGATGAATTTTTTGTTTACGTAACACGTCGGCCTAACTACCAAAATGATCGAGTGTGGGCCACAACACCAGATGAAATCGATGACAATGAACATTATCACGAATTATTAAAAAGTCCAGACTGTGTTGGTGTGTTTGTTTTGTTCCCTGCAAAGAAGCTCATGTGGGTGCTGAAGCCAAATGGTCAGAGTTGGGATGGACAGTATTTTCGTGATATTATTCTACCCCAGCATGTCATTCCTTTTCTAAGAAACCCAAACAATGTTATGGATGTCGATCAGGTCGCACTTCTGCACGATAAGGCCCCCTGCTTTAAAGCATTAGCCACTCAACGGTTGTTGCGGAACCATGAGATCGATTTCTTTGGAAATGAATAATGGCCAGGAAATTCGCCTGACCTGAACGTCTGTGAACACATTGGATCAGTTATAAAGGACAAGGTTGAATGTCTCTTGTTTCAAGAACCTGCAGCAAATCGATTTTCGAAGGATACAATGACGCAACACATCGAAACTGTTTTAGCAAATTTGCATAACGATCAAGATCTATTCACGTCACTTTTGGCAAGCTGCTACCCAAAGCGAATTCAGGGTGTCTTGGAAGCCAATGGCGGGAACACCAAGTTTTAATTGTTTCTCATTAAATGCAGGATTAAATTCTCTTTTGCAAGGTATGTTTAGTTTAGTTTTACTGTACCTCTAATGGTTCAGGCCATGGGCGGGGGGGGGCTAAGGTTTATTGGAGCCCCGTACACACAAACCACATCAAGCAGGATCCTCAAACTTTTCCTCAGACATAACGTTCTGTTCCCCCTCACTAGCAACACATACACACTGGAGAACAGAAAAACAACTGTCATCAGACCACCCGCCCATCATCATTACAACACGCTCTACACTCTGTCAAACAGCCTTAGGCACACTTACAGAAATTACAAGAAAGCTGATTGAGAACAGTTCAAAACACACACTGAGGAACAGTTCACCACATTAAACAGCACACCCTTCATAAACATCAATACAACACTCAAGACATTTAATCAGATCATCAATAATGCAAACAAATACATCCCCAAGGGCAACATCAGGAAATACAACCCAAATTACAACGTAACAACCTCAAACATAACACACAAACACCACACACAGAAGCCATAAAACAGCAGATACAACAGCTCAACACAGAAATAAACAACAAACTCAAACTAAAACAAACAAACATTTAGGGAATTCATAACAACACTGAACCACTCCACAGATACATCCAAGCTATACAAGACTATAAACAGCATTACCCACTCTAACAGCGGCATTCACACCTCACACGCGGCTATCTGTCGCAGCCAAAATAATATCCCAACATACACACAACAAGCTGACATTCTAGTCAATCACTACACAAAGATAAGTCACTTAAACAGAGACAACAACCAGAAACACGCAGACAGACAAGCAGCCAGACACAAGAAAACCTACAGACTCGACACGACCATTACACCCTTCAATACAGACCAGACCACCAACATCATCAAAAACATTAAGAATTCGAAGGCTACTGGACCAGACAACATATCTAACATACACCTTAAACACTTGGACCCACAGGGAATACTAGCTCTCACAAATATCAGCACATATTTATACCAACACTGTATTATTCCTGACATATGGAAACAAGGTAAAATTATTACACTACTCAAACCAAACAAAAATCTAACAGAACCAGCATCCTATAGACCCATTACTTTACTATGCACATCTTCCAAAGTAACAGAAAGACTAATGTTACAAATCACCAACCCACACATACCACTATCGCCTACTCAACATGGATTCAGACCTCACCACTCAACCACGACATTACTCACTAACCTCACGCAGCACATCATGGATGGGATCAACTCCAGACGACCAGCTCAACCGTACACTATTAGCAACAATAGACATTAGTAAAGCATTTGATGCTATCCCACGCTTCCCTCTCATAAACAAAATGCTCAACACAAACATGCACAGTAACACCAAAAGGTGGCTGAGCAACTATCTTTGAGGAAGATACTGTCATCCAAAAACAAGCTTTTTCCGAACGGGGTCCCTCAAGGCTCTGTTCTCTCACCAACACTGTTCAACTTATACATGCATGACATTCCAACACCCATAGATAACAAGCTTACCTTATCATCATATGCAGATGACATCACTCTAACATCCACCCACAACAACATCGACACGCTTAGGGTACTAACAGGCAAAGCTGGGCACAAACCGTTAATCCGTTAATCGTTAATTAACGAAGTTAACTTTTTCGTTAACGATTTAACTTTTAAGTTAACTTTGAAAATCATTATCGGACTAATTAACTTCCGTTACATTTAACTTCCGTTAACTCAAGTCCGTTAACCCAAAAAATTCATAAATAAACGTTTAAAAGTTTATATTATTTTCAGTGCTGAGCAGGTGCGCAATTAATCCGCCACTGTTAATAGTGATGAACGAATTTCCATTTCCGCAGTGCAAAATCAGGCGATATATTTGTTTCCGTCGCCACAATTTGTGTCTTACCAAATATGGTAGTTATTTATGGCATTGGTTTGAGCAAAACATGGTCGACTGTAAAATCAGGCGGAAAGATTTGCCATTTGAGTTGAATGTTTCAACTTCTTTCAAGAAATATCACGAGCATTTTAAGGCACTTTCAATAATATATATATGTAACAATTACAACAAATAACTACATTTGTTTCATTTGCAGTCTGTCTCTTGCGCAACATGTTTGTGCTAGTGAATATTTAAAAATAATCGCTGTCAAGTAAGTCATGTATACTTATAATATGTCTGTGAGTACCTTATTAGTAGTCTCCTTGATACATTTCAAGAACCATAAAACTGATCAGGTAAGATTTCAATTCTCATGTCACTTTGATGACATAAATTAAGTCAATTGATGTCTTACAATGGGAGCGTTTCACCTCATCTGGTTGGACAAGTATGACAACACCAAGGTCGCCAGGGTGAGGAAAAGCATGGAGGGTACAGTCGAGGAGGCCATGAAGCAGCAGTCCAACGAAGTGGGCAGCAACAGTGGAGGCAGCAACAACGAGGAGGAGGAGGAGGATGACTTCTTCAGTGCTGTCATCCAGACAAAAGAGAGCAGCAGAAGCCACAGGTCACTCAAGGGCAAGGCCAGAACTTGGTCAAGACCTGGCTGGAGACCAACTCAAGGACTTGCTGACAGATGCTGCCTTCTTGGGTGAGCAAGTGTTGGTGGACTTGTTCATCAAGTTCAACACAGCCATCCCCTCCAGTGCTGCAGTGGAGCGTTTGTTCTCTATGGGCAAGGACATCCTGAGGGCCAAGAGATTATCCCTGTCTGATGAAAACTTTGATATGCTAATTTTCATGAAGGGCAACATGCATCTCATGGACAAAATGGAGAACGAGAAGAAGAGGGAAAATTAAATTATATATATATATTGTTTTTCAATTTTTTTATAATAAAAGTTAACGTTAACGGTTTATCGGTAACTTCCGTTACATGTTTAACGAATTAACGGATTAACGGTTAACGAAGTTAACTTTTTGGTTAACGGATTAGCGGTTAACGAAGTTAACTTTTTGGTTAACGGTGCCCACCACTGCTAACAGGCACAAACTTTGGACACCAGCAGGAAACAACATCACTCATATACAAACAATATATTCGCTCAGTTATGGACTATGCTAGCCCATGCTGGGCACCCATTATCTCAAACACACACATTAACACCTTACAAACAATACAAAACAACACACTTCGTATCATTACAGGATGCACTCAAACAACACCAATAGAACACCTGCACACAGAAACAAAAATACTAAAAGTTAGGGAACATTTAGACATGAGGGGAACACAATTCATGGCAGCAGCGACAACTAACCACAACACCCTTGCCACTACATGTACAATCATGCACCAACACCTCGCACCATTAAGGTAACACCAGAGAGATATTATAACGAAATACTCCATTCCATACCACGCCCCACAGACACACAGTACAGAAAACACATACACACACATCTAACCCACAAAGCACTGACACGACTCGGTCCGAATGCGGTCCTAGGTGCGAAGCCGCCACCATTAACAGGTCAGAGATCAGCCGAGCAGATCGGATCGAGTTAACTTAGCACGATTCCGATGTGGACATCACCTAAACTTACGGACATATAAACACAGACTAGACAACTCCATAGACGACACCTGCCACCTGTGCCAAGACACACCACAAACAATTGAACACATTATGACGGACTGTAACCGCTCTAGCACAACAACGAACACAACACAACATCACTAGTGCGCTGAACCTCTGGTCCACTCCGGAAGGGCGATCGGTTACCTGCGTGCCGCCGGCTTGCTCGATCAGGGTGGGCTGATCGGCTAAACAACAACAACAGCAACAACATCGACACCGATACAAATAACCTACAAACATACATAAACAGTATACAAGACTGGCTCACACACGATAGACTCAAAGTAGCGCCCACAAAATCAACAATATATTCGCTCAGTTATGGACTATGCTAGCCCATGCTGGGCACCCATTATCGCAAACACACACATAAACATCTTACAGACAATACAAAACAACGCACCTCGTATCATTACAGGATGCACTCAAACAACACCAATAGAACACCTGCACACAGAAACAAAAATACTGAAAGTTAGGGAATTTAGACATGAGTGGAACACAATTCAAGGCAGCAGCGACAACTAGCCCACAACACCCTTGCCACTACATGTACAATCATGCACTGACACCTCGCACCATTAAGGTAACACCAGAGAGACATTATAACCAAATACTCCATTCCATACCACGCCCCACAGACATCACACAGTACAGAAAACACACACACACACACCTAACTCACAAAGCACTGACACGACTCGGTCCGAATGCTGTCCTAGGTGCGAAGCCGCCACCCATTAACAGGTCAGAGATCAGCCTGAGCAGATCGGATCGACATCACCCCAACTTACGGACATATAAACACAGACTAGACAACTCCACAGACGACACCTGCCATCTGTGCCAGGACACACCACAAACAATTGAACACATTATGACAGACTGTACCGCTCTAGCACAACAACGAACACAACACAACATCACTAGTGCGCTGAACCTCTGGTCCACTCCGGAGAGAGCGATCGGTTACCTGCTTGCCGCCGGCTTGCTCGATCAGGGTGGGCTGATCGGCTAAACAACAACAACAACAACAACAACCTTCGCAGACTTTTATTTATCAAACTTAGGAAATAAAATAATGAAAGAAAACTTCTACAATCCAAAACTGTATGAGATATGTCGACGATACCTTGACACTATTTAAAAACAATAACCACATTCGTTTATTCCATGAACTAAGTAAATTAAAATTCACATTTGAACCTGCCTTGAATAATACACTCTCTTTTCTCGACATTAATATATTCATCGGTCAAAATGGATGTTTAACGACTGGTGTACTTACATGTTAAACCAACAGACAAAGGAACGCATTTAAATTATAATTCATACTCACCAGAAAAATATAAACTATCAATAATTAAAACACTCGTGCATAGAGCTTTCAATATTTGCTCAAGTTGGCAACTATTTAATCAATAAATTGAGAGAAAAAAGCAAAATCTAATAAACGGTGATTTTCCGCTATTTTTAATCGATAATATTATAAACCGAACTCGGGACTAGTATGTTTCATGGACTGCTCTCGATTTTCCTACGAAATTGCAAACAAGGGCGGTCGATGACCCTGATTTTGTTTCTGCAATCGGTTTTCTTGAGAAATGATAAAGAAAAATGTTATTGGATATTGAATAAATTTATTTACTGAAACGACGCAATACACTCCAACATCTTTTTGAATGAGTCCGAGCTGGTGTGACGCTTACGCCACACAAATTCACAAAAAATTACAAGAATTAGTGTGATATCTTGCAAAACACAATAGTATAAGAAACTCGATTAGGTTAGGTTAGGTTAGGTTAGGTTAGGTCAGGTTAGGTCAGATTAGGTTAGGTTAGGTTAGGGCAGGTCAAGTTAGGTTAGGTTAGGTTTCTCAAGAAAACCGATTGCAGAAACAAAATCAGAGGCATCGACTGCCCTTGTTTGCAATTTCGTAGGAAAATCTGGAGCAGTCCATGAAACATACTAGGTCCCCGAACTCTAACAAATTTGTATAACAAAAATAAGGAAGATGATGAAAATAAATATAAAAATACAGGTATAAAATTTTACTTCGAAACAAGAAACCCAACAAGCCTAAAACATGAGGTAAAATGTCTAAACAATATATTAAAGAGACACATAAAACCAGTGGATAAAGAAAAAACTATCAATGTTAACATATACTACAGCATAAAAACAAAAAGTTATCAAGTCATTTTTCGACACGTAACAAAAACCCTGATAAGCGACATCATGTGGTGTACCAATTTACGTGTCCTGTAGTTGAATGCACGTCGACTTACATTGGTTAGACCACAAACCACATTAAAGAGAGAGCATACCAACATAAATATCGTCCAAGTAAAATTAACGAACATTACAGAGTAGATCATAAAATATTAAATTTAAAAAATATCTCACAAAACTTTCAAATCTTGTACTCATCACATAACGTACAAAAACTAAAAATTACCGAAGCCTTTTACATTAAAATGAAAAACCAAAATTAATATAAAATTTAATGAACTTTCGAATATTCTTAAATTAATTTGAAATTGTCTCCAACTTACAATCAAGAAATATATATATATATATATATATATATATATATATGTATATATATTAGTGATGTAGGTCACATCCGCATCCGCATCCTCGGAACATCCGCACATTTTCTCGCATCCGCATCCGCACTTTGGACTGCGGATGTCGTGCGGATGTGGACCGTTGAGATAAAACGTCATTAATAAGCGGAAATTATCAAATTCTACTATATTAATAGAACTAGTTCATTGTGCGCAAAAGTGATGCAAGCGACAAGACGAGAGGCTGTTCTTGTATGAAGTTACTCTCTTGCAACCTACTTAGATCCACGTTACAAAGCTAAGTTATTTTCACCTAGTACATTAGAACGAGTTAAATCATCACTTGGCAAAGCAGTTGAAGAGCTTCAATCTCTTGAATCTGTCGCTTCGCCACCCACCAAAAGAATAAAAGTTTCAGTGACAGAACCAACACCTTCAACAAGCAAATCTATCACAGAATCTGTCTCTCAGTTTCTTGAGTCAAGCAGCAATGACGAGACCTACGCGATGTCAAAAGATGTAGTAAAAATGATCGAGAGCTATCACCAAGAAAAACGCCTGGCTGCATGTGACAATCCTATTAGTTGGTGGAAAAATACGCAGAATATCTATCCATACTTGAGTAAACTTGCAAGGAAACATTTAGCCTGTCCTCCAACAAACGTACCAAGCGAGAGATTATTTAGCAGTGCTGGATTAATATATGATGAAAAGAGAAACAGACTGGCAGCAGAAAAGGCAGAAAAATTAATGTTCCTTAAGCATAACTTTCCTATAATTAAGTTTGAACATTAAACGATGAACATCTTAGTTTACTTTATTTTAATTACTCATTTATAAATATGCCTCATAAAACTTTAAACTTAATATAAATATTATCAAGCTAATTAAAGATCTCTTTCTATAAGGGTGGAGGTTGGGGAAAGAGGTCGGTGGGGTGCATTTGAGTTGGGTTCACGTCCCGCATCCTGGTAACACAATTATGGTTTCTAATTGTGGCTGAAACTCAACAAAATATAACGAATTTATTTGCAGACGAATTCACTAATTGATTTCTATATTAGTTAGATGCTTGATATTATTTTATATGTTCAGAGAAAAGTACAGCAATTATTGTACAATTAATCAATTATACTACATTATAGCTACAGCTCTGTCTATATAATAACTTATTATATACGTTAAACACAACAAATCTCGAATATATCCTAAAAAAATAACGAAAATGTAGACATCCGCATCCGCATCCCCGGATGTTGAAATCAAACATCCTCATCCGCATCCGCATCCGCGGATGTGAAAAAAATGACATCCGCTACATCACTAATATATATATATATATATATATATATATATATATATATATATATATAACCCATTTTACTTTAAAATTATGTATAAAGCTCTGAAGATGTTCAAAGTATATGAACGAAACGCGTCATATTCGCTTTAGCACAAAGGCTTCGAGATTGTTTTCTTATATCCGAGTCATCACTCAAGGTGCTGGTAATAGTTCGACCCAAATACTTAAACTCTTGTACTTCCTCAATTACTTCACCTTTCATTTTAAACCTAATTTCAGTTGGCTGATTATAGCTTTTAGGATGAAATTGCATAATCTTAGTTTTTGTAACATTAAAAAGAATATCATGTTTCTGCGGATACACTTCGCAGACTTTTAGTAGCCGATCCAGACCTTTAACAGAGGGACTTATTAACACCATATCATCGGCATAAACTAAGTTATTTATCCTTGTGTTATCTATACAACATCCCACTGTTGCCTCATTAAGTGAAGCAATTAATCCCTCAATATACACATTAAAAGCATAGGGAAGAGCAAGGAGGCTTGTCTCACCCCAAAAGAGGAGCCAAAATTAGGATAGTACATTGCCCCACCTAACGGTAAAAGATTCGTGGGAATACCAAAATTTCAATAAATTTAATATATACATGGGAACCTTCCTGTCTTCTAGTTTTTTAAATAAAATATTGTGGTTCACTCTATCATATGCCTTACTTATATCTAGGAAACAGCTATAAATAGTTGAATTACTCTCAATGTATTTAGAAATTGTTTCTTTAAGTAGATAGATACACAGGTCACCAAAGTGATTAGGAGCTGTCCACGATTTGGGGGTAATAATGACCGATGATGTGAAATTCGAGACACAAAATCAGATAGCAATAAACAAAGCAAAAAGAGTCGCGGGACACGTACTAAGAACGTTCAAAAGAAGGGACAAGACAGTAATGATTCCCCTGCTGAGAACACTGATCATACCAAAACTTGAATACTGCTCAGTTGCAGTTTTGACGTCCCCATATAAAAAGAAAGAAACTAATAAACTAGAAGAAAGTCAGAGACATTTCACAGCAAAGATTGATGGCTGCAAAGAACTCAACTACTGGGAAAGACTACGTAAACTAAATCTGTACTCCCTGGAAAGAAGAAGAGCTAGGCATACCATAATCTACATATGGAAAATGATCGAAAAACTTGTAGCAAACCTCAAACTAAACCCAATTACCATTCAAACAACACTGGAAAATAGGAAAGGCAGGATGTGTAGTGTTCCCAAATTAAAGACCCGACAAGGGACCTCCTCAACACTGAAGGAAAATAGCTTGGTTGTTAGGGAGCCAATAATTTTTAACCAGCTTCCTAAGGACCTCAAAAACGTTTCAGGGGTCAAAGTTGAAGTCTTCAAGAGAGGACTAGATGCCTGGCTCAGGACGGTACCAGATGAGCCTGGTGTACCTAGCTATGTGCGGTGGAGAGCGCAAGAGAGCAACTCGCTCCTCCACCAAGCCAGACCTAGAGTCGGGGCCACCAGCTTGACTTTCGTGTGAAGAGAGACCAACGCACGGAACCGCAACGTGGTTAACGAGGTTATATATATGTGTCTCAGAAGTCGGCATCATAGTTATAAGTGTGGATGACCTGAATCTGTGGTGCGCAACTTCTCAGACATGTAAACAAACTGTAAAAAGGTAACACCAAAATGCAGTTTTTATATACTCCAAAAACTAAGTATATTTCATTTAATTTTAGCTAAAACTTTTTTATTCCTTTCTGTATAAAATTCTTATAAATACAAACTTTAAACAACTAAATTATAAATAAAATATAAAAATAATAATAATAATAATAATAATAATAATAATAGTGTTTATCAAATTATATTGAAAAACCCCTAAAATTCTAAAAATAAAAATAATTCGAATGATCGAAATAAGTTCGCATAAAAATGACACAAATTCTGACATAATTGTCTTATATACAAATTTGAGGTAACTGTCAACCTTGAATTTTCTCGTCTGTGCGTTGTGGCCACCACCGATCACCGCTTTAACTATATAAGGATGACGATTTATTTACAGCTGACAACGTTGAATGAAGCCCTCACCACAATAAGAATTATAATAATCATAATTCAGGAGTTAGATCAGTGTTACATTAGTTTGCGTCGAGCGTTTTCTCTGGTTTTGCCCTTCCCTTTTGTTTTCAAATACTTATCATACTCATTAGTTTACAGTTTATTAAAGAATTAAGTAAAATGAAAACTTTGCCTAAAAGCATTATATCTCCCCGGCGGGGAATCGAACCCCGGTCTCCCGCGTGACAGGCGGGGATACTCACCACTATACTACGAGGAATAAGTTGAACGAGCAATATATATTTACTGACGACGCATAGAAATGATTTGTGGTCATAATGGCCAATCAAAAGGAAATTATTTTACGAGTTATTTTTGCTAAAATTTAACACCCCCACCCCCTGTAACGTTCCGTAACGCAAGACGAGACACCGCCGAAGATGTTATGTAACTCTTTCCCCGACTAATAGTGACGTCTGTATATCTCACACGCAGAGCTGGGCAATAAATACATTGAATGTATTTAAATACTAAATACTAAATACATGGGAAATGTATTTAAATACTAAATACTAAATACATTTTACGAATGTATTTAGATACTAAATACAAATACATCAATTGTATTTAAATACATTTGTAAATACATTTTAAATACATTCAAATTTTAACATATGCATTAACTAATTCATGAGTAACAACAATATAAAATGCTTGATAAAGGATAAAGAAATAGTACAATCTAATTTCCGATATATATTTCCCTTTTTAGAACAAAACAAAAAACAAAAGAACTTAGAACTTACGATGTTCAACCAGTGACATATTATACTCATTATATCATTACAAAATGAGTAACAATTAATGAGTAGATGAGACATAAACGTAAACATAAGACGTAAACATAAACATAAGGCACCTTACGAATTCTCTTTTATTTCACGGTTGCTGCGGATCAAAACCAATCTTTCAAAAGTTTTGTCTGAAAGAGAGTTTCTTTTGGGAGTCAAAGTGATTCCCGCGAATGAGAATATTCGCTCTACCAGTGCCGAAGATGGTAATGTCGTGTTATAGCGGAGGAACAGTCTTTTTATGAGAGGATGTTTTCCCCAAACTGTTGATGGTCCGATCGGAATCTTGTAGAAATGCCAATACATTCATGTCTGCAGATGGTGCAATAGAGGACCTCGAAGACGAAGAGTTGTACTGTGCTAGTACAGAACGTGTATTAAACCAGTAAAAATATTTACATTTTTATATTTTGAGTATTTAAATACATTGTATTTAAATACTCATTAAAGTATTTAAATACTATATTTAAATACATGAAAAACAATGTATTTATAAATACAGTTCTAAATACACAAATGTATTTAAATACGTATTTAAATACAAATGTATTTAAATACTGCCCAGCTCTGCTCACACGTCACATCACAATCTTACGTCACACGGCACGGAGATTTCGTTATTTCGTGATATATTACACCTTATAAATTATTATTATTATCATTATTATTATTATTATTATTATTAGAAAGTCGATATCAGCCTATGTCTATATAAAGGATTTACATTTAATTTCCAGTATTCTGAATAGTTTTTTATTTTCAGTACTGAGTTTCTTAATAACACTGGTATGCATATGAAATTTGTTTGTCTGCTGTGAGGGTTTTTTCAACTCATATTATATAATTCGACCATGCTGAATTCGAAAATGACATTGGTTTTCCTCAATCAGGTCAGGTTTTTTCTCTATTGGCCATTTATTTTAAGTCCAATTTTATCTCCAAATTTATTGATTTTTTTTAGCTTAAACACTGTAGATACGAGTAATATTATAAGAACACGTGAAAAATGAAAACATTGTGTGAATAAATACTTTTATTCATACAATGAATATGGAAAAAAGTTTATTGAGGAAGGAATGAAGTTTTTTTGGCTTTCCGTCTGTGTTTTTCTTCGGGCACGTCTCGCTTCAAACACCAGCAATAGTCCGCCAGCATATTGATATCCCAGTTTCCCTGGTACCTCTCTTCCATTATTTTGATATCTTGGTGAAATCTTTCACCCTGTTCCCCACTATAATCCCCGCAATTTTCAGGAAAATAGTCCAAGTGGGACCACAAAAAGTGCATTTTTATGGACATGCGCGACCCATGAGCTTTGAAAGCTTCCATCAAGTTTTCGACAACGGACTCGTATTCTGGACTTCTACGCTTGCCAAGAAAATCAGTGACAACTGATTTGAATGCCTGCCAGGCATTCTTCTCAGTTGGAGTCATTGCGTTTTCGAACTGAGTATCCTTGATCAAAGTTCGAATTTGAGGACCATCAAAAACCCCAGCATTTAGTTTAGCATCAGATATATGAGGAAATTTACTCGAGATATCGGAATGCTGAACCCTCCTTATTCATTGATTTGATGAAATTTTTCATCAAGCCCAGCTTAATATGAAGTGGTGGGAGCAAAATTTTTGTTGGTGGTACAAGGGGCACTGAAACGACATTATGCGACCCAGGTTCAAAATTCTCTCTGGATGCCCATTCACGCTGTGGATAGTGCTTCTCATCCGCTCGGCTATCCCATTTTCAGAGGAAACATGGGTATTTCGTGTATCCCCCTTGCATTCCCAATACAAATGCCACAATCTGAAAAAAATGAAAATATTTAAAGAATTTAGAGAATTTGTTCTATCAGATAAAAAAATCTATGCATTGGACTGTATCACTTCTGTGGGGAAGTTAAGTGTTCTTATACGCTCTCAAATAACCTTTGGAAAAACAACATAGTCAATAGCAATAGTTTACTTATGATATTAGTATTACCTTCAAATCTCCACAGATCCTCCAGTTATGTTGGTCGTATACGAGAGCATCCAGTAAAATTTTCATGTTATCGTAGCTCTCAGTAAGTTGTACGGAATATGCTACAGGGACTGATGCAACCCTATTCCAATGTTGAGAAGTACTGCTTTCAAACTTCGTTTAGACGAGTCTATAAATAGCCTCCATTCTGATGCGTTATATGGCAGGCCCAAGGATTCGATTAGCCCCTCAACATTGCAGCAGTACACTAAGGAAGAGGTATTTTCGTGCACTGCAAAAAACTTGGGGAAATTTTCCTCTCGTTTCCTATACCAGGAGAATGTTGTTCCCGGAGCCAGCAAGTTGTCCTCTCGAAGTCGTGAGCCCAAGATCTCGGCAGCTAATTTGGAAAGTCCTAAATCCCTGGTAAGATCATTAAGTTTGGCCTGGTTGAGAGGCCTCGGCTCATTTGAAGCGGTATTTTGAGGTATATACGACTGGGACTGGTCATTGGCATTGGTCATTGATTCATCATCAGAATCATCGAAGTCCAGGGTTTGAGGTGGGTCGGGTATTGGAATTCCAGGACCATGGGGTACAGGTCTCATAGCAGAAGGAATGTCAGGGTATACAACAATGTGTTTATTCTTCTTGTTAACTCCTGAAAATAGAAACACAGAAACATGGATATAAAACTTGCATATGAAATAGAAGAAGCATTCAGACAGTGGCGGCTCGTGAGGGAAGGCTGCGGTCTGTAAGGTATGAAATAGGTCGATGGAGTCTGTATATTTCTTTCTTTTTCATTCATATTGTCCCTTCGGGGACAATATGAATGAAAAAGAAAGAAAATATACAATCATTGTATATGTAAATGTAACTTGTATAACAATATGTATGTGTAAATGTATTTTCTATAACAATATGTATATGTAAATGTATGATTACCATTATGGTGAATATTATGCTATATATGGTGAATATTACATTATGGTGAATATTATGTCAAGTTCATACGAGGATTTCAAAATATTTAAGAAAAATAAATTTATAAGCCCACCTTGGAGGTTTTGTCATGCAGAAATAGCAATCTGTCACGGTGATCCTTTCCTTTCCAAATCATGGGAATTCCAAAAGGCAAAGATTTCGCTCTGCCTTTGCTCCATCTTCTCAAATTTCAATGCACGTCTTGCAGCACATATGAGGGGCGAAATTTTTGTCCTGGTCCCTAGCTTAATTCCAAAGTATGCTCTATACATTGTCTTCACAAATTTAGTGATTTGGGACTGGTTTTATGGCATGGTAACCGTCCCACATATGTAGCAGAATCTATTGGGATCATTTTTACACGCTCTATTCATTATGAAATATTTTATCTATATGCCTGAAAAGTAAAAAAAGATATTATACAAGTGAAACAAGTGATGATAGATGTTACTGTTCCAATTCCGCTTTGACAAAATCACGAAAAATTCTATTTTACTTATGAGGCCATAGCCGGATAACCTGAGCTGATTGAGAAAAACGGATTGCAGATTCGAAATCAGAAGGAAAAACTCTATACGAATCACTTACAAAACCCTTGACAGCAAAATTGATGCATACCAGTGTAATAATTCTAGATAAGAATTTCCAGTATGCTAAGAATACTGTCTTCATTTTTTCTTCTGCTGACGCGTTTCGTTCATATACTTTGAACATCTTCAGAGCTTTATACATAATTTTAAAGTAAAAATGGGTTATATATATATATTTCTTGATGTAAGTTGGATACAATTTCAATTAATTTAAGAATATTCGAAAGTTCATTAAATTTTATATTAATTTTTGGTTTTTCATTTTAATGTAAAAGGCTTCGGTAATTTTTAGTTTTTGCACGTTATGTGATGAGTATAAGATTTGAAAGTTTTGTGAGATAGTTTTTAAATTTAATATTTTATGATCTACTCTGTAATGTTCGTTAATTTTACTTGGACGATATTTATGTTGGTATGCTCCCTCTTTAATGTGGTTTGTGGTGTAACCAATGTAAGTCGACGTACAGTCAACTACAGGACATGTTTCTTGTTTCTCTTGACGTGGAATCACTTTTTACAAATGTACCAGTCACGGAAACCATAGAAATAATTTTGGACAATGTTTACAATAATCAAAATTTAATTGCACCAACTTTAAAAACAAGAAGATATGAAACAATTACTTATTTTGTGTTGTACAAAAACTCCGTTTAGATTCTGTGATGAAACCTACATACAGATAGATGATGTTGCTATGGGCACACCATTAGGACCTACGTTCGCAGACTTTTTATTTGTGAAACTTAGAAAATAAAATAATGAAAGAAAACAACTTCTACAACCCAAAACTGTATATGAGATAGTCGACGATACCTTGACACTATTTAAAAACAATAAACACATTCCTTTATTTATCCGAAGACTTCATCAACTAAGTAAATTAGTTTAGAATTACTCTTACTCCCCGGCGACATTAAGACTAATCCAGGCCCAGTACAACTTACACATGTCACCGTACACAAAGACATATAAAGAATAGCACCATGAGATACATATAGAAGTATAATATTTACATATTACAGTACAACGTAGATGGCCTCACAAACAAAATCATGCAGCTTAGGGAATTCTTACACAAACAAAACATTACATAGCACTTATACAAGAAACAAAACTAAAACGCACACACAAACACACACCACTCCCTGACTTCACGGCGATCCGTCAAGATCGTACTGGGGGTAACGGGGTGGACTCATCACTACATACGAAAAGCATTAGCTACACTGATGCCACCAAAACATTAAAAAACAGAATCCAAGCAGTTAACACGATAGAAATACAGGCAGTTAACATTAAAATACGCGCAAAACACAACACCACACTAATCAACATTTACATCCAACCAGATAGTTCACCTCTGGTGCCAGCCAATTGCAATCCACAGTTACACAATCTTGCCTCTCTAAAAATGTAATCTTAGGAAGAGACTTCAACGCTAAAGACACTAGTTGGTACCTGCACAACCATAGCAACACCAGTGGCGCCAACATAGCCACACAACTAAAGAGCCTCTTCATTCTTAACAATACAGAAGAACATACACACACATACCACATCAAGCAGGATACTCATACTCCTCCCCAGACATAACGTTCTGTTCTCCCTCACTAGCAACACATACACGCTAGAGAACAGAAAACAACTGTCATCAGACCACCTGCCCATCATCATTACAACACATTCTACACTCTGCCCCAACAGCCTTAGGCACACTTACAGAAATTAAAAGAAAGATGATTGGGAACAGTTCAAAATACAGACTGAGGAACAATTCACCACATTAAACAGCACACCCTTCATAAATATCAATACAACACTCAAGACATTTAATCAGGCATCAATAATGCAAACAAATACATTACCCAAGGGCAACATTAGGAAATACAACCCAAATTACAGTAGAGAAATAGCCCACTCATAAGGCAACGTAACAACCTCAAACATAACACACAAACACCACACAGAAGCCATAAAACAGCAGATACAACAGCTCAACACAGAAATAAACAACAAACTCAAAAGAAAAACACAGAGAAACATTCAGGGAATTCATAACACTAAACCACTCCACAGATACATCCAGGCTATACAAGACTATAAACAGCATTACCCACTCTAACAGCGGCATTCACACCTCACGCGGCTATCTGTCGCAGCCAAAAATATCCCAACATACCACAACAAGCTAACATTCTAGTCAATCACTACACAAAGATAAGTCCTTAAACAGAGAAACAACCAGAAACACGCAGACAGACAAGCAGCCAGACACAAGAAAACCTACAGACTCGACACGACCATTACACCCTTCAATACAGACCAGACCACCAACATCATCAAAAAACATTAAGAATTCGAAGGCTACTGGACCAGACAACATATCTAACATACACCTTAAACACTTGGGCCCACAGGGAATACTAGTTCTCACAAATATCAGCACATATTCATACCAACACTGTATTATTCCTGACATATGGAAACAAGGTAAAATTATTACACTACTCAAACCAAACAAAAATCTAACAGAACCAGCTTCCTATAGACCCATTACTTTACCTTCCAAAGTAACAGTGAGACTAATCTTACAAATCACCAACCCACACATACCACTATCGCCTACTCAACATGGACTCAGACCTCACCACTCAACCACGACATTACTCACTATCACGCAGCACATCATGGATGGCATCAACTCCAGACGACCAGCTCAACGTACACTATTAGCAACAATAGACATTAGTAAAGCATTTGATGCTATCCCACACTTCCCTCTCATAAACAAAATACTCAGCACAAACATGCACAATAACACCAAAAGGTGGCTGAGCAACTATCTTTGAGGAAGATACTGTCATCCAAAAACAAGCTTTTTCCGAACGGGGTCCCTCAAGGCTCTGTTCTCTCACCAACACTGTTCAACTTATACATGCATGACATTCCAACGCCCATAGATAACAAGCTTACCTTATCATCATGCAGATGACATCACTTTAACATCCACCCACAACAACATCGACACCGATACAAATAACCTACAGACATACATAAACAGTATACAAGACTGGCTCACACACAATAGACTCAAAGTAACGCCCACAAAATCAACAATATATTCGCTCAGTTATGGACTATGCTAGCCCATGCTGGGCACCCATTATCGCAAACACACATAAACATCTTACAGACAATAAAAAACAACGCACCTCGTATCATTACAGGATGCACTCAAACAACACCAATAGAACACTGCACACAGAAACAAAAATACTGAAAGTTAGGGAATATTTAGACATGAGGGAACACAATTCAAGGCAGCAGCGACAACTAGCCCACAACACCCTTGCCACTACATGTACAATCATGCACCGACACCTCTCACCATTAAGGTAACACCAGAGAGACATTATAACCAAATACTCCATTCCATACCACGCCCCACAGACATCACACAGTACAGAAAACACATACACACACACACACACCTAACTCACAAAGCACTGACACGACTCGGTCCGAATGCGGTCCTAGGTGCGAAGCCGCCACCCATTAACAGGTCAGAGATCAGCTGAGCAGATCGGATCGACATCACCCCAACTTACGGACATATAAACACAGACTAGACAACTCCACTGACGACACCTGCCATCTGTGCCAGGACACACCACAAACAACTGAACACATTATGACAGACTGTACCGCTCTAGCACAACAACGAACACAACACAACATCACTAGTGCGCTGAACCTCTAGTCCACTTCGGAGAGAGCGATCGGTTACCTGCTTGCCGCCGGCTTGCTCGATCAGGGTGGGCTGATCGGCAAAACAACAACAACAACAACAACAACAACCTTCGCAGACTTTTATTTGTCAAACTTAGGAAATAAAATAATGAAAGAAAACTTCTACAATCCAAAACTGTATATGAGATATGTCGACGATACCTTGACACTATTTAAAAACAATAACCACATTCGTTTATTCCATGAACTAAGTAAATTAAAATTCACATTTGAACCTGCCTTGAATAATACACTCTCTTTTCTCGACATTAATATATTCATTAGTCAAAATGGATGTTTAACGACTGGTGTACTTACATGTTAAACCAACAGACAAAGGAACGCATTTAAATTATAATTCATACTCACCAGAAAAATATAAACTATCAATAATTAAAACACTCGTGCATAGAGCTTTCAATATTTGCTGAAGTTGGCAACTATTTAATCAAGAAATTGAGAGAATAAAGCAAAATCTAATAAACGGTGATCATCCGCTCTTTTTAATCGATAATATCATAAACCGAACTCGGGACTAGTTGTTTCATGGACTGCTCTCGATTTTCCTACGAAATTGCAAACAAGGGCAGTCGATGACCCTGATTTTGTTTCTGCAATCGGTTTTCTTGAGAAATGATAAAGAAAAATGTTATTGGATATTGAATAAATTTATTTACTCAAACGACGCAATACACTCCAACATCTTTTTGAATGAGTCCGAGCTGGTGTGACGCTTACGCCATACAAATTCACAAAAAATGACAAGAATTAGTGCGATATCTTGCAAACACAATAGTATAAGAAACTCGATTAGGTTAGGTTAGGTCAGGTTAGGTGGTTTCTCAAGAAAACCTTACAGAAACAAAATCAGGGGCATCGACAGCCCTTGTTTGCAATTTCGTAGGAAAATCGAGAGTAGTCCATGAAACATACTAGATCCCCGAACTCTAACAAATTTGTATAATAAAAAAAGGAAGATGATGAAAATAAAAATAAAAATACAGGTATAAAATTTTACTTCGAAACAAGAAACCCAACAAGCCTAAAACATGAGGTAAAATGTCTAAACAATATATTAAAGAGGCACATAAAACGAGTGGATAAAGAAAAAAATATCAATGTTAACATATACTACAGTATAAAAACAAAAAGTTATCAAGTCATTTTTCGACACGTAACAAAAACCCTAATAAGCAACATCATGTGGTATACCAATTTACGTGTCCTGCAGTTGACTGTACGTCGACTTACATTGGTTACACCACAAACCACATTAAAGAGAGAGCATACCAACATAAATATCGTCCAAGTAAAATTAACGAACATTACAGAGTAGATCATAAAATATTAAATTTAAAAAATATCTCACAAAACTTTCAAATCTTGTACTCATCACATAACGTACAAAAACTAAAAATTGCAGAAGGCTTTTACATTAAAATGAAAAAACCGAAAATTAATATAAAATTTAATGAACTTTCGAATATTCTTAAATTAATTTGAAATTGTCTCCAACTTACAATCAAGAATATATATATATATATATATATATATATATATTATATTAATAACCCATTTACTTTAAAATTATGTATAAAGCTCTGAAGATGTTCAAAGTATATGAACGAAACGCGTCATATTCGCTTTAGCACAAAGGCTTTGAGATTGTTTCTTATATCCGAGTCATCACTCAAAGTGCTGGTAATAGTTTGACCCAAATACTTAAACTCTTGTAGTTCCTCAATTACTTCACCTTTCATTTTAAACCTAATTTCAGTTGGCTGATTATAGCTTTTAGGATGAAATTGCATAATCTTAGTTTTTGTAACATTAAAAAGAATATCATGTTTCTGCGGATACACTTCGCAGACTTTTAGTAGCCGATCCAGACCTTTAACAGAGGGACTTATTAACACCATATCATCGGCATAAACTAAGTTATTTATCCTTGTGTTATCTATACAACATCCCACTGTTGCCTCATTAAGTGAAGCAATTAATCGATCAATATACACATTAAAGCATAGGGAAGAGCAAGGAGGCTTGTCTCACCCCAAAAGAGGAGCCAAAATTAGGATAGTACATTGCCCCACCTAACGGTAAAAGATTCGTGGGAATACCAAAATTTCAATAAATTTAATATATACATGGGAACCTTCCTGTCTTCTAGTTTTTAAAAAAATATTGTGGTTCACTCTATCATATGCCTTACTTATATCTTAAACCAGCTATAAATAGTTGAATTACTCTCAATGTATTTAGAAATTGTTTCTTTAAGTAGATAGATACACAGGTCACCAAAGTGATTAGGAGCTGTCCATAGGTAATCATCAGTAACAAGAGTTTTTCTAGTAGTTTCGAGAAGCAGGAAGCGACAGCAATATCCCTGTAATTATTGCTGGATAGAATGTCTCCCTACTTATTTTGACCAGGAGCTTCAGAGAAGCACGATAGCGATGGATTTGGGGGTAATAATGCCGATGATGTGAAATTCGAGACACAAAATCAGATAGCAATAAACAAAGCAAAAATAGTCGCGGGACAGGTACTAAGAACGTTCAAAAGAAGGGACAAGACAGTAATGAGTCCCCTGCTGAGAACACTGATCATACCAAAACTTGAATACTACTCAGTTGCAGTTTTGACGTCCCCATATAAAAAGAAAGAAACTAATAAACTAGAAGAAAGTCAGAGACATTTCACAGCAAAGATTGATGGCTGCAAAGAACTCAACTACTGGGAAAGACTACGTAAACTAAATCTGTACTCCCTGGAAAGAAGAAGAGCTAGGCATACCATAATCTACATATGGAAAATGATCGAAAAACTTGTAGCAAACCTCAAACTAAACCCAATTACCATTCAAACAACACTGGAAAATAGGAAAGGCAGGATGTGTAGTGTTCCCAAATTAAAGACCCGACAAGGGACCTCCTCAACACTGAAGGAAAATAGCTTGGTTGTTAGGGAGCCAAGAATTTTTAACCAGCTTTCTAAGGACCTCAGAAACGTTACAGGGGTCAAAGTTGAAGTCTTCAAGAGAGGACTAGATGCCTGGCTCAGGACGGTACCAGATGAGCCGGGTGTACCTGGCTATGTGCGGTGGAGATCGCAAGAGAGCAACTCGCTCCTCCACCAAGCCAGACCTAGAGTCGGGGCCCAGCTTGACTTTCGTGTGAAGAGAGACCAACGCACGGAAACGCAATGAGGTTAACGAGGTTATACTGTATATATAAGTGTCTCAGAAGTCGCGCATCATAGTTATAAGTGTGGATGACCTGAATCTGTGGTGCGCAACTTCTGACATGTAAACAAACTGTAAAAAAGGTAACACCAAAATACAGTTTTTATATACTCCGAAAACTAAGTATATTTCATTTAATTTTAGCTAATCTTTTTTATTCCTTTCTGTATAAAATTCTTATAAATACAAACTTTAAACAACTAAAAATATTATAAATAATAATAATAATAATAATAATAATAATAATATTGTTTATCGAAATTATATTGAAAAACCCCCTAAAATTTCTATAAATAAAAATAACCAGTTCACATTTGAAAACTTACCGATCGATTTTTACAAACTAGTTGGTGATTCTATATAATTTGAGTGCGCTAATCTAAAAAATATAGTTAGTTTTTCCCTATCACGTATGGTTTTCTTACTACAGGGTTTGTCATAAATCCCCCATTTATCCCCAAATGTGAACCATCTTATCGAGACCAACATTGGATTGCACATACTGAACCATAAATTTTGTTGTTATAGACTACAGTAACGCTTACATAATAATGTAGGGTAAATATATATAACAACCAGTTCCATTCCCAGCAAAATACTCTCTCCCCTCCCATCAATGGGTGGTTAACATTTGGGGACAGATGAGGTATTACAACACCCCTTGTAGCACGAAATCTTTAGGTGATAGAGTAAAACCTAATTAAAGCAGAATTAAATAGCTCCTAGCTCTTGGACAAGCATATTGCTTGTTTATGAAAGAATAAAAAAATAACTTCTTTACCAAGCGAAGTATGTGTCGGATGCCAATAAATTGTTCTCTTGCAATATAGACCCCAAAAGTTCTGCAGAGTCCTTAGGCAGATTCAAATCCCTGACTAAGTCATTTAGTTCGGCTTGGGTTAATGGTTTAGGATCTCGGTCAGCTGTTGGCTGTTCATAAACATCATCATTGTCTGGATTTGGAGCTGAATCAGAATCTGAATTGTATTGATCCAGCCTCTCGGGTGGGCAGGGAATAGGAACTTCTGGACCATGGGGTACCGGCCTTATTGCAGATGGAAGACTTGGGTATTGAAGGCTCTCTTTATTCTTTGCATTATAACCTTTAACATCGCAAGAACAGAAGTAGCAGTCGTCGGTATGGTTTCTATGCTCGCGCCATACCATAGGGATCCCAAATGGCAAACTTTTCTTTTTACCTTTGCTCCAATTCCTTAGTGCCGCAACACACGTAAGACAAACCTTGTGTGGAGCCCAACTTTTGTCTTGATCTCCTAATTTAATTCCAAAATAAGCATGATAAGCTCTCTTAATGAAGGTCGTTACATTTGTCCTTTGTTTTACAACATACCGACCACAAATATAACAAAATATGTCTGGAGTATGGGTACATCCTCTAGAAGCCATTATTAAAATTTTAAAGACGTAATGTTAGAATTATCTATCTGAAAAATATGAAAAAACGAAATTAATTAAAGATAGAAAAGGTAAAAAATTACAAAACGACCCAAAATTGTTTTGCTAATAACTTTAAAACTGTGGGTGATAGAAAAAAACTGGTAGCATTTTGTAATTCAGCGCAGCGAACTGCTTCAGAATCACAACTCAAAATAAAGAAATCGATTTTCATGCAGACCAGTGTAATTCGAATGATCGAAATAAGTTCGCATAAAAATGACACAAATTCTGACATAATTGTCTTATATACAAATTTGAGGTAGCTGTCAACCCTTGAATTTTCTCGTCTGTGCGTTGTGCCCACCACCGATCACCGCTTTAACTATATAAGGATGACGATTTATTTACAGCTGACAACGTTGAATGAAGCCCTCACCACAATAAGAATTATAATAATCATAATTCAGGAGTTAGATCAGTGTTACATTAGTTTGCGTCGAGCGTTTTCTCTGGTTTTGCCCTTCCCATTTGTTTTCAAATACTTATCATACTCATTAGTTTACAGTTTATTAAAGAATTAAGTAAAATGAAAACTTTGCCTAAAAGCATTATATCTCCCCGGCGGGGAATCGAACCCCGGTCTCCCGCGTGACAGGCGGGGATACTCACCACTATACTACCGAGGAATAAGTTGAACGAGCAATATATATTTACTGACGACGCATAGAAATGATTTGTGGTCATAATGGCAAATAAAAAGGAAATTATTTTACGAGTATAGTTCTACGTAAGTAAATAAATGTAGACTGAAACTCGTATTAAAGACGAAAGTTAAACTTTTTATTTGCTTTAATCGCCATATAGAAACCTATAAAGCTTTTTATGTCCAGACTCGAGAGACGCCATACATACAGTCTATGAAAAAAATTCCGTAACGCTATTTTTCCTAAAATTTAACACCCCCACCCCCTGTAATGTTCCGTAACGCAAGACCAGACACCGCCGAAGATGTTATATAACTTTTTCCCCGACTAATAGTGACGTCTGTATATCTCACACGTCACATCACAATCTTACATCACACGGCACGGAGATTTCGGGATCTCGTGATATATTACACGTTATAAATTATTATTATTATTATTATTATTATGGAAAATGAAGAATTTCAATGGTTTGATGAGGACGATGCATGGGCGGATCTAGGGGGGGGAGGTCGGCGGGGTCCGGACCCCCTTCAATACCTTAAGGTGCCCTTTTTTCAGCCGCTACAAATAAAAGACAGGTAGGTAGTTTACTGATAAGCCATTAATATTCTGGTCCGTTTGGTCAGACGTGCTCTGTGGAGGGTGCAGCCATATCACTTACGGTAGCATCTTCATCTAATATTGTTAGTTATTAATTTAACTTGCAAGACATTTGAAATTGTGATTTTCATTATGTCTATTTGGATAAGATTGATATCTAATAAAACAATAAAATTGGTACTGCAGTCGCTCATTGAACCAAGTGATTATACAAGAAAATATATACTGTTATGCCCTTTTTGTTATATTGGGAATGCCCTTTTTTTCTCTGGATCCCCCTTCACTGAAATGTCTGGATCCGCCCCTGGACGATGTCGAAACGACGATTTAGAAATGCCACCTAATTTATCTGTCGTCATGGGGACACCACTACTTTCTTCTGAATTTCGACGACAGCCGTTGGAAGATGACATCTAAATACAGCAATATGCTTGTATCATTAGCGTTAGTAGTATGCCCGAAAAAGGGGAGAGTGCAGAAATGTTACGTAATGTTGCAAGAGTGCCACCCCACCCCCTTTTGATGCAAGAGTGCCAACCCACCCTTTGTTACAAGGGTGCCACCCCACCCTCCTTTGTTGCTAAGCCCCTCCCCCACCCCCATTTGTTGCAAAAAAAGAAAAAAAAGAAAGAAAGAAGAGAGAGAGAGAGAGAGAGAGAGAGAGAGAGAGAGAGCACCGGCCTTTGTTGCCAACTCCAAAATGAGATTGCCAGGGGCATGCAACTTGGAGGCGGAGTTCTCCCTCAAGCTATTTCCCCCAAATGGGCAGAAAGAGAGAGAGTGCCAATCTTTGTTGCCAACCCCAAAATGGGATTGCAAGGGGCATGCAACTTGGAGGCGGAGTTCTCCCCCAAGCTATTCCCCCCAAATGGGCATACCTAACCTAAGAGGCCTCTATGGGAAGGAAGGGGTTTCCTCACCACTCAAAGGACCAGAAAGAGAAAGGACCAGAGATCCTTCCTCGGCTGGGAGCCGAGCTTGTATGACTCCGTCGTCCGCCTTCCACTCCTTTATAGACATCTAATCCGCCAGTTGGCTGAGTTGCCAGATAGCGCCATGTATTTAATTCATCAGCCAATAGAAGGCTGAGTTGCCAGTTTGTGCTATATATTTAACTAATTCATATATTAATCAGTCTAGAAGACTGAGTTGCCAGATAGCAATATTTATTAAATTATTTCATATATTATTCATCCATTTTGTAAATTGATATTATTTTCATATTGTTCCACTGTTCTGGGATACTGTAAGTTTTAAGAATTACATTGAATAGTTTTGTCAGACTTCTTATAGAAATTCTGTTTCTTAAATAAATAATTAGAATTTAAGCACACGCTCTTTACACAACTAAAATAAATCACCTTATTACTTAATTCCTATTTTTATTATTATTATTATTAATATCGCAATTCACGCAAAATCACGAATAACAGTGGGAAAAACGAAAGGAAAATGAACCTTACGAAGAAAGGTGAAACAAATAGTTTTGTCAGACTTCTTACAGAAATTCTGTTTATGAAATAAATAATTAGAATTTAAACACACGATCTTTACACAACTAAAATAAATTAGAAAATTTTTATTAAAACAATGCTTAATAATTATTACTTTCTCTATTGTTTAGGTACGATCCAACTTTTAAATCCTTTTTTCTTAAATATTTCCAAAAGAATACTGGATTACTGAATAAAAATGCCAGTGCCAGTTTTCAAAATGTTTTTGTTAATTTGCGAATTAATATCAATATATATATATATATATATATATAATATATATATATATATATATATATATATATATCACACCTTGCGTAATATAATAAAAAGAAAGAAACTAATAAACTAGAAGAAAGTCGGAGACATTTCACAGCAAAGATTGATGGCTGCAAAGAACTCAACTACTGGGAAAGACTACGTACACTAAATCTGTAATCCCTGGAAAGCAGAGCTACGCATACCATAATCTACATATGGAAAATGATCGAAAAACTGGTAGCAAACCTCAAACTAAACCCAATTACCATTCAAACAACACTGGAAAAGAAGAAAGGCAGGATGTATAGTGTTCCCAAATTAAAGGCCCGACAAGGGACCTCCTCAACACTGAAGGAAAATAGCTTGGTTGTTAGATTAGCCAAGAATTTTTAACCAGCTTCCTAAGGACCTCAGAAACGTTACAGGGGTCAAAGTTGAAGTCTTCAAGAGAGGAATAGATGCCTGGTTCAGGACGGTACCAGATGAGCCGGGTGTACCTAGCTATGTGCGGTAGAGAGCGCAAGAGAGCAACTCGCTCCTCCACCATGCCAGACCTAGAGTCGGGGCCACCAGCTTGACTTTCGTGTGAAGAGAGACCAACGCACGGAACCGCAACGAGGTTAACGAGGTTATATATATGTGTCTCAGAAGTCGCGCATCATAGTTATAAGTGTGGATGACCTGAATCTGTCGTGCGCAACGTCTCAGACATGTAAACAAACTGTAAAAAAGGTACCACCAAAATACAGTTTTTATGTACTCCGAAAACTAAATATATTTCATTTAATTTTAGCTAAAACTTTTTTATTCCTTTCTGTATAAAATTTTTATAAATACAAACTTTAAACAATTAAAAATATTATAAATAATAATAATAATAATAATAATAATAATAATAATAATAGTAATAGTGTTTATCGAAATTATATTGAAAAACCCCCTAAAATTTCTAAAAATATAATAATTCGAATAATCGAAATAAGTTCGCATAAAAATGACACAAATTCTGACATAGTTGTCTTATATACAAATTTGAGGTAACTGTCAACCTTGAATTTTCTCGTCTGTGCGTTGTGTCCACCACCGATCACCGCTTTAACTATATAAGGATGACGATTTATTTACAGCTGACAACGTTGAATGAAGCCCTCACCACAATAAGAATTATAATAATCATAATTCAGGAGTTAGATCAGTGTTACATTCGTTTGCGTCGAGCGTTTTCTCTGGTTTTGCCCTTCCCATTTGTTTTCAAATACTTATCATACTCATTAGTTTTACAGTTTATTAAAGAATTAAGTAAATGAAAACTTTGCCTAAATCATTATATCTGCCCCTTGCAATCCCATTTTGGGGTAGGCAACAAAGATTGGCACTCTCTCTCTTCTCTCTTTTGCACCTTTGGGGGGAATAGCTTGGGGAGAACTCCGCCTCCAAGTTGCATGCCCATTGCAATCCCATTTTGGGGTTGGCAACAAAGGCCGGTACTCTCCTCTCTCTCTCTTTTTTTTTTGCAACGAAGTGGGGATGGGGGGCGGGCTTAGCAACAAAAGGAGGGTGGGGGTGGCACCCTTGCCAAAAAAGGGTGTGGGGTGTGTGGCACTCTTGCAACAAAGGGGGTGGGGTGGCACTCTTGCAACATTACGTAATATTACGTAAAAATTTACATTATTCAATATTTGGAACACATTTTATAATTGATGATGCTGTTATAACAATTTGTAATATCAGTAAATTTTCTAAATTAAAAGACCGGAACGTGTATTACCGGGTGTGTATAAAATAACGCGAGTGAGAGACAAATCCGATTTGATTTATATTAACGCGAGTGAATATGGACAAATCCTTTCGGGATTTCGGTGAAACTTTTGTTATTGCGCTTTTAAACCTATCGAAGCCTTTGATAGAATCTGGCACAAATCTCCTTCGGTTTCCACCCTTCTATCTGTGCCTTTATCTCTAATTTCCTTTCTGCCCTATCTATAGCTGCGGTTGTAGATGCTGGGGCGGATCCAGGATTTGCTGGAGGGGGATTCGGTACGAGCGCCAAAGGCTTCTAGGAGGGTCCTGGGGCAATGGCATGAGTAGTAGAGTGGCAAAATGTATGAGTGCAAGTGCATTGCAATGTTACGTAATGGTGCAAGAGTGCCACCCCCACCCCCTTGTTACAAGAGTGCCAACCCCACCCCCCTTTGTTGCAAGAGTGCCATTCCCCAACCCCCCTTTGTTGCAAAGCCTCTTTGGGGGAGAAGGTGGTACGGCCTCACCCCCCAAAGGGGCATACCTAACCCAAGGGAGCCTCTTTGGGGTAGAAGGTGGGACGGCCTCACCCCCCAAAAGGGAGAAAGAGAGAGAGAGAGAGAGAGAGAGAGAGAGAGAGAGAGAGGAGGGTGGAGAGAGACCCAGGGATGGGAACCCATCGGAAAGGTGTTCACTTGGCTGCCTGCCAAGCTCATATGGGGTCTTCAGCCACCCGCAGCTCTCTTATAGGCCCCTAATCAACCAGTTGGCTTAATCAGCCAGTGGGCTGAGTTGTCAGATATCGCCATGTATTTAATTAAGGCTTATATTAAATTGGCTTAGATTGCTGAGTTGCCAGTTTACGCTATATATTTATTTAAAGTATATATTATTCAGCCAGGGCCAGCGGACGCCACAGCCCTTTGGCTGCTGAGTTGCCAGTTTTCGCCATGTATTTAATTAAGGCATATATTAATGTTGGCTTAGAAGGTTGAGTTGCAAGATTCATTATTTTTAATTTTTCCTTATATTATTCAACCATTTGGCTGCTCAGTTGCCAGATAGCATTTTAGTTGCTCAGGTATTCCTTATTAGGGAGAGTTGCTAAATACCACCATTTATTTTAATTTATGAGGATAGTTGTCAGGTAGTACCATATATTTTTTTTTATTTATATTATGGATATAATAGACTCAGAGCTGGGCACTTGCGTTTTTTTTGCCCGTTTTTTTGCGGTACTGCGGTACTGCGGTACTACCGTGTTGGTCGGTACCGCGGAAAGTACCGCGGGAAATTTGAATGCGGTAGCGGTACTGCTGTACTTTCAGCGATCCTTTGCGGTACTGCGTTATGCGGTACCGGTTTGGTAGTGCGGTAGTAGTACCGCAGTACCGCAGTACCGCAAAAAAACGGGCAAAAAAACGCAAGTGCCCAGCTCTGAATTAATAGTGTTCAAGGAATAAATAAAACACCAATACAACGCTCTTTTTATGAATTAATGGACATACAGTGGGATGGATATATATATATATAATATATATATATTATATATATATATATATATATATATATGATCAAATAATAGAACGGAAAATATATAATCATACAAAGCATAGTATTAACAAAATACTAGAAAAATATATCCACATCGCTGTTACTTTGTACGATGTGGTAAAACCGTCCAAGCATCACCTCACCGTTTAACTGATGCGGCGGTCTATACTCAATATAAATGGCTTTCACATCGTTCAATACTATTTTGTACCCACTTTACATCCGGCGTGCAAGTTATCTTTAAGCACAGCTAGAACACAATCAAAAGCACGCTAAAAAATGTGATCGTTGACCGCTACATTGAATACAAGTTTAAATCATGCCTTTCCAATCGGGGATTTTTTCTTAACGTCCCGAACTTTCCAATCGTGAACTCTTCTTCACTCGCCATAGCGGCATTGAAATATTTACCAAATCGTAACGACACCTATCCACTATATAGAGGTACAGTTCTTCAGGGCGAACAGTGTAGGCGAGCTCAGCTCTGTACCTCTCAAGTGCTTTGTACCAAAGCTCAGTATATTTCGAAGAATCTAAACCTTTTAAATATGCATCCAGATCTAGACCGTTCTCCCCCTGTTCATTCCTACATTCAACAAATCCGTCGAGCAGAGCGGTGTAAGCGTATTCAAGTACCGTGACAAAATAAACCATGCTGTAACACGCGCATCTAATATAGGCTTCAGCTTACGGAATCCGACGATCTCAAACATTCTGTCGAGGATGAAACGGTTTCGTGTAGGAACAAGAACGTCATTATCAGCTGTGTTCTTCCACATCAGTCGTATATCAATGCGTGGTTGTTCGTTATTTACACTCAATGTACAAACAATGGTATATGAGGAGGCGTCACTAATCACCTCTCTTATTATACCTACGTCAGCTGGTATTTCCACCTCTCACCACCACCAAGATTTTATGCATCTCCTCAAGACTTAAATAAATAACGTTACGTTTGCTTGCATGCCTGCAGATCGTTTCAAACACACAGTTAATGGTGCCGGTTTCTCGCCTGAATACGCGCAATGACTTCGTCACGGAGACGTCGTACGAGGCGTTGAGAATGCTTCTCAAAGGGAGTTCCATCGTATTCGCACGTTCACACGGTTCGAGATGACTATGGCACACCACTCGGCGCAAGCTCTGAGATGACTATGAGCCACAGGAGGCAGGCGGCAGGATCGGTCGACGGGCGGGTGAATCACCCTGATGAAACGTGAATGGGTTTGTTCGAACTCGTATGCACCGTGAGGAGTGAGTCACACCATAATCTAATGAAACGTGTACGGCGCTGATCGAGTCGTTGTACCCATTATATTGGGGAGGTGTTTTTTCCGATACAAGAATTAATTTCGGTTTTAATGTTTTATCACTACCACGAATACGTATCAGACATTTTTGCAAAGGGGGATTTTCACGAACTAAACTCATTTTTAAATGTTTTATCACTCCTAAACATCTTCACAAACCGGGGCGCTATTAGAGAGAAACATATGTTCATATTTATCCTTTTTATTTAACAGGCGGTACTCATCTCTAAAATCTGTTAAAAACTCACATAACCCATTAGCCACAACCTCACTACAAACCTCATCATGATATATATTAATGTAGTGGTAAAAATACTTAAGATTGTCCATGATGACATGATTTACATTTTAAATCGTAGGGTACGAGTAATCGGTGTGGTGTAACATGATATAATACCGCTTATCACACCACTCATCCACAAGACTCACTACCCATAACTGTTGTTTATCTTCTGATCGTGTTGCTTCTTCTACCACGCGGTGCGTGAGCCTTTATAAAGCTTAGTTCTATAACATACTTCAGTACATCGTCTGTACTGCGAAATCCTACAATCCCTCGCAGAATATCCGTAGAGTATTTGAATAGCCTGTCCCTTCGCACGATTCAATGCAGCCTTAAAAGATGCAAAGGAGGCGGGTATATGAAGTTTTTCAGTATCCACTACATCTACGCACTTGGCAGAATACCACTTCATAAATGTTGAACACGCGATATTAAAGGTGGTCATTTTCTTCTATGCGAGAGAATACACGTCTGAGCTCAAGGGTATACAGAGGTCAACTGAGTACGGAAGGGTAGAGGACTGCTGAGGTTGCGGCGTGATTCACGCCGGTCTTACAGTGGGCGGAGCTTAACTTTACTGTACACACGCACACACGCAAAGTAAACGCTAGTTGAAACATGATTTATTTAATAAACGAAATAATCAAGATGTATATATTTACAAATACGTGTAATAATTAAGTTAGCAATAGACATATCAAAGATTTATGGTATCCAAAGGGTACGGTATCATAGGTACCAGGCACCTGGTAGCGTTTCCTATAGGTGTTACGGCACACCTTTGTACCCCTAAGTTCCTTCACGCCCCCAGCTTCTGCGCCCGAAAATTGTGGGTGCCTACAGTCAGTTGGGGCGGCCGACACCCTCATCATCCCAAGCACACTAACTCCTTCAGCGAAACGAGTCAAATTTGACGACCCCCGATTCGCTTGGTTAAGCGTGATGCCCTTAGCCTTCACGATATACTTCGTTTCACCCGAACCCCATAGGTCTTTGGCCCTGTTGACACAAACGAGTCGGCGTATGCGTTGTCCCCATACTCATCCTCGATCTCGTCAGTTAACTCACCGAGGAACTCCCCAATAGCAGGCATGTATTCACCACTCCTCGCTGTGAATATCACGCTATCTGTATCGGCGTACAATACTCTCCGTCCAAGAGAATGCAATAGACATCAAAGTTTGATGCGGGCATAGGCTGTTGTGAAGCTGGCTACAGGGATGTTTGTAACCCGTGAGGTATCTGTAGCCAACTCAGTATTGTTGTGCTTTATTATGTAAGTATTACCTACATTCACAATCTCCATGACTTCTTTATCGGGTGCGTTGGCGTAATCCCATACTTCACTATAACTTTGCCCCAAATGAATGTTCCCTTTACCGGTATTCTGCAAAAACTTTCCCCAAAGGCTGTTTAGGCACAAATTTGCACTAAAGCGCTTGCCAGGATTCTTTACAATTTGGGTACGATGAAGTTGTATACCTTCGTGGTCGCGGTAACGCTGAATATAAGACGTTTTTTCGTCTTCGGTTTCAACCCCTCGCGGATACCCTGATGCCTCAACCTTATCCTTCAAAAATGCGTTTATATATGGTGTGAAAAGGTTGGGTAGCTTCTGAAACCTCCACACCTCATGTATCTTCATTACTTTATACCCATGGTGAACGGTTAGGGCCAGCTCAGGGCTTGTGTATACACCTCTGATCTTACGCTGGTGGGGTGTATGGTCACAATCGCCATTGTTCTCTTCTGCACACTTCACTTCACGCACAAGGGAAACATGAGTTTGTGATCTATAACGACGGGTAAGATCGGCATCCATAAATCGCGAGGGGAGAGCACGTCTACGAAAGAAAGGCCGAAATAGTATCCGTTCAAATTTCTTGAAAATTCGTTGATGGAGGGTAGGTTAGGGCCCACTATTTTTTTCAGGCGCACCCACGGGGTACGGATTGTTCTTCATCACATAGGGGTATAAATAACAGAAATCGTAGTAGTGAAGCTTCACACCCTCCGTAGGTGGAAAGTATAGCTTGAAGGGATTTGTACGCCCGCTGAACAAGCTATCACTACATTTGAGAGGATCCAGTACCATTGAACGCTTGATAGTGTTTATTTCTTCACGGTACGCCCCGTCTGTCTCCATCCATGCATCATATTCATGCTCCCACAAGATTTTGTGAGTGAACTGGGAGCCTATAAACTGATCGCGGGTACGCGTCCACGCAAGACAGTCGGCAGGAAATCTGCCGTGATATCTCCCACGATCCCACACTCAGGACGGGGGCATCCACGCCACCAGCAGCCGTTAAAGGAGTACACAGTTTTCTCGCCAGTGACACGGTTTTCACTTAGACCATCAACCCAAAAAAATGACCATTAACCTTAATGGGTACTTCACCCGTGTTGCGGGCATGCTTTATGTATACACCTGTCTGCTGTTGTAGGTGTATGAGTCAGTAAATACCATTATGCTCATAACTGCGGGGATTGTTTCTGTGAATAATGGCTAAGGTGTCTTTAGGCATGAAGTTGTTCTTGAACACCGTAAAACATAATGAGGCGATGGTGGTTGCGACTTGCAGCGGATCGCATTTGAAACGGCGTATGTACATCCTTCTAAAGGCCTGGAAACATACTCTAAGCACACGTACATCGTTCACGCAATAACGCTCACATTCATCTGCTATATTATAAGGATTACGTTCAGTAAAACTGTTGTAGTATCGATCAAAATCTTCACGTTCATCTGTACTCACACAATCATAGTTAAAGTAATGTTTGGGTGGAGGTAGACCTACGTAATTTAAAGTTTCGCTAGTGAGGAATGTGTAAGGGAAGTATCCTTTTGAAAACTCAGCTGCTACGCCCATCACCTTGGGTAGCTTTGCAAATTTACAAGGTGTGAATAATAAAGTGTCTTTAAATTGTACATTACCTCTTATTTGCATCTGTATTAATTTGTTGCCTCTTTTCAATGGATCACCTGTAAATATCTCAGATGACTCGTGCTCAAGCAGCTCCTTATAAAGGAACTGTGTGTCAAATTTTGCCCCGTTATGGGCGAGAATATACACAGTCATTTTTTTGAACTTGTCCGCTAACTTGACAATATAGGATACAAATAGTTTCACAGGACTATCGTGGACATTCGTTTTATAAACGTTTGTCCGTTTACCGCATTTGTGATACTCATCACACTCGATATCCATACACTCGTCACAGATAGTCTGGCTCACAAGTAAATGTGGAATGACCTCTTTGGTTTCAGCGTTCGTGTATGTTTCTATATCGTAGTAGGCGTAGGCAACCAAATTTTTGTGGTCTGTGTATTTAGTACAGTAAACATACGAGCTAAGACTACTGCTATAAAGCCAAAACCACGATCGACGTTTATATGCCGTCTAAAAATAGCCTGAGAATTGAAGTTAAGAGTGTAAGGTATGGCACTATGACCCGCAACACGGAATACACGGTCAATATTTACCGTGAAGTTGTCCATATTGAAGGCTATACTACTTTGGGAGGCATGCATTATACGACCTAATATATACTCTGCATATTCAGCAGCCAAACGTCTGAGTGGTATTACTACCCAAAAATCATCTACAGAGCCATCATCTGAGCCGAATCCGAAGGACAGCCTCGTCCGGACTTCACGCTTGTCACGGTTCTGAAGGGCAAACTCTACAATATGCTCTACAACGCGACGTAGGCCGTGTTCAATACCGTTGCTATACATGGATCTAGAACCAACCCTGACTATATACCGATTTCTAGTCAAGGCTGGGGTAGGGGTTGCGGTGCGCACCAACTCGAATGTTATACCATCCTCAACAGAACGGGGAGCAGCTGTGGAGGATGAACAAGAGGATATATTGGCGGAAGAAGCTGATGGGTTGGTTGCGTAAGACGTTGAGGGTTGGGGCTCCATTACTGCAGACTCAACAGAACGGGGTGCAGCTGTGGAGGATGAACAAGGGGGTATATTGGTGGAATGCTCTACTGTGGGGTTGGCTGCGTAAGACGTAGAGGGTTGGGGGTCCTATTACTGCAGACTCAACAGAACGGGGTGAAGATGTGGAGGATGAACAAGAGGGTATATTGGCGGAATGTTCTACTGTGGGGGTTGCCGCGTAAGACGTAGAGGGATGGGGCTCTACTACTGGTGGTCTAACAACCGGTGCATTCCTGACGCGCTTTATACCTGACGTTGAGGACTCTTCATCATACCTCCGCTTTGAACGTGCAACAGGTGTCGCTGGTGAGTGTTCATCGGAGGGTATGGGCATTGTAGATGCACGGTCAACGAGTTCACCCGTGATATCGATGATGGGGGGGCTGTACATCGTCGTCATTCACGGTTCTGCGGAAGAAGAAAACAAAATATAAGGAGCAGCACTCGTTATTTGTAATATTCTGTAAATGAGCCACTTAGGGGTGTGACGTGTTAGAAATGGAATCTGTAGAAAAATTCAGATTCAGGAGCCCATCCACATGTATTATATCTGGACCGACAGGTTGTGGTAAAACGGTGTTTATGCTTAATATCATTAAATAAAAGGGGGAAATGTTCTCAGAATTTGTGCATAAAGTTATATGGTGCTATTCGACATACCAAGCAGTGTTCAACGAGTACCAAGATGATGTTTTGTTCCACAAGGGGGTCTATGACGTTAATTCGCTAAAGGGAAATGGACATACAGTCATCGTAATTGACGACCTCATGTTGGAGATGGATAAAACGTTTGCCGAGACATTTACAGTATTCTCCCACCACCTTAGCATAAGCGTATTCTTCATCAATCAGAATCTATTTTTCAAAAATAGATACATGCTCGGTGTGTCGTTAAATACGCAGTATCTGGTCTTATTCGCGCAACTTAGAGATGTGTCACAAATTGAGTTATTAGCGAGTCAAATGTTCCCGAATCAGCGTAAGGAGTTTTTGGAGGTTTATAAAGAAGTCACAAAGCAACGTTATGGCTATTTGCTTTGTGACCTTCACCCGCGAAACACGTTTAGTGTGCTTCTAAGAACGAATATATTTCCAAACGAGCCTGAAACGGTGTACATTCCGGAATGATGAATAGGCTAAAGAAATACCGTGAATTAATAAAACTATCTATCAACGACTGCCTCGGTCGTTGCAGCAGATGCTTGTTAAAAATATCGACTGACTTTTTAAATGCATCTGTGAAATCTGCCTTAATGTTATAAAATGTAATGTTCCAATGAAATCCTCTCAGAAGACTCGCTTACGTCGTTACAAGAACATAATACGGACGCTCGCCCATAAAAGTCAGACTGTGGGTAAGAAAAAGCGTATTATTGTACAAAGAGGCGGTTCGTTCCTCCCCATCTTATTTTCAGTTTTGGGACCTTTACTGACTAGATTAATATAATGAAGAAGGTGGTTGTGATCCCGCACGAGGTGTACGCTTCATTACAAAGGACCCCAGACGCGGTTCTAGAGCCCCGTAAAAGTAGACTTAAAAGAATGGAAAGTGAGTTGCTAACCCTATTAAAAAGTGAAAAGGCACCTGATGAGAAAAGGATCTTGTACCAAGAGGCTTTGCAGAAATTTCTTCATGAGTACGAAGATTATAAGCATCCTACAGGGATCCCCGTGATGCACAGCTCGAGTAGCGCTGGGCATAGCGACACAGGGCCTGAACAACCAAAGAGTAGCGGAACACAGCACATCGAACATGTGCTAAAAAACAGCCTCCCCCATACATTGAGGAATAAAGGGCTAAGTCTTTATAATCTATTGAGTGAGGACCCCATCATACAGTGGACCGATACAGGCGAGGTCATTGTTGAAGTAACAAGGTTACAACAAGGAACAAGGGCACGTGTCACAACTGAGTACACTTTCACCCCCAGCAGCTGCAGTGTCTCTGAAGAGGAGAAAGAAGAGAATAGGCGGCCAACCTTATCCACGTGCCTCTAAAATATGCAAATGGCTAACATATTAAGTAAGCACTATTATGACATTTCTAACTCTGCATCCTATGGTGGCGTTAATAGATTGTACAGAGGTGTTTATAGTGTAAGGAAAAAAGATGTTGAGAGATTTTTACGGGGCCAGGATGCTTATACACTTCATAAGCCTGTGAGAAAAAGGTTTAAAACAGCCAAGACAACAGCCGCCTCGATTGACTATATTTGGCAGGCAGATTTAACAGACATGCAAAGATATTCAGTGTACAACATGGCTACCGTTACATCCTATTCATAATAGATGTATTCTCTAGATACCTGTGGCTAATTCCCCTGAAAAATAAATCGCCTGAAACAGTTGCTAAAGCGCCAAAATGATATGTTGAAAGAAAACAGGATTCCTGGCTATTTTTGTACGGATATGGGAAAAGAATTTATAGGACGAGCTTTTCAGAACATGCTGTCAGAGTTTAATCAGCTATTACACATCCAATTCTATACATACTCTCTTCTTTAGCTGAAAGAGTTCAACGTACCATAAAGGAACGCATGCACCGATATTTTACACATAAAAACACATACAGATATATAAACGTTCTCGATTCATTGGCTTCATCCTACAACCGTTCACACCATCGTACGATCGGTACAACGCCTAACGATGTTTTAGAAAGAGGCAAGCGCCAGAAGAGATGGAGTGCCGCTACCACCACCACCCTCTGAGCGTTTCAAAATCAATGACTATGTAAGGCTGTCACGTTCGGGAAATAAATTCGCGAAGGGTTTTGAGCAAGGATGGACACGCGAGATTTTTAAAGTTAGAGCTATGATGCCTAAAGGTGAGATAATGATGTATTACGTTGAAGATTTGAATGGAGAAGAGATCTCGGGAGGCTTTTACCGCGAGGAATTGCAGAAAGTGGCATTTAATTTAGGAAAAAATGTGTTTAAAATTGAGAAAATTTTAGGAAGCAAAGGTACAGGAAAGAGAAAAATGTACCTTGAAGTGGCTAGGTTACCCAGAAAGCTTCAATACCTATATAAAAGCTGATGCAGTAATGAAGCTTAATTAGTATGCAGCATGACTCCCAACCATTTCTACGTCACACTCCCGTCCTCCTCATCCCTGTCTGTACACCCTAACAACACACTAGCCAACTTTGTAACAGAACTCCATGGGCCCATTGAATTGGGTCGTGATTCGTATGAGGTGGGATATGTGAAATTCAGCTGGACACCGTCTTTTTAAATATTGATTATAAAGATGCCGTTTTTACGATTCTTAGAAACTGTGGTGAGTGTGCAAAACCGGGTTAACTCGGGATGAAACTATACGTATCGCCCGGACTAAGGTTGCACAGTTTTTCAGTACAACAGTGACACTAGGACCGGGTCGTTATGGTTCGGTTGAGGATGTTGTGAGAGACTTAAACATGTGTTTAAAAAAACACCCCTTACGAATGATTAATATACGAAATCGTAAACAAAGGAGGCACTGCACATACTCTAATGCTAAAATCAAAGGTTAACAGAAATCTTAAAGACGGAAGTGTTCAAAATTATAACCGAGGGGCGTTATCGAGCAGCCTTCCAAAGAGACACCTTTCACGAGGTACCGGATGACTTGTCCAACTTAGTGTATCAGCTGAAGATGGAGAAATTGGATGTAAGCTCTCAGCCTCCAGACATGTGCTATATTTACAGCAATATAGCGGAACACCAGTTTGTTGGGGATACCCAGGCACGCCTGCTACGCGTAGCGCACATCCCCAACCATAGAGGAAGGAGCTTGAGTATTACATATGACTATACCCCATTATGTGAATGTCGCAACTAATCTAATAACTAATATCTCAATATATATAAGAACGATTGAGGCAAAAATTTCCCATTCGGTGACGGGAGCTTAACAGTGAAGCTACACTTTCGACGCACTGAGTTATAATGGCCAGAAAGCCTTTCACGGTATACCGAGGGGTGAGATACCAGCGGGTAGTGGACTTGGGTCCATTTTTCATCCATACTACGCACCGCTGTCCCACTGTTGAAGAGGGGGGCCAGGTACCTAGGGAGGAAGGCGTTACAAACAGGTTTTAACGCGGCAGAGGACATATTGGTGGAACTATGCCTAAAGAAGCTCTAAAAAAACATTTAAGGCGTACGCGGGATGAAATCATCAAAGACGCGAAGAGAAAAATGCGTGGTGGTGGAAAGAAGAGAACTGTTAGGAAGAAGGGGTTACCAACACGTGGTGGAAAAGAAGAGAACTGTTAGGAAGAAGGGGTTACCATCACGTGGCGTTAAACGTAAAAGGGAAACAAAAAGAAGTGTTCAAAGCGTATGAAACCTATGGCTGATCATTTTTTTAACTGATATAAGCTGAGGACGCTACTCTCACGAATCATAGATTGACTAATACTCGTCGAGGGAAGGTGGCACTATTTCTGACTCGTCATGGCACGTTTCATTCATCCGTGTAGTTCACAATGTTGTAAATCGGAACTGTCCCTCTTTGATGCCCCTACACAGGTCTCTATTGAAAATAGTGACTTTATTACAATTAACCCATTAAACACAATTAGTTCACCCAGTGCCCCTATAGAATTCGTGATACCCAGCTCAGGCCCTTACTTTTTTGACCCGAGTTGCATGCACATGTATGCTAAACTACGCATTGCCCATTCTGACGGAACGGACTGCGATGATAGTTATGCTGCATACCCCGAAACCAACTTTCTGCACTCCATATTCAGTCAGTGTGACGTATATTTAAATCAGACTAACATCTCGGCAGGCACGGGGTACTACCACCTACGATCGTATCTGGAAAATGTCCTCAACTTTTCAAAAGAAGCGAAGGACACCTTTTTAACCGCCGAGGGGTATTACCACACTAAAGATGAAGATGGAATAAAGGATAAATTTAAAAATTCTAAAAAAAAGATATACGAATGTTTTGGACGCCTGCATACAGACTTTACTTTCCAGGAGAAGTTGCTTATGAACGGGGTAGATATGAAATTGAAGCTTACCCGCACGAGCCCTGAGATCTGCATAAATCTGGGGGCTGACCAAGAAGAAGGCGCGAAACCCGTTGTGATACACATCATGGAAACGTATTTGCGTATACGCCGAGTGAAATTAAGTTCCCCGAAACATAGAAATCGAGAAAGACTGGTACACGCCACAGTGAAATATCCAATTAACAGGGTACAGATCAAACTGTGCACGGTCCCGCAGGGCTGGCATCGAAACAGATAGAAAACATTGCTCTTGGAGTCCTACCTAAAAGGATTTTAATTGGAATGCAAGACCACGCCTCGACGAATGGAAATTATAAAAAGAGTGCCTTAAAATTCGAGAATTTCGGACTTAAAAATATTACTCTATTCGTAAATGGTATCGCTCTGGGTGGGGTAATGGATATGGATTACTCACAGCTGTGTTTCCCCTCTGTGCGAGAGCTTATAGTAGTTTGGCTCATAATACAGGTGCTTGTGATGAGCTCGGTTTCGGCATAACACAGAAAGAATTTGTGGAACAGTTTAATATTTACTCATTCGACCTTACGCCTGACTTAACTGCTGGCGTAAATACGCATTTAAACGCCCGCAGACTGGTACCGTCTCAGTGAGATTGGAGTTTGCTAAACTATAGACACGCCTTTAAGTGCACTTGTATCTAGAATCACAAGCCCTAAGAAGTAGATAGATTTAGGAACGTCACGACAGATTTTTAAAATGGATGCAAATACACTCCAGAGAGGATGAAGAGTGACTGTTTCGCGCGTTCCAAATTTATCGGGTTTTTGCAAAGAATGAAATATTGAAGCTGGATACTTCAGAAACTGGTACGGAATCGTTAACACCGACATTGCGGGGTGAGGGTATTCATTGGTTTGCTCTATTTTAAAACTAAGGAAAGAATGTACTATTTCGATTCACTCGGTTTCCCCATGGCATGACTCGACAATTGTGCAGTTTATCGCGCGATTACGTGTGCCTGAGATTATTTGGAATCCATATCGCCTTCAAGGATATTATACTGAAACATGTGGATTGTATTGTATTTTGTTTCTCATGCACATGTCACGTGGGAAGGGATTATGAATTTGTGCGACACAGAGCTGAATGATAAATATGTGTGCAGACAGATAAAAAAAGGTTCCCATATGTTAGTACCCCTGTAATGTGTAAGATGCTATATTGTGTAAACCTATATATACATTTGTAACATTAAGAATTGGGCACTGACCCTTTTTGTACATGTTTTTCTACTGCTTAATAAAATGAAAATATATTGTTTTGTTCTTAACCTCAAAAATACTTACATAATCTCATCGATGAGCACGCACTCGCTTGACCGGATGTGTGTCAATACCACGACTTCTGGTTCGCTTGGCGGTGTTTCTACCACTTCATTTATCACCCTTTCGTCAAAAGTGTTTATAATATGATCTATCTCCGTATCGGTCCTGTAATTAAAATAGATGCATGAAATTGGATGCTACTAAAAGTATTGTATGCGGCTAAAAGTATTGTGCATGGCGGGCCAGGTATCTAGGGAGGAAGGCGTTACAAACAGGTTTTTAACGCGGCAGAGGACATATTGTGTGGAACTATGCCTAATGAAGCTCTAAAAAAACATGGAACAAGGAACTCTTCTGGGATAATTAAATCCACTATAGTCCGAATAAGTAATGGTAAATGACAAATACCATAGTTTTTCTTTTTCATGTTGCTAGCCCGACGCGGGCAACGGGTCACTCGCAAAGAGGTCCCATAAATATAGCTTCCCTCACCAGCTATCTGCAAAGCAGACAGGATCCAGCTTTGGGACATGGATCTAGGGTTTAAAGCAGCCTAGCCCTGCTACATTTAGAACCTCAATATAAGCAAAAGACTCGCTGCCTTTACGTCAGATTGAATACATAAAAGAAAAAGGGGTAACTATTATATTTTTACCCAAAAACCAAAACTTAAACCTCAACTGGTAGAATTGAGTGTCCACTTTTCAAGGCACATAACATGTCCGTTTCAAGATGGGAATGAACTCAGAATGGTCTGTGTGTATCATATATATATATATATATAATAAGTCATAGGCAATGCTTAAGCATATTTTCAAAACGCACAATTCTTAAAAGTTTTGATAATTTTAAAATTCTATCTGTAGAACTTCCTATAAATTTCAAAAACTGCAGCGAGATACAAAATAAACATACCATATATATATATATATATATATATATATATATATATATATATATATATATATATATGAATAGAGATCGGCTCTCTGGGCAGATAACAGTTCACTTCGCATTATTACGGTTTTTTATAAATTAAAATAAAGCTAGGTTAGGTTAACAACAGACTGAAAGCATAAACAGATATAACGACGAAGGAGGTAGAGAATAATTGAAAATATTTTGCAATTATTGCGACGTTTTATAAGAATAATTTCAAAGCGTATTTGTTATGGGGAAAAAGAGAAAATTTCATCTTTAAATTGCCGAGAAACAAAAAAAACAATGGGCCTAATTTTACGTTGTAGAAAAACACTGAATAAAGTTAGGCTTAATTCTATCTGTTGAACATCCTATAAATTTTAAAACTGCCGAGAGATGCACAAATAAAATATACTATATATATATATATAGAATAGAGGCCGACCCTCTGGACGGATAGCAGTTCACTTCGCATTATTATGGTTTCTTATAAATTAAAATAAAGCTAGGTTAGGTTAACAACAGACTGAAAGCATAAACAGATATAACGACGAAGGAGGTAGAGAATAATTGAAAATATTTTGCAATTATCGCGACCTTTTATAAGACTAATTTCAAAGCGTATTTGTTATGGGAAAACGAGAAAATTTCATCTTTAAATTGACGAGAATAATCACGATGGAAACACTGGGACTAATTTTACATTGTAAAAAAATTCAGCTTACTTTAAAAATAGAATAAGGTAATTAGCGCTGAATGAACCGGAGAATATAAACACTTACATATCAATTGAATTGGCTCTTCCGGTCGTTGCAAGTTTCAGCAATACTCTGCGATGAAAATAGCGCATCCTGTGCTATTGCAGTGAAGATTAGCCGTGCGGCTTGGCCGTAAAATCTTCATCGGCAATCAGGTCGGGGGAAGCGTAGAGTTGATCCGTGGCGTATGATGCACGAAATTGCGTGAAACTGTCTCTCTGCAACGAAATTCATCATTTATAAGGGAAGCATGTGACCAACCCAAGCGGGAACCTTAGCTTCCTATTGGTTACCGGCATGATTTTGGGCGGTATTAGAACCTATACCTGCATTTTCGGCCAATCCGTGAGTCTGCCCCTTTCCAAAGATCGTCATTGGGTGTTCCAGGAAAGTTGGACACGAGTTTTGGGCAGAGAAAAGCTGTAGGTTGCTTGGAACCAGACGAGATCTGGATACAGTGCTGCGATTGGCTGCTCGCATCAGATCTGGGCGGGTCATCTGTACCGAAGCAAATTTTTATTTTAGATTTGAGATCAAAAACAGCTGCCTGATTATGTTGTCCTGAAGTCCCTTTGGCTATTTTTTCTGACAATACATTTTATTTTTCTGCGAAAAGTGGGTATGCACTTACGGTCATATTTAGGTGATATGGTCACAAAATTTTTATTTTAGATTTGAGATCAAAAACACCTGCCTGGTTTGTGGCCCTGAAGTCCCTTTGGTTATTTTTTCCGACAATACAATACAGAAAAGGCAAGACACGTATGTGGTGATAAAGGTTTCATTTTTCTGTGATATTCCATATCTATTTTCCTGATATGAAAAAATATTATTTTAAAATAAGCAAGAATTCGCAATTATTTATATATATAATATATATATATATATATATATATATATATATATATTATATATATATGGCTCATTGTATATCCATTTCTACGAAAAAATAAATTTAAGACAGGTCATAGGGATAGGATTGTTAGTACCGTCGTCTATCAACATGATGGTGCTCCTTCTCACTATGCCAAAATTGTTCAGGATTATCTAAATGGACGTTTTCCAAATCGCTGGATCGGACGCGGAAGCAACAGACCTTGGCCAGCGAGATCACCAGATTTAACCCCTTTAGATTTCTTTGCATGGGGCTTTATCAAATCGCACGTCTATCAGACGAAGATTACGAGTCTTGAAAACTTACGTACACGTATACGAACTGCTGCAGATAACATAACCCCGCAAATGCTCCAGAATGTGTTTAGAAATGCTGCGGAACGATTTGAGCTGTGCAGGTATACTGATGGGCGTCACGTCGAATCCTACTCTTAATTATTTAATAAATGTTACCACTTTATCATTTTATGATTGAATTCCATATAATTTCCAAGTGCTTCACAAAAATAGATCCTGACTTTATGTACACCCTGTATATATATATATATAATATATATATATATATATATATGTATTATTTGACCATATATATATGCCCCATTGTATATCCATTTCTGCGAAAAAATAAATTTAAGGCACAGGTCATATCTTGTTTATATTTTTCGGAAAACTCATTTTCATGCTTGGAAGGTTAAAAGCAAATATATTTACTGTGGACGACACCTTGTCCATTACGGTAGGTAAAGTTTTCAGATTGAAAACCATTTATGTATTGTATTGTGCTGTACCAAACTGCCATAAAATAAATTTAGAAGACTTGTCTCTCTTGTTACAAGAGAACCTTTCTGCCAAATGCTGATAAATGGGATGGACCTCTATTGTCGTATATATAAATGCCAAAATATTTAAAAGAATTATCCGGATACGATGAGTTTAACTGCGAGACACGAATTTAATTACACAAAGTAATTTTAATACTGTATATAATTTCTGTCTCTATGTATATACACACACACACACACCCACATATATATATATATATATATATATATATATATATATATATGTGTGTGTGTGTGTGTGTGTGAGCGAGTCCAGATCGGGTTCGCACCCGGCTCCTTTTACCGCACTGTGATACTTGGATGAGGTGCAGGGCTCTCAGCAACAGGGCCTAGTCCAGACGGGCGCGAACCCGGCTCCTTTTAGCGCTTTTAGCGCACGTACACTGTGACACCTCTCTCTCTTACGTGTGGTTTTGCGCCTTGCAATAATGCATCGTTTTGAATGATTATATAATTTCAAATCTATTATTTGGCCATATATATATATATATATATATTATATATATATATATATTATATATATATATATATATATATATATATACCGGGGTTGGACAAAATAATATGAACACCTTGATAAATGGCGGTTTTTTTCTTAATAGGAGTTGGTCCTCCTTTAGCGGCAATAATAGCTGCAATGCGTCGGGGAATTGATTCATATAGCTTTTGGACAGTGCTAGAGGAATCCTGAGCCATTCTTCGAGCAAACCCTGCTCCAGTTCCTCCAAAGACGCCGGCGGTGGGAATCGGCTTCTGACCTGCTGCTCCAACTGACACCACAGATGCTCGATAATGTTAGATCCCGGGATTGTGGAGGCCAATCCAAACGTTCTACTTCACTAACATGCTCTTCAAACCAGTTTTTAACGACCCCAGCGGTGTGGATTGGTGCATTATCATCCTGGAAGACGGCGCCGCCATTGGGAAACAGCGTTTGGACCATGGGATGGACTTGGTCAGCCAATATTGACAGTTAGACCTGGGCGTTAACCCTACCATGCAGTACTACAGCTGGGCCAAGAGTATTCCACGATATTGCTGCCCAAACCATCACAGATCCGCCTCCATGCTTAACGGTTGGGGTCAGGCAGTCGGGGTCATAAGCATCTTTAGGCTGTCTCCAGACGTAAACTCGACCGGAACATGGAAATAGCGTAAAGGAGGATTCGTCGGAGTAGACTACATTCTTCCACCGGTCCATTGACCAATTCTTATGGTCATTACACCATTTTCTGCGCCGCTCAATGTTGATGTGCGAAAGGAAGGTTTGGCAATTGCAGCCCTCCCATGGTATCCAGCTCCATGGAGCTCGCGACGTACAGTTTCTGGTCGATACCGGGCTTGCAAGATGCTGGTTAGCTCTGCAGTCACTTTTGGAGCTGTGGTCTTATGGTTCTTTGTCACAATGCGCTTTAGCACCCGGCGGTCTCGATCACACAGCTTCTTGCTCCACTATTGCATTTGTCGGTGCTTGTCTTTCCATGGTTTTGGTATGCAGACATGACCATAGAGACAGTTCCTCTGGATACATTGAACATCTGAGAGCGGTTTTCGTCACCGATGCACAGCCATCCGCGCTCCGGCAATTTGCCGTCTTTGGAAGTCTGACAGGTCTTTCATAACTGCTAATTCATAATTCACTCAGATCTGTAAAAACAACGTGAGGGTTATAACATGACGTATACACTCTCTGTTACGCATTTAAATAGTTTGCCAGTCATTTGACCGTTTACTTTGTGTCTGAGCAGTCCGTAAAGATAACCGGTGAAATCGGCGGGTGTTCATATTATTTTGTCTAACCCCTGTATATATATATATATGTGCCCCGTTGTATATCCACTAATTCATAAACAGAATGATGTATTGGTGTTTTATTGTTCCTTGTACCTGATATATAATTGTTTTGGTTTTGGATTTCAGATACCGTATTTTTCTCCTTATAGACGCTGCATCGTGGAATTCGCACCCTGATTTTGGAAAGGCAATTCTAAGAAAAAACGTTTTTGACTCGTGGAAGACGCACTCTGATTTGCTTGATTTGCATTGTTAGTATGGCAACGACAAGGGAATTAGTATATACCACAAGTAGAAAGTATGTAAAAATATGCAAGTATCATTGTTTAAAGTTGTTTATTTTTGCAGAAATGAAAAAGTAAAAAAACTAAAAATCATGGCCAATAAAAGTCAAAAGCATTTTATTCATCCTCAAACTCATCACTGCTTGATTCATCCCCAAAGCTCTAAAACATCACCATGGTCCGTTATGCATCTACACAAGTTTTCTTCCAAATTTGGCCATTTTGCTGGTACTTTACGAAGATTGTGCTTCTTTTTATCAGCTTCTTGTAATTCTCCTTTCTGCTTCCTCCACTGCCGAATCATCTTCTCAGTAGGTGGTGGTCCGAAGTGTCTCTCTGCTGCTCTATTGCTGTGTTCGTTGGCATACCGCACTACTGCCAGCTTAAATCCAATAGTGTAGTTATATCTCCTTGATACACCTGCCATGGATCAGGGTGATAATTGTAGGACTGACAACCACTTGTGACTCCACTGACAGCCAGATGATAAATGAACAAGGTACGAGTCCATTGTCGTGCCGTAAACTATCCCCCGTCCTAATTTAACCTATAGTTTTCGGCACGAAACACCCTCTAGTTTGAGGAAACGTATTTCTGAGGCTTCGACGTTGGAAGATGCAGGGGGGACTCGACCACTTCCGGCTTCGAAGACGCAGGGGGATTTTTCAAGGCATTTTTAAGGAAAAAAATGCGTCTTGTAAGGCGAAAAATATGGTAATTAATTAATTGTTATTTGTCAAAACGGGCTTCTAAGCCAACTGGATGATTATTATATGGTTGATCCCAGAGGCACTGGCTGGTGATGCCCTGAGGCACTGGCTGATGGTGCCCGAGGCACTGGCAACTCAGCCAACTGGCTGATTAGGGGCACTATAAGAGAGCAGCGGGCGGCTGAAGACCCCATATGAGCTTGGCAGGCAGCCAAGTGAACAATCTTCCTCTGGGTTCCCACCTCCGGGTCTGTCTCCACCTTCCTCTCTCACTCTTTCGCTTTCTGCCCTTTTAGGGGGGTGAGGCCGTCCCAACTTCTCCCCCAAAGAGGCTTTGCAAAAAAAGGGAGTGGGGGAATGGCAACAAAGGGGGTTGGGGTTGGCACTCTTGCAACAAAGGGGGTGGGGTTGGCACTCTTGCACCATTACGTAACATTGCAGTGCAATTGCATTCATACATTTTTCACCCATACTACTACTGGCATGCTTCCTCGGAAAATTTTGAAAACTAAGGCTCTCAGAAACGCGTTTTAAAGCAATTTGGGCTGTTTGTTCAAGTTTATTAGCTTTTACAACAGCTAAGTTATGTACTGATTTGCAAGAAAATTATACAAGGAAAGACAAAATTCGTGATAAATTTTAAAGAAACACTGTCTACGAAAATTTCACAATATCAAAACCTAAATTTCTTTTTAAAATCATACTTTATCATTCTAGATTTGTTCATTAATATAACTGAAGTTATTATATTTCCTGACAAAGTTTTGTGTTGACTGAGATATCAGTTAATCTCCCGACTCTCAAAGACTGGATCGACGAGCGCCATTCGTCGGGGTTGCTGTTCAGCGAACCGTTGAACTACAGTTTCGTAATCCACGGACTTGTCCTAATGAATACTCATCAACGCCAAGCCCAACAATCTCTCAGTGGATATAGTAGTCCTAAGGTACACCTTCACAAGTTTGGCACGTTCATTGTCAGCAGAAGTGACGGGTATGGTGCAAGCAATTCGCAACAAGCAGTTGATGTTTAGGAATATATCGGCATCACAAGCCTGGAAAGAATAAGTGATAAAGTTACAATTAAGCTGTTTAACTCTTCTTGACATTGTAAACCGAAAATTCTATTGAATAAATACTTTGAATGAATATTGCTTTTTAGACTTTTTAGTATTAAAGTAAGACACAGGGTTGACTAACGATTTGAAACAAGTGAAACAAAATGGTATATTACATGCTTTTAGTGTTGTTTGTAAATTAACTTGTATGTTCATTCAGTTAGCTTTGGGAGCGGGGCTTTCTGGTTTAAAGTGGTTCTGGTTTAGGGGGGTTCGATCGAACCCCCTGACCCCCCGTGGATCCGCATTAAAGATGGCCACTGTTCTTCTCCTAAAGCTATCAAGAGTGGTGCTCCTCAGGGTTCTGTTCTGTCCCCCACTCTTTTCCTTTTATTTATTAATGATCTTTTAATTTGCACTTCCTGTTCTATTCACTCCCATCCCAATGATTCCACTCTTCACTTCACCTACTTCACAAAGCATCCCTCTCAATGGTCATTTCATGATTCTCGTAGGACGGCTATGGAGCACCTGACCTCTGATCTTTCTGCTATCTCTGATTGGGGCAGAGAAAACCTTGTGGCTTTCAATGCCTCAAAAATTCAGTTCCTCCATCTGTGTACTCGTCACAATCTTCCACACGACTATCCCCTTACATTCAACAACACACAACTCAATCCTTTCTCTTCTTTTAACATTCTTGGCGTTTCCTTTTCTCTTGAGGTTTCCTGGAAAGATCACATACTGTATACTCTCTTCTCAAAACAGCTTTTAGGAGGTTAGATGTGCTATACCGCCTCAGCAGTTTCTTCACCCCCGTTCAGTTGTTGTCTCTGTACAGGGGTCTTGTCCGCCCCTGTATGGAGTACGCTTCTCATGTATGGGGTGGCTCAACCCACACAGCCGTACTTGACAGGGTAGAATCAAAGGCTTTTCGCCTCATCAATTCCCGTCTCTTACTGAATGTCTTCAAACCCTCTCTCTTCGCCGCAATGTTGCCTCACTCTCTCTTTACTATCGCTATTATAACGGACACTGCTCTTCTGAACTCTCTAACTACAAGCCTTCTCCTTTAAGGAGAACATGCAGTACCAGACTGTCGATATATTCTTACTCCTATTCTATCGAACTCTGTAACGCAAGAGTTAATGGGTATTTTCAACCTTCTATCTTCTGAACCGGTGAACTCTGGAACAATCTTCCTCAATGCATCCTTTTCCCTGTCTATGGCACAAGATCCAAGCATCTCGGAAACCTTAGCCCTTTGGAATCTCTTCTTCGTGTATGGGTGGCGTTTATGCGGGCATTCGCCCTTGGCCCCCTCCTTCCTGTATATATATATACTGTTCGCAAAAAAGTGGCCACTTTTCAAACCGGACCAACAAAACAACAATTCCAAGAATAACTAAATGAAACAGAACTCATATTAAACTCTTTATATTATCGGATGAGTAATGCCTTTACAAGTTCAACTTTAACAATAGTTGTTAAAAAATAGAATCCACAGGGATGGTAATTAGAGACTTAGCTGAACATTAAACAGAAGTTTACAATGGACAAAGACAAATTAACCCTTTAACGCCGAACATTTTTGTAGGGTTAAGTCTAAATGCGTGTATTTGAAACGGTACGTATTCGACCCAATCGGCGTTAGAGGGTTAAATAAAATGTTAATGCAGCAAGTGTTCAACGTGTCCTCCATTATTATCAATGACCAAAATCGTAACCTTGTGCGCCACTGGCCAAAACTGCTGAAGAAATGGTATCTTGCTTGATCGACCCATCCCATGCTGTTAAAATACACTCTCGAAGTTCATTGACATCTTGAATATTTTTTCTATAAATTTGTCAACTAAACATTCCCATATGAAATAGTCAACTGGACTAGTTGGTGGCGAATCTTCTGGCGAGAAGAAATCGGAACATCGCTCTTGCAAGTATGCACTGGTGTGCATGGAGCTCCGTCTTACTGAAAAACAATTCTCACCGTAACTTTCAATTTTAGGCAACATTTTTTTCAAGATATCGTCACAGTAATGTTTTGAATCAATCTTCACACCCTTATCGACGAAAACAATGAATATTTTTCCTAAACGAGAAACACCAACAGAAATCATTACAGATTGACTGCGGTGATGTCTCTCTCAAAGGAGCCTGGATTTTGGAATGTTTTGTTTTCCTTACGTTAGTGTACACTCTATCGTTTTGCATATTTCGAGGCCGTTCAATAGTGAAACACCTTTTCATCCGTAAACCAAATGATAGACCCGTCATTATTTGATCTAAAACGGCGAGGCAGTTGACGGCAATATTGTACGTATATGTTTTACTTTGGATTGTTCAGATGCACTTGGAATCGTTTAAATATTTTTAGACCAGACAACACAAGATCATAGAACGTGGAGACGCATGGGAGAGGCATTCTTCCAGCAGTGGGATACAGTGGGATATACGATTGACTGGTTGATTGATTGACGGATTGATGGAGATTTTGATTTTCGTTTTATATTTAAGAACACCCATCATATTAAATCTTATTTTCCTCATGGGGTGGGTTCACTTATTTTTCACACAACTGTAATCATCACTACAAGCCGAAGCATTCGCTCAGTGGCAGAGGAGTTCGGTATTTGTCATGTCACCCTCATGTGCTATGCAAGAAAGAAGAAAAACAACAAAATCCCAACAGTGATGTCCAAGGCCAGCGACAATAACTGTTAGGGATGTACAGTAGGGTGGAGCGAAAAATACTTTTTTTCTAGGATGAAGTTCTAATAGTGATTAAAAGTTGCATTTAGTTGACGAAATACGCCTGCCAAAATATGAGTTCATTTGTTTAAAATTTGCAGCTGCCACCAGGGGGCTAAAGTTAACACAATTTAGTGTAAAAAGGAAAAAAATGCTTCTATTTTAGGTTTGTCAAACTATTATAAAATTTTATCTTAGAATTATCTAATAGATTGATTAAGATTCGTAAATGATAGGAATTCGTTTTGTAAAAATGCCTTTTCATATGCTTAATATCTTCAGCTGCCACAAGAGAGCTGAATTTAACACAATTTAGAGTAACCGAGTCATGTTGAGACTACACTGAATGTTGTGGGGGAGGGTTTTGGTGTGAAGGAATTTCTTTCTGTGAGTCATTAGAACAGTGTGTTAACACTTGTCTTCTTAGGTAGTAGGCCTAGTCGCTCAGTTGATCGGAGAGTTTTTTAATATGATCGGAATATTATAAAACTTTATTTTAAAGTGATTTATATAGAGATAATATTGATTTTATTATAAATGCTTGTTATAATGTATTATATAATTTTAGTTTATTTATATAATATATTATATATTTATATAATATATTATATATACTTATAAAATATATTATATATATTATTATATAATGTTTTGAAGTTACAGGATATTTTGTGATTGTGAATTTTTCTTAAAAATATTATGGCATCAAATACTAAATATAAACATTTCACTAGAGAACATATGAAGTGTGCCATATTTGAAGTACCTTGTGAAATGAGTGATATGCAACTACCAACTTATAACTGCATTATGAAAGATTACCTGTTCACAAAACATTTAGTGAAGGAGCAGATGAATAACAAGGAGCCTTCATTTTCTGAAATAGCAGAGGCAGTTTCCAAAAAGGTAGAAAATATTTGGAAGAAGGCCTCTTTGCCAATAGTTTCACATACACGCGTTTTACAGATGATGCGAGTGTACCATGATAAATACAGGTCCTTATTAAAACCATACAAGTCACGCAAGGATCAGCCTAAGTACAAAAATCAGCTTGAAGAATTTGAAAACTCTTCAAAATGCACTTTGTTTGACATCTGCACCTGCAAATGTAAGGAGTTTAGGAGATGCTCATGTGAAAAGAGTAAGAAAGTCCCTCCAAAAGAGCAGGATTTTTTAATGACCAACGAACACGCAGAATAATGGTGATAGGAAGCATTGACATAGCACACACAAGACGATTACAAGCAAGAGAACATCGAAAGGAAATGGAAAAAGCACGTCTGGAATCCTCACAAACAACTAGTGCTGCTATAACCAATACGTCCAACTTACAAATCGAAACAGAGACAAGTGAACTTCAACAACTAGAAGAGATATCTGAAGATAATGAGGAAGATACAACCTCGACTCAATATGTAATATCAGAACAACAGATGCGTGAGCCACTGCCTTCATTAGCAATTACTTGTGATAGATTTAAAATGTCGGACAGAACTGGGCTGCTATTGCTTCTGCAGTATTGGCAGATCTTAAAATTGTTACTCCCGAAGACAAAGGGAATATTATAGACAGAAGTAAGCTAAGACGTGAAAGACAAAAACAGAGAAAGGAACTACAACAGATAGGAGAGCCAAAAACCATGCGGGGATTATACTTTGATGGCAGAAAGGATAAAACAATGATTCAAGTCCAGGAGAGTGATGGCTCTAACCACCAAAGAACCAAACGCGAAGAGCATATCAGCATAATATCTGAACCACACTCTCTGTACTTTGCACATGTGACACCTTCCAGTGGCAAAGCTAAATACATTTGCACAGCGCTAGTGAATTGCTTGAAAGAAAGGAATGTTGATATAGGGAACATCGTTGCAGTTGGCTGTGATTCGACAGTGGTTAACACTGGTAGTATTGGAGGCACAATAAGTTTACTGGAAGAAGCCTTTAATAAGCCATTGCAGTGGCTGATATGCCTTTTACACCTTAATGAACTTCCATTGCGCCATCTGTTTCATCACTTGGATGGTACCACTACTGGACCAAGAGCATTTTCAGGAGAAATTGGCCGAGCACTTTCAGACTGTGAAAAGCTTCCCATAGTTAACTTCAAACCCATTGAAATTCAAGAGGACATGTGTGAAGTTGATGTAGATGACATAAGTACTGACCAGAAATACCTTCTTGAAATTCACAAGGCTATATCAAGTTGAACATTCTCAAAGAGTCTTAGTCATAAGAGTCCAGGCAATATATCACATTCAAGGTGGCTCACCACAGCAAACAGGACTCTGCGGTTATATGCAAGCACAGAGAATCCTTCAGGCAATTTACAAGAATTAGCTACTTTCATTGTTAGGGTATACGCACCAATGTGGTTTCAGATAAAGCGTAAACCATTATGCCAATATGGTGCTAAACATATGTGGCATATGATTGCAAGAAGCAGGTATCTCCGTGAAGAGCTTAGGAGAGTACATGACTCAGTCATTCAGCGAAATGCATATTACGCAAATCAAGAAAACATTCTCATTGCAATGATAGCTGATGAAAGGGAGCATGTGCGTCAGTTGGGATTTAGGCGTATCATAAAAGCAAGGGCATGCATTCAAGAAACAGATGTTATCAGGTATTTTAAGGTGACAGAAATAAATTTTTATGCCAAGACTATACAGATCTCATTATGTGGCAAGATTTTCAGATAGCAGAACCACCGATAACCAAAGGAGTTTCTCTTGATGATATTGAATCATGCATCAAACATGGTACTACTCTTCATTCAGAATTATTTCAGTTTCCATGTCATACACAAGCCGTAGAGAGATGCGTCAAGCTCGTTACAGACGCTGCTGGATCAGTCTGCGGACCTACAAACAGAGACGGTTGGATTCGTGCTACATTAGAATCAAGGAAAAAACAGCCAAAATTTGACACAAAAGCAAATTACTAAATAGTCTTCAGCAAGAACCCTTTCTAGAGGGAGGTTGGTTGGGGAAAGGGTGGTAACTCCGCTAAGGCACGAAATAACGTTTCTTAACTGTCTCAAGCCAGTATAAAGGAGAAGAGACATCCTAATTTATTACTGTTCCCTTTTTCAAGTAAATACAGAATCATACTTAATTGTCATTTTTAAGTTAACTTCAGCCCTCTTGTGGCAGCTGAAGATATTAAGCATATGAAAAGGCATTTTTACAAAACGAATTCTTATCATTTAAGAATCTTAATCAAACTATTAGAAAATTCTAAGATAAAATTTTATAATAGTTTGATAAACCTAAAATAGAAGCATTTTTTTCCTTTTTACCCAAAATTGTGTTACATTTAGCCCCCTGGTGGCAGCTGAAAATATTAAACAAATGAACTCATATTTTGGCAGGTATATATCGTCTACTAAATGCAACTTTTAATCACTATTAGAACTTCACACTAGAAAAAAAGTATTTTTCGCTCCACCCTAAATTGTACAGGCTGAGTTTGAGATATATTAAATCTCATTAGCAGGCTGATAAAGGTGAGGCTAAACGCCACCCTTGGGGCCCCCACCTCCTTCAAAGGCCACGTAAAATACTTTTTCTTACTCTTTCCCATTTTCTTCATGTTACCTACAAAAGTGATATATATATATATATATATGGGAATGAACTCAGAATGGTTCCCTGAGTTTTTTATGATACACACAGACCGTGCATGGAACAAGGAACTCTTCTGGGATAATTAAATCCACTATAGTCCGAATAAGTAATGGTAAATGACAAATACCATAGTTTTTCTTTTTCATGATGCAAGCCCGACGTGGGCAACGGGTCTCTCGCAAAGAGGTCCCATAAATATAGCTTCCCTCACCAACTATCTGCAAAGCAGACAGGATCCAGCTTTGGGACATGGATCTAGGGTTTAAAGCAGCCTAGCCCCACTACATTTAGAACCTCAATATAAGTAAAAGACTCGTTGCATTCACGTCGGATTGAATAAATCAAAGAAAAAGGGGTAACTATTATATTTTTAGCCAAAACCAAAACTTAAACCTCAACTGGCAGAATTGAGCGTCCACTTTTCAAGGCACATAACATGTCCGTTTCATGATGGGAATGAACTCAGAATGGTTCCCTGAGTTTTTTATGATACACAAAGACCGTGCATGGAACAAGGAACTCTTCTGGGATAATTAAATCTACTATAGTCCGAATAAGTAATGGTAAATGACAAATACCATAGTTTTTCTTTTTCATGATGCAAGCCCGACGTGGGCAATGGGTCTCTCGCAAAGAGGTCCCATAAATATAGCTTCCCTCACCAGCTATCTGCAAAGCAGACAGGATCCAGCTTTGGGGCTAGGCTGCTTTAAACCCTAGATCCATGTCCCAAAGCTGGATCCTGTCTGCTTTGCAGATAGCTGGTGAGGGAAGCTATATTTATGGGACCTCTTTGCGAGAGACCCGTTGCCCACGTCGGGCTTGCATCATGAAAAAGAAAAACTATGGTATTTGTCATTTACCATTACTTATTCAGACTATAGTGGATTTAATTATCCCAGAAGAGTTCCTTGTTCCATGCACGGTCTGTGTGTATCATATATATATATATGTACACACACACACACACACACACACTTGTTTTTTCTATTTACCTGAAATCCGTACATTGGTTACATACTTGTGTTTGCGTGGATGTCTTCATGTCCCAATATTTTAGAACATTTCTTGTGAATGTAGCGATTTTCAGTTTTTTTTAGGATGGATCTAGTGACACTAGATAATTTGACTTGGCAATTCTGACCTGAAATACTATTGACTATTTTCACTGTATCCAGTAAGATTTGTCCTTAATTGGCTTGGTTTTGTCACGACACAAATCCCCTGTGCCTTGTTTGTTTGTTTGTTGTACTACATCATGGCATCCACTTTTTTCCAGTGGCTATTCTTGCCATGGTCCGTACTCCGTAGGATGAGGGAGAAGGCATTAGAGAATGGAGGCAAGGGCCACCAGGTCGGACCCGGACCCGGACCCAGACCCGGGTTTAACCCGAAAGTGAAATAAGACCCGGACCCGGACCCGAAGGTAAATTAGAAAAAAGACCCGGACCCGGACCCGGACCTGAAAGTGAATTTTAAAATTGACGCAGACCCAGACCCGACCCGAAAGTGAAGGACCCGCACAGCCGGGTTTTTAGTTTACAAAATTTATGTGTGCGCTTTTAGATTTGGAAACAATGTATTGAATTTTCACTCCAGGAATGACGAATTCAAACGGTGTCACTGAGTGCGAAGTTTGATGTAGGTGTGATACAGTTTGAAAAATGTCCTCGCCTCGCGAAAAAGAGAGATTCAGCTGGGAAACTGATCCATCAAGATCCCATGAAATGGTGGATGGAAATGGGAGGAGAATTAAAACAGGCAGCCCTGGTAGCATTGTCTACTCCATGTGCACACAAGTTAGCGTTGAAAGATTGTTCTCCGCTCTTTAAGCTTCATTCTGAACCCGCAAAGAAATTCTCTTTCGCAATCATTATTAGACGCAGTATTGTTTTTGCGATCGAACGGTGTTGGGGAATAAAGTATTCTAAAATAAAATAATGTAGAATAGTCTTAATAAAATATTTCAGTTAAAAAGCGCATATATATATATATATATATATATATATATATATATATATATATATATATATATATATATATATATTCTGTATATATTCAAAATAAATAAAATCAGTTAAAAATTCAGAAATCTCCTTCCTGTCTTGCCACAACTTTCAATCTAGATTCTAGGAGAAATAAGTATAGGCTATGCCGCTATATCAATATCTGTTTTAAAGGAGTTCACAGAATATGTTGCCCTCAAAATATAAAGACAATATTACTACCAAATGACTTTAATTATTTCATATTATCGGTTTTTTTTTGTTTTTTAAGATAAACAAAGTATTTAATTTTAATGCAAAAAGATGATAATTTCCATTTGAGCTCACTCAAAAAAATATAGAATTTGTTTTCACAAAATGAGTTAAAATTTAGAATAAGGGTGCTGAAGAGAGCAATCATACATCGTACTGTGCCCTTAGCAATGCATGTATAACTATACCTAGTTACTCTTAAATATTAATACAATTAATACACCTACTTTCAAACATTTCCAAAATCGGATTAATTAATAGCAGTCTTATTACCTATCCTATACCAGATTATAATTATTACATTTTTAATAATGGACCCGACCCAGACCCGGACCCGAAAGTAAATTAGAAAAATTACCCAGACCCGGACCCGACCCGAAAGTGATGGACCCGCATAGCCCTAGTTGCAACATGTGCTGGTGGTATGTTTGAAAATAATTTTAAAAAATGCAAACCTACTTTTTTAAAACTTTTTATCTAGATTTAAAATAAAGTCTCTTTTAACAGCGGTTACAGAGCATTAATTTCTCAAACCGATTAAGAGTAATGGGCACTAAAGTGTCGTTTTTTAAATTCGAATATGAAATTTACAGTGATTATTAATTGTTACTAATTATTTTAAAAGGAAACAAAAAATATTTGAATGTTACTATAAAAATTTCATAAAGAATTATTTTAAAATGGAACCAAACATCATAACCATTACTATTGTGGAGGCGACCAATCAAGGTCGTTGTGTTAAAAATGTAATTTGTAATTTAAAAATTATTTAACTTAAAGTTTCCTCCACGACCTAGTGTTAAATTATGAGTTTACTCTCGCTTTCCCCCGTTATTATTATTGTCCTAATTAAAATAAACCAATAAATAATGAGAATAGCCGTCAATTCTCACTCCCTCGTTTCTTAAAAGAAAAAATGTCAGCTGCAGGCTCCATGTCTCAGTTGAGAAATGGCCGCTCTACCCGTTCAAAGAGTGCAGAAATCAGTGAAAATAGGTATCAAGAATGAAAATAACGCAGAGTAAAGAAAAATAATTAGAAAAAAAGACGTTTCTCGACAAAAGTGAAAAATGTTGCAACCATCCCAGCCTCCCCTACACACACACACACACACACACACACACACACACACACACACACACACACATGTAAACAATCTGTCACATATATATATATAATTATATATATGACCCAGATTGTTTATAAATTAAGTCGTAGACAGAAAGCAAATGCCTCATTGCTTTTACAAGGCATTTCTCCACCCATACACTTTTTCAGAATGCAAGCAGCTCGTAGGATCATTGCTAAGTATCATACATAGAAGGTCAACGTACTAACAAGGCTTCCGTTCATGGTTCATGACCACTGGAACTACGGCAACTAACAATGTTTTGATTATCATAATCCAGTAAGAGGTCCATTTCATAATCTTTTTCCGTGCTTATAGCGTTAGTTTGTGTTGATATGATGCAGACACTCTTGGCTTTATAGGTCCAGATGTATGATTCATCAGGAGCAAGGAGCACCACAACTTTGTTTCACCCTCCACCAAGGCGATACAAATGAACCCGTTGTCTTGTAATCACAACTACATTCATATCATCTAAAGCTTGCTCTACACCAGCATTTCTTAACCTGGGAGAAATTTTCCCCAGGGGGAAAATTTCAGGAATCCAGGGGGGATTTACGGCAGAATTTTGTTTGGTGATCATGTAATTAGTGTGCATTATAAGTCTGCTAATGTTATTAAATTTTATCTTCGAGGCTACTTTTTTCCGTATCGTAATGGAGGGGGAAATTGGGTAGGGCGAACTGGTCGAAAGGAGAAATGACACGAAAAGGCTAAGAACCGCTGCTCTACACAAACCGAATCAAGAACTCTGAATCTCCACGATTTCAGACCTTTCGTTTATTTCCGTGTAATACAAAATAAAGTGTTCAGTAGTTTTTTAAAGTCTTTATACAAACATTCCAAACTTAATCTTATTACACACAAAATTATAATCAACAAACCGAACCAAATTCAACCCAACTCATTGGAACGAAACCTAAACTTGCCTGATAACTCTACTGATCATAGCCATACCTAACCTAATTCAACTGCATTCTGTGTTGTACTCGCTAAACGGGATTATACAGTCAAGCGCATTTTTGTGATGGCCTCTCTTGTTTGTAAACTGTTGTGTGGTGTTGCGTTATCGTGCAAAAGAAGGACGTCTTCCAGTTTTTTCTCCGGTCGAACTCGCTTTATACGTCTGTGGAGTCTCTGTAGAGCAGCAATATATGCCTCTGAGTTCATTGTTTGTCCTTTCTTCATAATATCCATCAGAATCACCCCTTTCATGCCCCAGAAGATGGTGGCCATAACCTTTACTACAGAGGGAGCCATTGAGTGAATGTGTAATTTGGTTACTAGGGTATCAGCCCAGACCACAAAAAAGGCTCATTATGTTGTTTTGGGATGCTTAATATGTTTAAAATGCAAATTAGTGTGATATCAATCTTAATTTTGTAGTTTATTAGGAGTTATCACCTCATTTATACACCCTACTGGGTTTCAGTTAGAATTCAGAATTATACGCAACCATCACCAACCATGCGTTATACATCATATAGTATCAAAGAAAAACACGCTGAAAGGTGATATAAATGGTAAAACCTGTATTTTACGCGTAAAACGGAAACAGAGGATATCGTAAACTAGATGCAAGCCAACATTTATGGTTGTTCCCTTGGTTCAAAATCGAGGGTAAGAATCACCTAAGGCAACATCATATATTTTGTAGCATTAAGGCAGTATATTAACTTTTGAAATCTTATTTTTTGAACAACTATCTCTCTTTGGGAAAACCTAATAATTAATATAAGCTTTGCAGTAAAGTACTGCTTTCCAGAAAAATAGTTGATCCACACCGAGGTCTATCAGCTGACAAATTTTTGCAGTTGTCTCTCTCCTCGTTTGTACGCTTGTCTGAATAAATAATTTGTTGGTGTACCTGTTACAGCAAATCATCGGTATTATTTACTTTATTCTTTTAGATCATGTCCAAGTATACCGACGCACAAAAAAAAAACTGTGTTGTTACATTGTAAGAGGTTATGATAATGCAGTAGTTGGTAAAAAGCAGGTGCATACGCACACATTCATGTACCACATGCCACACATCCTTTTTGATCAATTTCTGCGGATATACTGTTAGCAGCTTTAGACCTATCTCTACATTCAACCCTACACTCTCAAACCCTGTTGACAATGTTTGAGAGTAATGCAGTTTTCCAGTCCGCGCGCACTGAATTACATGTCACTCTCAAACTTTGTCGACATTGAATGCAAATGACACAGTTTTCAAGTCCGCGCTCACTGAATTACAATTACATATCACTTGCAAACATTGTCGCCAGTGTTTGCAAGCCATATATAATTTTGCGTGCAGCACTTGCATTATCACTCCACGCACTTGCAAACACGTACACCTTCAAATTTCACCACTTGCATAAGATATCACTTTGACTGAAAAGCACTGCACTTGCATTCAGTGTCACTTGCATTCAATATCATGTATTTCTTTGCAAGTGATATCTTATTCAGGTCACCCAAATAAAAGGTGTTTATTTTTATTGCGGTTTAATTTTTAAATTTAATTCAGTTTAATTGTCAAATGGCGTTCATACTATGCATTTCCTGTTCGAGATGACGTATTTTCTCAGGATTCCAATCGTTCCATTGAAAGAAATATGAATGCTTTCGGAACAAATGTACGTTTCTCGTTCTGGTAATTTTTCAGGAATTTCTCTTTTCGGTTGAAGCTACAAAGGAACATTTCCAAAGAACATATTAATAAAAAGTATAAGCAAATCTCCTTAGAGAATAAAATGACTCAAAACAAGTCTAGTTTATTATAAATAAAGATATTTATATGAAATTTTCCTTGAAGAATATATAACTCGTCACTTGAGGATTCCATCAAAGTCTGCAAAATCAGCGCGAAAACATTCCGCGCAAATGGAATTCTTGTTATTAAGGGAACTATGAATTCCATTAACAGAGTTCGTGGAACGTTTGTTCCTTTTTCCAACAGCAGTTGAGCAGTCTTTGCCTTTTTTCATTTTGTAGATAAACAAAGACATTTTTTTATAATTACAAAAAGAAGGAATAAGAAAACCTTTGAATGATGACTGTAGATACTTTATAAACATTTCACTGTCTATATATATTATACATATATATATATATATATATATATATATATATATATAACCTTACCTTACAACCTTACAAAGGTTTCGCGCGATGATTTCTCATTTCGCGAAGGTCAAGCTTGTCGCCCCTCCTCTCGAGTTGGCCTGTTGAAGCAGTGAGTTGGAGTTTTGCGCTCTCCACCTCACATAGCCAGGTACGCCAGGCTCATCGGGGATTGTTTTGAGCCAGGCGTCTAGTCTTCTTTTAAAGATGTCCACTGCAACTCCCTTCGTGTTTCTTAGGTCTTTGGGCAACTGAGTAAACAGTTTTGGTCCTCTCACTACAAAACTATTTTCTTTCAGGGTTAAGGATGTTCCCTGTCTCGCCTTCAATTTGGGAATAAGACACAGTCTACCGTTTCTACTTTCCACCGTTTTTTGGGGAGTTATAGGGTTCAGAGTAAGATTAGGGACTAGTTTCTCCATTATTTTCCAAGTGTAAATAATGGTGTGTGTCTCTTCTCCTTTCCAGTGAATATAGGTCTAGTTCGCGTAACCTTTCCCAGTAATTTAGTTCTTTGCACCCATTGATCTTGGCTGTGAAGCTTCTTTGGATCCCTTCCAGCTGTCTAATGTCTTCTTTTTTATATGGGGATGTTAGGACCGATCAGTATTCCAATTTGGGTATGATCAGGGTTTTCAGTAGAGGAATCATTACATTCCTATCCCTTCGTTTAAAGGTTCTCAATATCTGTCCCGTTATTCTCTTTGCTCTATTTACTGCTATCTTATTTTGTGTTTCAAATTTCGCATCATCTGTCATTACAACCCCTAAATCTTTTGCTCTGGAATTTCTCTGAATTTCCTGTCCATTTAGGGTATAATATTCCATGTTTTAGGTCTTCTCTTTTTTCGTACCGTAATAGCTGAAATTTCTCGGTGTTAAACTTCCTATTGTTGTCTTCCGTCCACTTGTAGATTCTGTTTATGTCGGTTTGTAGAGATCCTATGTCTTCTGGGTTTCTTATTTTTCTACTGATCTTTGTCATCCGCAAAGGATGTTACTGTGCTGTCTCTGGTAACGTCCTCATCTATGTCAGTTAGCATGATTATGAAGAGTAGTGGAGCTAATACTGTTCCTTGTGGTACTGAGCTGAGGACCTCTGATTCTGATGAAGATACTCCTTGTACTGTAACGACTTGCCGCCGCTCACTAAGGAAATTATATATCCATTTCGCTACTTTTCCTGTTATTCCCATATATTTCAGTTTATGTATTATGATTCCGTGGTCACACTTGTCGAACGCTTTAGCAAAGTCTGTGTATAGTACATCATAGTTTTCATTACTTTCAAGTGAATCAATAATGTTGTTGTAGTGTTCCATTAGTTGTGATAAGCATGATCTGCCTGACCGAAACCCGTGTTGGTTATCATTGAATTTTTTCTGAATTTCCAAAAAGTCATAGATTTTCTGTCTAACTATTCTTTCAAATATTTTAGTGAGATGGGATGTAAGCGATACTGGCCTATAGTTTTTGGCCTCGGATCGATCTCCTCCTTTATACAGGGTGTTTCAGGAGGAAAGGTCAATACTTCGGGAGGTGATAGTATCGGTCATTGTGAAAAAAAAGTTCATATGAACATGTGTCTAATTCTGAATGATTACGGAGATAGAGCTGTTTGAATCTGATGCGCGCGCAGCTCTTCCTCCCCCGCAGTGGTCCCATTCAATGGCCACCAAGGTCTCCAGACCTCTCTCCGTTAGATTATTGTTTGTGGGGGTGGATGAAAAGTCAAGTTTACAAAAGAAAGGTGGATACACGAGTCGAATTGCTCGCGCGCATTTTGGATGCTGCTGCCCGCATAAAGGAACGTCAAGATCAACTCAGATGAACAACACGCGATCTTCGCACACGAGTTGCAAAGTGCATTGAGGTTGACGGTAGGATTTTCGAAAACGTATTGTAAACTGTAACAAATTTGTCATTTCTGTATCTGATACCATTCAAAATGCCAATGTTTAAACATTAAATGTTAGAAACAATAATTGGTTTCTCTTTCTTGATTACCATTAACAATGCTTTTGTATTTGTAGATTCAAACAACTCTATCTCCGTAACCATTCAGAATTAGACACATGTTCATATGAACTTTTTTTCTCACAATGACCGATACTATCACCTCCCGAAGTATTGACCTTTCCTCCTGAAACACATTGTATATTGGGACTATGTTCGCCCTCTTCAGAATGCCCGGTATTTCTCCCGTGTCTAGTGATCGTCTCCAATCCAGTATAGGGGCTCAGAGATTGCATTCTTGCAGCTTTTGATCAGTGTGGCATTTCATTTATCCGGTCCTGCCGCTGATTGTGTTTTTAGTTTCCCTATGGCTTGTGTAATATCATCCGTCGTAAAGTCGAAATCCGTTATACTTTCCCCTTGTGGTTCTTCTTCAAAGAACGCGTTTCTATCGCATATCAATTTGTCAGTTTTTGGGATACTGAAAGATGATTCGTACTGAGCTCTTAATATTTCAGATACTTCTGTTAGATCATCAGATAAATCACTGTTCTCATTTTTTAAAGGTCCGATAGTCGCATGGTTTTTCGACTTTCTTTTTGCGAAATTATAGAAGTCTTCTTCTTTTTCTGTATGCTTCTCGATTAGTTCGTGTATGACGACATCGATACTGTGCAGTTTATCATTTAATATTTTTTTGATGTTGTTATCTTTACAATTACTTAATTTTGCAGTCACTCGTTTTCTCTTTCGAAACAGTGCCCTCTTTTGTCTTTCGAGCCTGCTTCTCTTTCCTCTTTGTTGTATCTTTGGGACATGTTTTTCCACAATTTCTAACGTCTTCTCCTCTAACGTCATTAGCATCCCCTCCGTTGTCTTGGCCTGAAAATGTTTTTCCAATCTATTACTTCCATGCTGGATGTAACATCTTCCCAGTTTATAGCTTTGGAGTGAAAATTAAAAATTTCGAATTTGCTTCTTTCTGTTGTGCGTGTTCTTTCCTTTCCTGTTGCCTTTATATTAGTTGTTATTTCAATGATGTTGTGGTCCGATATCATAGTTGGGGATATTTCTACATTATCAATTAGATTACTGTTGTTTGTGAATACCAAATCTAGGCAGTTGTTTTTTCTTGTGTTTTCTGTTATTTCTTGCGTTAACATAAATTCATCAACTAGAGCTAGTAGCATTTTTACCTGCTCCCGGTCTTCTCGTGTGTCCCCCTTGTCCTGGTGTATACATGTATTTTTTCCTATCCTTTTATATTTCATGAATGGGAAATTAAAATTACCACAGTGAAAAATATTTGGGGTTGGAGAGTAGACCTTTTACCAAGTTTCTTACCTCTGTAATGGAATCTGAAAATTTTGAGGTTGGTGCGTTTGGGGGTCTGTACATTACAATTAGTACCATATTTAATTTTTAAATTTTTGCTGCTACACATTCTACGTAGCTGTTTGAGGTACTTATAGCCATTTCTGCTATGTGCCTTTCGCGTGAGTAAATAGCACATCCTCCTTTACGTCTCACTGTTCTGTCGGCTCGGAGGATGTTATAGTTGTCAATTTGTATCTTTTTTGTCAATACGGGACTCACAATTTTCACAGTTCGCCTGGCAGTCCTTTAGATGAGTTTCCGTGAGGCATGCAAAGTCTGCTCCGGCTTCTTGCATGAGTCCTTTCAGGTATACAACTTTGTTCGTGGAATGGTTTGATTTAAGGCCCTGTATGTTGGCTAGGATTATTTTTATTTTTTCTCTTTCTTTTTCGCATACAGGTGGTTCCGATTTGTTTTCCAATGGGGGTGCCGGTTTCGTTGCCTTGATAAATGCTTTGTGGTCCTCCGAGAATTTATCTCTTTTTATCTTTGTCGGTACCTGTTTTCCCGATAACGCATGAAGTGCCTTTGTTCGTACCTTCTGTCCGGCTCTCGGATTTCAATGTTTATATTTGTCAGTTGGTTTTGTAATTGCTGGATAGTATTTAGCAGCTGAAATGTGTTGGCTGCGTCTAAAAAATTGGCGCTCTTCTTTGATGTTCGTTTTTTATGTTCACTCGTTGCGTTCCTTTGAGGGTGGTGGTATCGGCATTTTTTTTCTGTATTTGCAACTCCCATATCTTGCATAAGTGTTGCAGACCGTAAGATGGTAGAACATGCATTTCTTATCAAATTTGCAGTATCGACTTGTGTAATGCGTGTTGCATAATGTGGGATGTGTATATATGCATTGCCCATCCAGATATCTGCAGTTCCTTTTCGCGTAGCATTTACATACGATATTTTCTACGCTTCTACTTCTTTTCTTATTATTTTAAAAGCTCTTAATTTTGGCATTATCATTATTTTTCTTTGGCTGTTTATTTTCTACGTTTTTAGTTGTTATCTTTTTATCATTTCGCTCGTTGGACCGTTTGACTACTTCGCAACTTTTACTTATTTCTTTTCTTTCATCTATGTCTTCCTTCCGTATTATATTGTTTATTAAATCGTTATTAAATCGTTGTTCGTTATTATGCTGTTATTCGTTATTTCGTCTTCTCTATCGTCCACCCGGTTTTTCGTTGGGACCATTCCGGGCCCTTGTGTCCCCATTATTTCATTCTTTTTTGTAACTTTCGAGTCTGCTCTCCTTTAAATACCGCGAAAGAATTTACGGTCTGTGTACATGCGCCACATAGAAATATATATATATACGGTATATATACACACACACATATATATATATATATATATATGTTATAGTCAATGTCTAAAATCAGGCAATTTGTAAATTGACTAAAATTTTAGGCAATATGTCAAATTGTGATACACACAAAACCTAACCTAACCTAACCTAATGAATTTTTAGGCAGCATATTGAGAAATACCAGTGGGCATGCATATGCAGCATTACCAGAAAGGTTAGGTTAGGTTAGGTTAAGTTTTGTGTATTTCACAATTTGACACATTGCCTAAAATTTCAGACATTTTACAAATTGCCTGATTTTAGACATTGACTGTAACATATATATATATATTATCGTAGCATGCTCTCAACGTTTCAAACAAAACTCGATCTCCGTGTTATTTTAAGGCTAATTTTCAGACACCTTGTTATCGCTTTGGGTAACTATGATAGTATAATGGTTACGTACTCTCCGTTTTGGTGGGAATAATCTAGGTTCGATTCCTTGGTTTGGTAATGTTGTTTACGACAAAAATTTCATGAAAATATTACTGTAAATTACAAAGTTAGGATTTTTTTTATAAATCTTTTAACTCATCTATATTCCCAATTTATTTTACTTTTCTCTCCTTTCTTAGCTCGACTTCGATACTAATTTCAGAAATTGTAAGACAGCGCCATCTTTCGAACTATCACCAAAGTAGTTTCAGTTAAAAAGAAAAAATCTTAATTTCAGTTTTCAAAGCATTGTTTGAAACCGTCATTATATCTCCAAGGTCAAACTAATATTATAGAATTTCTGTGTATCTTATTTCACTACAAATATAACAAAAAACTGTCAGCGTTTAGGATATATATATATATATATATATATATATATATATCGTATACTATAAATTTTTAGATATTTATTTCGTAATTACGCTTTAAAAATGACTTAAAAACGCAACTTGGCAACTCGAAAGTTTCTGAGCACTAAAACAAACAGTCTTTCACACAGACTACACAGAGGGTTGACAAAAGTGAATAGACACCTTCGGATTTTCCCGTAGTTACTAATAAATAATAAATAATAACAAATTTATTGAGTCATTATATCCAGAATGGTGTTGTTTCGCCATTTGTTTTTGGGAACAATCATCGTAGTGTCTATTTACTTTTGTGAACCCTCTGTGAGCGATAGACTTACTATTCAGCCGTAATTTGATATGATTTTAGACTTCACCCAAACTTTTATATTTCAAATATAATTATAACATTGAAATTTAGAACATTTATTATTATTATTATTATTATTATTATTTTAGAAAGTCGATATCAGCCTATGTCTTTATATAGGATTTACATTTAATTTCCAATATTCTGAATAGTTTTTTATTTTCAGTACTGAGTTTCTAAATAATAATTCTAGATAAGAATTTGCAGTATGCTAAGAATACTGTCTTCATTTTTTCTTCTGCTGACGTTTTCATTCATATACTTTGAACATCTTCTGAGCTTTATACATAATTTTAAAGTAAAATGGGTTATATATATATATATTTCTTGATTGTAAGTTGGATACAATTTCAAATTAATTTAAGAATATTCGAAAGTTCATTAACTATTATATTAATTTTCGGTTTTTTTTCATTTTAATGTAAAAGGCTTCGGCAATTTAGTTTTTGTACGTTATGTGATGAGTATAAGATTTGAAAGTTTTGTGAGATATTTTTTAAATTTAATATTTTATGATCTACCCTGTAATGTTCGTTAAATTTACTTGGACGATGTTTATGTTGGTATGCTCTCCTTTAATGTGGTTTGTGGTGTAACCAATGTAAGTCGACGTACTCAACTACAGGACATGTTTCTTGTTTCTCTGGACGTGGAATCTTTTTACAAATGTACCAGTCATGGAAACCATAGAAATAATTTTGGACAATGTACAATAATCAAAATTTAATTGCACCAACTTTAAAAAAAGAAGATATGAAACAATTACTTATTTTGTGTTGTACAAAAACTCCGTTTACATTCTGTATGAAACCTACATACAGATAGATGATGTTGCTATGGGCATACCATTAGGACCTACCTTCAATTATTACGAAAGAAATCTTTTATAACTTGAAGAGCCTAATCATTTTCATTAATCACTAAAGTAACATAAATATCATCAACTGTTGCTGCAAAATAGAAGTCAACATCTTCCTTCCTTGAATAATCAATTTTAAAATTAGAAAGAGCCGTTTTGAGCAGAAAACTGAGATTTGTTTATAAAAAACCTCTGAACATTTAGCTAGAACAACGTGAAAAAAGTGTTAGCAGCTGACGAGGAAGCTTCTAACAGTGGCTGTATCCTCCAGCGCGGGACACGTCAACGCGAAGAAGAGGCGACGTCAAACCGAAACATCAACGCGCTGGTGGCCAAACTTCCTCAAATCTCCGTGCAGCGGGCTGTCTACGGTTGACCAGACTGGTAGTCGACGGCCTGTTGCGTGGCACGATCGGCTCCCGGGGCCGGACCTATTCTCAGCGTGCTATTTTTTCATTTACGGGGAGCAATTGCGTGCTCCCCGGACTACTCTTACTCTCCGGCGACATTAAGACTAATCCAGGCCCCACTACAACTTACACATGTCACCATACCCAAAGACATAGACACAATAGCACCATGAGACACATACAGAAGTATAATATTAACATATTACAGTACAACGTAGATGGTCTCACAAACAAAATCATGCAGCTTAGGGAATTCGTACACAAACAAAACATTCACATAGCACTTATACACGAAACAAAACTAAACCGCACACACAAAACACCCACCATCCTGACTTCACGGCGATCAGTCAAGATCGTACTGGGTAACGGGTTGGACTCATCACTTACATACATAAAAGCATTAGCTACACTAATGCCACCCAAAACATTACAAACACAATTCAAGCAGATAATACGATAAAAATACAGGCAGTTAACATTAAAACACGCGCAAAACACAACACCGTACTAATGAACATTTACATCCCACCAGATAGTTCACCTCAGGTGCCAGCCAATTACAATCCACAGTTACACAATCTAGCCTCTCACTAATGTCATCTTAGGAGACTTCAACGCTAAAGGCATAGTTGGTACCTGCACAACCAAAGCAACACCAGAGGCGCCAACATAGCCACACAACTAAACAGCCTCTTCATTCTTAACAATACAGAAGAACATAAGGGGTTCCAAAAACCTTAGCCCCCCCATTTGCAGCTTACATGTTTACTTATATCGAAATAGTTTTTAGTGATTATAAAACTTATAAAATTCTTTATTTATTGCAGGTATTAAAATTACTGTAGCTGATAAAATGATAATATAATGGCTTCTCAATTAATTGGTGATTCGGAGAGAACGTGTGATAGATCGCATACGAGCAATAACATTTCGGCAAGCTCGTGATGCTGGAGCCACCTTTATAACACGTTCATGGGTTGCCAAAACGTTGCGAAGAAGTGAGGACTTCGTCAAAAGAAATTGGAATAAAACTTTGGATGATTGTGAAATGGATACAACCATCTGGGCGCCCAAATTTGCACTCTCTCAGGAAACAAAGGACATCATTGAAAGCGGTACGCGTAAGCGGAAAAACAGCTGTGCTAAACTTTCTAGAGAGCTCGAAGTGTTGAGAGGAAAGATCGTTAGTGGTGAGATCATTCGACTGTACCGTCATAGGCAAGGTTTAAAGCCTTGGCATGAACTTCCAAAGCCAAGAAAAACTCAACTTAACATCGATGACAAATGTGTTTGCCCATTATCTTGAAGATGGGATGTGGATGATTTCATGCATTTAGCTGTCTCCGATGAATTTTTTGTTTACGTAACACGTCGGCCTAACTACCAAAATGATCGAGTGTGGGCCCACAACACCAGATGAAATCGATGACAATGAACATTATCACGAATTATTAAAAAGTCCAGACTGTGTTGGTGTGTTTGTTTTGTTCCCTGCAAAGAAGCTCATGTGGGTGCTGAAGCCAAATGGTCAGAGTTGGATGGACAGTATTTTCGTGATATTATTCTACCCAGCATGTCATTCCTTTTCTAAGAAACCCAAACAATGTTATGGATGTCGATCAGGTCGCACTTCTGCACGATAAGGCCCCCTGCTTTAAGGCATTAGCCACTCAACGGTTGTTGCGGAACCATGAGATCGATTTCTTTGGAAATGAATAATGGCCAGGAAATTCTCCTGACCTGAACGTCTGTGAACACATTGGATCAGTTATAAAGGACAAGGTTGAATGTCTCTTGTTTCAAGAACCTGCAGCAAATCGATTTTCGAAGGATACAATGACGCAACACATCGAAACTGTTTTAGCAAATTTGCGTAACGATCAAGATCTATTCACGTCACTTTTGGCAAGCTACCCAAAGCGAATTCAGGCTGTCTTGGAAGCCAATGGCGGGAACACCAAGTTTTAATTGTTTCTCATTAAATGCAGGATTAAATTCTCTTTTGCAAGTATGTTTAGTTTTACTGTACCTCTAATGGTTCAGGCCATGGGGGGGGGGGGCTAAGGTTTATTGGAGCCCCGTACACACAACCACATCAAGCAGGATCTCAAACTCATCCTCAGACATATCGTTCTGTTCCCCCTCACTAGCAACACATACACACTGGAGAACAGAAGAACAACTGTCATCAGACCACCCGCCCATCATCATTACAACACGCTCTACACTCTGTCAAACAGCCTTAGGCACACTTACAGAAATTACAAGAAAGCTGATTGAGAACAGTTCAAAACACACACTGAGGAACAGTTCACCACATTAAAGCACACCCTTCATAAACATCAATACAACACTCAAGACATTTAATCAGATCATCAATAATGCAAACAAATAGCCTACATACCAAAGGGCAACATCAGGAAATACAACCCAAATTACACTAGAGATATAGCCCACCACATAAGGCAACGTAACAACCTCAAACATAACACACAAACACCACACACAGAAGCCATTAAACAGCAGATACAACAGCTCAACACAGAAATAAACAACAAACTGAAAGAAAAACAAACAGAAACATTTAGGGAATTCATAACAACACTGAACCACTCCACAGATACATCCAAGCTATACAAGACTATAAACAGCATTACCTACTCTAACAGCGGCATTCACACCTCACACGCGGCTATCTGTCGCAGCCAAAATAATATCCCAACAATACACACAACAAGCTAACATTCTAGTCAATTACTACACAAAGATAAGTCACTTAAACAGAGACAACAACCAGAAACACGCAGACAGACAAGCAGCCAGACACAAGAAAACCTACAGACTCGACACGACCATTACACCCTTCAATACAGACCAGACCACCAACATCATCAAAAACATTAAGAATTCGAAGGCTACTGGACCAGACAACATATCTAACATACACCTTAAACACTTGGGCCCACAGGGAATACTAGTTCTCACAAATATCAGCACATATTCATACCAACACTGTATTATTCCTGACATATGGAAACAAGGTAAAATTATTACACTACTCAAACCAAACAAAAATCTAACAGAACCAGCTTCCTATAGACCCATTACTTTACCTTCCAAAGTAACAGTGAGACTAATCTTACAAATCACCAACCCACACATACCACTATCGCCTACTCAACATGGACTCAGACCTCACCACTCAACCACGACATTACTCACTATCACGCAGCACATCATGGATGGGATCAACTCCAGACGACCAGCTCAACGTACACTATTAGCAACAATAGACATTAGTAAAGCATTTGATGCTATCCCACGCTTCCCTCTCATAAACAAAATACTCAGCACAAACATGCACAATAACACCAAAAGGTGGCTGAGCAACTATCTTTGAGGAAGATACTGTCATCCAAAAACAAGCTTTTTCCGAACGGGGTCCCTCAAGGCTCTGTTCTCTCACCAACACTGTTCAACTTATACATGCATGACATTCCAACGCCCATAGATAACAAGCTTACCTTATCATCATATGCAGATGACATCACTTAACATCCACCCACAACAACATCGACACCGATACAAATAACCTACAAACATACATAAACAGTATACAAGACTGGCTCACACACAATAGACTCAAAGTAACGCCCACAAAATCAACAATATATTCGCTCAGTTATGGACTATGCTAGCCCATGCTGGGCACCCATTATCGCAAACACACACATAAACATCTTACAGACAATAAAAAACAACGCACCTCGTATCATTACAGGATGCACTCAAACAACACCAATAGAACACTGCACACAGAAACAAAAATACTGAAAGTTAGGGAATATTTAGACATGAGGGGAACACAATTCAAGGCAGCAGCGACAACTAGCCCACAACACCCTTGCCACTACATGTACAATCATGCACCGACACCTCGCACCATTAAGGTAACACCAGAGAGACATTATAACCAAAATACTCATTCATACCACGCCCCACAGACATCACACAGTACAGAAAACACATACACACACACACACACACCTAACTCACAAAGCACTGACACGACTCGGTCCGAATGCGGTCCTAGGTGCGAAGCCGCCACCCATTAACAGGTCAGAGATCAGCCTGAGCAGATCGGATCGACATCACCCCAACTTACGGACATATAAACACAGACTAGACAACTCCACAGACGACACCTGCCATCTGTGCCAGGACACACCACAAACAACTGAACACATTATGACAGACTGTACCGCTCTAGCACAACAACGAACACAACACAACATCACTAGTGCGCTGAACCTCTAGTCCACTCGGAGAGAGCGATCGGTTACCTGCTTGCCGCCGGCTTGCTCGATCAGGGTGGGCTGATCGGCTAAACAACAACAACAACAACAACAAGAACAACCTTCGCAGACTTTTATTTGTCAAACTTAGGAAATAAAATAATGAAAGAAAACTTCTACAATCCAAAACTGTATATGAGATATGTCCACGATACCTTGACACTATTTAAAAACAATAACCACATTCGTTTATTCCATGAACTAAGTAAATTAAAATTCACATTTGAACCTGCCTTGAATAATACACTCTCTTTTCTCGACATTAATATATTCATTAGTCAAAATGGATGTTTAACGACTGGTGTACTTACATGTTAAACCAACAGACAAAGGAACGCATTTAAATTATAATTCATACTCACCAGAAAAATATAAACTAGCAATAATTAAAACACTCGTGCATAGAGCTTTCAATATTTGCTGAAGTTGGCAACTATTTAATCAAGAAATTGAGAGAATAAAGCAAAATCTAATAAACTAGTTTGTTTCATGGACTGCTCTCGATTTTCCTACGAAATTGCAAACAAGGGCAGTCGATGACCCTGATTTTGTTTACGCCATACAAATCCACAAAAAATGACAAGAATTAGTGCGATATCTTGCAAAACACAATAGTATAAGAAACTCGATTAGATTAGGTTAGGTTAGGTCAGGTTAGGTCAGGTCAGGTTAGGTTAGGTTAGGTTTCTCAAGAAAACCGATTACAGAACAAAATCAGGGGCATCGACTGCCCTTGTTTGCTATTTCGTAGGAAAATCGAGAGCAGTCCATGAAATATACTAGGTCCCCGAACTCAAACAAATTTATATAATAAAAATAAGGAAGATGATGAAAATAAAAATAAAAATACAGGTATAAAATTTTACTTCGAAACAGGAAACCCAACAAGCCTAAAACATGAGGTAAAATGTCTAAACAATATATTAAAGAGGCACATAAAACCAGTGGATAAAGAAAAAACTATCAATGTTAACATACACTACAGTATAAAAACAAAAAGTTATCAAGTCATTTTTCTACACGTAACAAAAACCCTGATAAGCAACATCATGTGGTGTACCAATTTATGTGTCCTGTAGTTGACTGTCCGTCGACTTACATTGGTTACACCACAAACCACATTAAAGAGAGAGCATACCAACATAAATATCGTCCAAGTAAAATTAACGAACATTACAGAGTAGATCATAAAATATTAAATTTAAAAAATATCTCACAAAACTTTCAAATCTTGTACTCATCACATAAAGTACAAAAACTAAAAATTGCAGAAGCCTTTTACATTAAAATGAAAAAACCGAAAATTAATATAAAATTTAATGAACTTTCGAATATTCTTAAATTAATTTGAAATTGTCTCCAACTTACAATCAAGACATATATATATATATATATATATATATATATATATATATATATATATATATATATATATATATATATATATATATATATATATCCAATTTTACTTTAAAATTATGTATAAAGCTCTGAAGATGTTCAAAGTACAGGGTGGGGCACGGGAATCAAGTGTTTTTTGAATAGCTAGTAATCGGCCATTAGGAATGGGAGGGGCGTGCGGTAGGTAGCATTCCATTCCTGGTTTCATAGCATTTAACTTTAACTAACACTCACCTTTATCTTTCAGGTGCCATCATGGAGCAGTGGACGTTAGAACACCGCATGTTCGCGTATGATCATTTTGTTAGGAGTGGCGAGTCAGTGACAGCAGTTCAGCGTGCGTTTCGCCGCAGATTCAACATTCATCGAAATTACTCTGTTCCCGCTCGTGACACAATCTTACGTTGGGTTAACAATCTTCGAACAGGAGGCTCAATAATGAAAACAAAACCGAAGGGGCCGCAACGCACTGTGCGTACTCCAGAGAACGTTGAAAGGGTCAGACAAGCGATGTTGCAAAGCCCAGGCCGCTCTGCTCGGAGACATTCAGCTGCACTCGGAATCAGCAATCGTACTGTTAGACGGATTTTGCATGAAGAATTACATTTTCACCCATACAAGTTAGCGATGGTGCAGGAATTGAATGTAAACGATTGCCCCCAACGACTGAATTTTGCACAGGAAATGCTTGCACTTTATGAGCAGAATGAAAACATGATGGTGGTAATGAGTGATGAAGCCCATTTCCACCTTAATGGGGCCGTCAACAATCAAAACTGTCGGTATTGGGCTGCTGAAAATCCGCGACAACTCCATGAAAAACCGCTGCATAGCCCTAAGGTTACAGTTTGGTGCGCGGTGGGAAAGTTTGGCGTCATCGGTCCCTATTTCTTCGAACAAAATGGGGTTACCGTTACCATAACATCTGGGCGTTACATTGAGATGGTGAACACCTTTTTCATCCCTGAGTTACGAAGAAGGCGTATTGCTCGTCGACATTTGTGGTTTCAGCAAGATGGGGCCACGCCACACACCGCCAGAGCGTCAATGGCTGTTCTTCGCCCCCTGTTTCCCAACCATCTCATTTCGAGATTTGGTGACATTGCATGGCCCCCTCGGTCCCCTGACTTGTCCACATGTGACTTCTTTCTATGGGGGTACCTCAAGTCACGTGTCTACGAGGACAAGCCCCGTACATTAGATGCATTGAAGGAAGCGATCCGTCAGCAAATCATCCAAATCAACAGAGACCTGCTGGGAAGAGTGGAGGCCAATTTTCGTAAACGCCTTCAACAATGCGTCGACGGCCAAGGACATCATATGCCAGATATAATTTTCGGTACATGATTATTATGACATGAAATGCTATGTTCTTACGAATGTTGTTCTACCAATATATTTTCTTTACAAAAATAAATATCATTTTCCTGATTATTCCAAAAAACACTTGGTTCCCGTGCCCCACCCTGTATATGAACGAAACGCGTCATATTCGCTTTAGCACAAAGGCTTTGAGATTGTTTTCTTATATCCGAGTCATCACTCAAAGTGCTGGTAATAGTTTGACCCAAATACTTAAACTCTTGTAGTTCCTCAATTACTTCACCTTTCATTTTAAACCTAATTTCAGTTGGCTGATTATAGCTTTTAGGATGAAATTGCATAATCTTAGTTTTTGTAACATTAAAAAGAATATCATGTTTCTGCGGATACACTTCGCAGACTTTTAGTAGCCGATCCAGACCTTTAACAGAGGGACTTATTAACACCATATCATCGGCATAAACTAAGTTATTTATCTTTGTGTTATCTATACAACATCCCACTGTTGCCTCATTAAGTGAAGCAATTAATCCATCAATATACACATTAAACAGCATAGGGAAGAGCAAGGAGGCTTGTCTCACCCCAAAATAGGAGCCAAAACATTAGGATAGTACATTGCCCCACCTAACGGTAAAAGATTCGTGGGAATACCAAAATTTCAATAAATTTAATATATACATGGGAACCTTCCTGTCTTCTAGTTTTTAAAAAAAAATATTGTGGTTCACTCTATCATATGCCTTACTTATATCTAAAAAAACAGCTATAAATAGTTGAATTACTCTCAATGTATTTAGAAATTGTTTCTTTAAGTAGATAGATACACAGGTCACCAAAGTGATTAGGAGCTGTCCATAGGTAATCATCGGAGTAACAAGAGTTTTTCTAGTAGTTTCGAGAAGCAGGAAGCGACAGCAATATCCCTGTAATTATTGCTGGATAGAATGTCTCCCTACTTATTTTTGACCAGGAGCTTCAGAGAAGCACGATAGCGATGGATTTGGGGGTAATAATGCCCGATGATGTGAAATTCGAGACACAAAATCAGATAGCAATAAACAAAGCAAAAATAGTCGCGGGACAGGTACTAAGAACGTTCAAAAGAAGGGACAAGACAGTAATGAGTCCCCTGCTGAGAACACTGATCATACCAAAACTTGAATACTGCTCAGTTGCAGTTTTGACGTCCCCATATAAAAAGAAAAAAACTAATAAACTAGAAGAAAGTGTCTCAGAAGTCGCGCATCATAGTTATAACTTTATAAGTGTGGATGACCTGAATCTGTGGTGCGCAACTTCTCAGACATGTAAACAAACTGTAAAAAAGGTAACACCAAAATGCAGTTTTTATATACTCCAAAAACTAAGTATATTTCATTTAATTTTAGCTAAAACTTTTTTATTCCTTTCTGTATAAAATTCTTATAAATACAAACTTTAAACAACTAAAAATATTATAAATAATAATAATAATAATAATAATAGTGTTTATCGGAATTATATTGAAAAAACCCCTAAAATTTCTAAAAATAAAAATAATTCGAATGATCGAAATAAGTTCGCATAAAAATGACACAAATTCTGACATAATTGTCTTATATACAAATTTGAGGTAACTGTCAGCCCTTGAATTTTCTCGTCTGTGCGTTGTGTCCACCACCGATCACCGCTTTAACTATATAAGGATGACGATTTATTTACAGCTGACAACGTTGAATGAAGCCCTCACCACAATAAGAATTATAATAATCATAATTCAGGAGTTAGATCAGTGTTACATTAGTTTGCGTCGAGCGTTTTCTCTGGTTTTGCCCTTCCCATTTGTTTTCAAATACTTATCATACTCATTAGTTTACAGTTTATTAGAGAATTAAGTAAAATGAAAACTTTGCCTAAAAACATTATATCTCACCGGCGGGGAATCGAACCCCGGTCTCCCGCGTGACAGGCGGGGATACTCACCACTATACTACCGAGGAATAAGTTGAACGAGCAATATATATTTACTGACGACGCATAGAAATGATTTGTGGTCATAATGGCCAATCAAAAGGAAATTATTTTACGAGTATAGTTCTACGTAAGTAAATAAATGTAGAGACTGAAACTCGTATTAAAGAAGAAAGTTAAACTTTTTATTTGCTTTAATCGCCATATAGAAACCTATAAAGCTTTTTATGTTCAGAATCGAGAGACGCCATACATAGAGTCTATGAAAAAAATTCCGTAATGCTATTTTTCCTAAAATTTAACACTCCCATCCCCTTTAACGTTCCGAAAAAAAAAGGTCGATTGGTCGATTGTCGTGTGGCCTCGCTGGAGATTGAGATCTTTTCTCTTCCATTCTCCGAGAAGGTGTCGGTGGTTCTGCTATCGGCATCTGTTGTCACTTTTTTAGGGGGTCTGCTTCCCTCTTAACGCCTGCGCGTGCCTGGTTGAGCCCGGGCGCCTGTCTTCTTCTACTCACGCTCTCGTTTATGTTCCACTCTTTCTCTATTTCTTTCCCATTTCTTCGTTTGTTCCAGTTTCTCTTCTTCACTATCTTCTTTCTTGGTCACATCGACCATCAACCTTTAACGTTCCATAACGTAAGACCAGACACTGCAGAAGATGTTATGTAACTCTTTCCCTGACTAATAGTAACGTCTGTATATCTTACACGTCACATCACAATGTTACGTCACACGGCACGGAGATTTCGTTATCTCGTGATATATTACACGTTAATTATTATTATTATTATTATTATTATTATTAGAAAGTCGATATAAAGGATTTACATTTAATTTCCAATATTCTGAATAGTTTTTTATTTTCAGTACTGAGTTTCTTAATAATAATTCTAGATAAGAATTTTCAGTATGCTAAGAATATTGTCTTCATTTTTTCTTCTGCTGACGCGTTTGGTTCATATACTTTGAACATCTTCAAAGCTTTATACATAATTTTAAAGTAAAATGGGTTATATATATATTTCTTGATTGTAAGTTGGATACAATTTCAAATTAATTTAAGAATATTCGAAAGTTCATTAAATATTATATTAATTTTCTGTTTTTTTCATTTTAATGTAAAAGGCTTCGGCAATTTTAGTTTTTGTACGTATGTATGTGATGACTGATGAGTATAAGATTTGAAAGTTTGATGAGATATTTTTAAATTTAATATTTTATGATCTACTCAGTAATGTTCGTTAATTTTACTTGGACGATATTTATGTTGGTATGCTCCCTCTTTAATGTGGTTTGTGGTGTAACCAATGTAAGTCGACGTACAGTCAACTACAGGACATGTTTCTTGTTTCTCTTGACGTGGAATCACTTTTTACAAATGTACCAGTCATGGAAACCATAGAAATAATTTTGGACAATGTTTACAATAATCAAAATTTAATTGCACCAACTTTAAAAAAAAAGATATGAAACAATTACTTATTCTGTGTTGTACAAAAACTCCGTTTAGATTCTGAAACCTACATACAGATAGATGATGTTGCTATGGGCACACCATTAGGACCTACGTCGCAGACTTTTTTATTTGTCAAACTTAGAAAATAAAATAATGAAAGAAAACAACTTCTACAACCCAAAACTGTATATGAGATATGTCGACGATACCTTGATACTATTTAAAAACAATAACCACATTCCTTATTTATTCGAAGACTTCATGAACTAAGTAAATTAGTTTAGAACTACTCTTACTCTCCGGCGACATTAAGACTAATCCAGGCCCCAGTACAACTTACACATGTCACCATACACAAAGACATAGACACAATAGCACCATGAGACACATACAGAAGTATAATATTAACATATTACAGTACAACGTAGAGGCCTCACAAACAAAATCATGCAGCTTAGGGAATTCGTACACAAACAAAACATTCACATAGCACTTTTTCAAGAAACAAAACTAAAACGCACAACAAAACACCCACCATCCCTGACCTCACGGCGATTCGTCAAGATCGTACTAGGAGTAACGGGGGTGGACTCATCACTTACATACGTAAAAGCATTAGCTACACTGATGCTACCCAAAACATTACAAACATAATCCAAGCAGATAACACGATAGAAATACAGGCAGTTAACATTAAAACACGCACAAAACACAACACCACACTAATAAACATTTACCTCCCACCAGATAGTTCACCTCAGGTGCCAGCCAATTACAATCCACAGTTACACATCTTGCCTCTCTCACTAATGTCATCTTAGGAGGAGACTTCAACGCTAAAGACACTAGTTGGTACCTGCACAACCAAAGCAACACCAGAGGCGCCAACATAGCCACACAACTAAACAGCCTCTTCATTCTTAACAATACAGAAGAACATACACACATACCACATCAAGCAGGATACTCAAACTCCCCCAGACATAACGTTCTTTTCTCCCTCACTAGCAACACATACACACTGGAGAACAGAAAAACAACTGTCATCAGACCACCTGCCCATCATCATTACAACACATTCTACACTCTGCCCCAACAGTCTTAGGCACACTTACAGAAATTACAAGAAAGCTGATTGGGAACAGTTCAAAATACAGACTGAGGAACAATTCAACACATTAAACAGCACACCCATCATAAACATCAATACAACACTCAAGACATTTAATCAGATCATCAATAATGCAAACAAATACATCCGAAGGGCAACATTAGGAAATACAACCCAAATTACACTAGAGAAATAGCCCACCTCATAAGGCAACGTAACAACCTCAAACAAACACACAAACACCACACACAGAAGCCATAAAACAGCAGATACAACAGCTCAACACAGAAATAAACAACAAACTCAAAGAAAAACAAACAGAAACATTCAGGGAATTTCAACACTAAACTACTCCACAGATACATCCAGGCTATACAAGAATATAAACAGCATTACCCACTCTAACAGCGGCATTCACACCTCACACGCGGCTATCTGTCGCAGCCAAAATAATATCCCAACATACAACAACTAACATTCTAGTTAATCACTACGCAAAGATAAGTCACTTAAACAGAGACAACAACCAGAAACACGCAGACAACAAACAGCCAGACACAAGAAAACCTACAGACTCGACAAGACCATTACACCATTCAATACAGACCAGACCACCAAGATCATCAAAAACATTAAAATTCGAAGGCTACTGGACCAGACAACATATTAACATACACCTTAAACACTTGGGCCCACAAGGAATACTACTCTTCACAAATATCAGCACATATTCATACCAACACTGTATTATTCCTGATATATGGAAACAAGGTAAAATTATTACACTACTCAAACAAACAAAATCCAACAGAACCACTTCCTATAGACCCATTACTTTACTATGCACACTTCCAAAGTAACAGAAAGACTAATCTTACAAATCACCAACCCACACATCACTATCGCCTACTCAACATGGATTCAGACCTCACCACTCAACCACGACATTACTCACTAATCTCACGCAGCACATCATGGATGGCATCAACTCCAGACGACCAGCTCGACGTACACTATTAGCAACAATAGACATTAGTAAAGCATTTGATGCTATCCCACTCTTCCCTCTCATAAACAAAATACTCAACGCACATGCACAATAACACCAAAAGGCGGCTGAGCAAATATCTTTCAGGAAGATATTCACATGTCACATTGAATGGCAAGTCATCCAAAAACAAGCTTTTCCGAACCGGGTCCCTCAACGAAGTTAACGAGGTTATATATATAAGTGTCTCAGAAGTCGCGCATCATAGTTATAAGTGCGGATGACCTGAATCTGTGGTGCGCAACTTCTCAGACATGTAAACAAACTGTAAAAAAGGTAACACCAAAATACAGTTTTTATGTATTTCGAAAACTAAGTATATTTCATTTAATTTTAGCTAAAACTTTTTTATTCCTTTCTGTATAAAATTCTTATCAATACAAACTTTAAACAACTAAAAATATTATAAATAATAATAATAACAATAATAATAATAATAATAATAATAGTGTTTATCGAAATTATATTGAAAAAAACCCCTAAAATTTCTAAAAATAAAAATAATTCGAATGATCGAAATAAGTTCGCATAAAAATGGCACAAATTCTGACATAATTGTCTTATATACAAATTTGAGGTAACTGTCAGCCCTTGAATTTTCTCGTCTGTGCGTTGTGTCCACCACCGATCACCGCTTTAACTATATGAGGATGACGATTTATTTACAGCTGACAACGTTGAATGAAGCCCTCACCACAATAAGAATTATAATAATCATAATTCAGGAGTTAGATCAGTGTTACATTAGTTTGCGTCGAGCGTTTTCTCTGGTTTTGCCCTTCCCTTTTGTTTTCAAATACTTATCATACTCATTAGTTTACAGTTTATTAAAGAATTAAGTAAAATGAAAACTTTGCCTAAAAACATTATATCTCCCCTGCGGGGAATCGAACCCCGGTGTGACAGGCGGGGATACTCACCACTATACTACCGAGGAATGAGTTTGAACGAGGAATATATATTTACTGACGACGCGTAGAAATGATTTGTGTTCATAATGGCAAATAAAAAGGAAATTATTTTACGAGTATAGTTCTACGTAAGTAAATAAATGTTGACTGAAACTCGTATTAAAGACGAAAGTGAAACTTTTTATTTGCTTTAATCGCCATATAGAAACCTATAAAGCTTTTTATGTCCAGACTCGAGAGACGCCATACATACAGTCTATGAAAAAAATTCCGTAATGCTATTTTTCCTAAAATTTAACACCCCCACCCCCTGTAATGTTCCGTAACGCAAGACCAGACACCGCCGAAGATGTTATGTAACTTTTTCCCCGACTAATAGTGACGTCTGTATATCTCACACGTCACATCACAATCTTACGTCACACGGCTCGGAGATTTCGTTATCTCGTGATATATTACACGTTATAAATTATTATTATTATTATTATTATTATTATTATGGAAAGTGAAGAATTTCAATGGTTTGATGAGGACGATGCATGGGCGGATGTAGGGGGGGGAGGTCGGCGGGGTCCGGACCCCCTTCAATATCTTAAGGTGCCCTTTTTTCAGCCGTTACAAATAAAAGACAGCTAGGTAGTTTACTGATAAGCATTTAATATTCTGGTCCGTTTGGTCAGACGTGCTCTGTGGAGGGTGCAGCCATATCACTTACGGTAGCATCTTCATCTAATATTGTTAGTTATTAATTTAACTTGCAAGACATTTGAAATTGTGATTTTCATTATGTCTATTTGGATAAGATTGATATCTAATAAAAGAATAAAATTGGTACTGCAGTCGCTCATTGAACCAAGTGATTATACAAGAAAATATATACTGTTGTGCCCTTTTTGTTATATGGGAATGCCCTTTTTTTCTCTGGATACCCCTTCACTGAAATGTCTGGATCCGCCCCTGGACGATGTCGAAACGACGATTTAAATGCCACCTAATTTATCTCGTCGTCATGGGGACACCACTACTTTCTTCTGAATTCCGACGACAGCCGTTGGAAGATGACATCTAAATACAGCAATATGCTTGTATCATTAGCGTTAGTAGTATGCCCGCAAAAGGGGAGAGTGCAGAAATGTTACGTAATGTTGCAAGAGTGCCACCCCACCCCTTTTTGTGCAAGAGTGCCAACCCCCCATATGTTACAAGGGTGCCACCCCACCCTCCTTTGTTGCTAAGCCCTCCCCCACCCCCATTTGTTGCAAAAAAAAGAAAAAAAAAGAAAGAAAGAGAGAGAGAGAGAGTACCGGCCTTTGTTGCCAACTCCAAAATGAGATTGCAAGGGGCATGCAACTTGGAGGCGGAGTTTTCCCCCAAGCTATTCCCCACAAAGGGGCAGAAAGAGAGAGAGAGAGAGAGTGCCAATCTTTGTTGCCAACCCCAAAATGGGATTGCAATGGGCATGCAACTTGGAGGCGGAGTTCTCCCCCAAGCTATTCCCCCCAAATGGGCATATGTAACCTGAGAGGCCTCTATGGGAAGGAAGGGGTTTCCTCACCACCCAAAGGACCAGAAAGAGAAAGGACCAGAGATCCTTCCTCGGCTGGGAGCCGAGCTTGTATGACTCCGTCGTCCGCCTCCCACTCCTTTATAGACATCTAATCCGCCAGTTGGCTGAGTTGCCAGATAGCGCCATGTATTTAATTCATCAGCTAATAGAAGGCTGAGTTGCCAGTTTGTGCTATATATTTAACTAATTCATATATTAATCAGTCTAGAAGACTGAGTTGCCTGATAGCAATATTTATTAAATTATTTCATATATTACACTGGTCAACACTCATTTTATTGCCAATCATATTAGAGTGATTTTGGGGTAACTTTGTGGTGCTGATTTCGAATATGACATCGGTTTTGCTAGATTGGCTCTAATTTATGAGATAATTGGTACCCAATTGAAACACGTAAAAATGCAAAAAATTTAATGTTCAGGCGGAGCCTACTTACAAATCGCATTGAAATTGTCTCAAATCATACAAAAGTAAACACATGAAATACATAATGTCATTTTATTCGGTCTCACCATCTAGAATGTTCCGGTAGTTTCCCATATGCACGCGTTATGGTTACGTTTCCTATTAATTGAGGGTATTCATTATCTCAAGAACTAGAGCCAAATCGGAAAAACTACTTTCTTTTTGGAATTCAGCAACCCCAAAATACCCTAAATTCGTACGAATTTCCTTGGCAACGAAAAAAAAAAGTTTTTTTGTTGACCTGTGAATTATTCATCCATTTTGTAAATTGATATTATTTTCATATTGTTCCACTTTTCTGGGATATTATAAGTTTTAAGAATTACATTGAATAGTTTTGTCAGACTTCTTATAGAAATTCTGTTTCTTAAATAAATAATTAGAATTTAAGCACACGCTCTTTACACAACTAAAATAAATCACCTTATTACTTAATTCCTATTTTTATTATTATTGTTAATATCGCAATTCACGCAAAATCACGAATAAAAGTGGGAAAAACGAAAGGAAAAGGAACCTTACGAAGAAAGGTGAAACAAATAGTTTTGTCAGACTTATAAAAATTCTGTTTATTAAATAAATAATTAGAATTTAAACACACGATCTTTACACAACTAAAATAAATTAGAAAATTTTTATTAAAACAATGCTTAATAATTATTACTTTCTCTATTGTTTAGGTACGATCCAACTTTTAAATCCTTTTTCTTAAATTTTCCAAAAGAATACTGGATTACTGAATACAAATGCCAGTACCAGTTTTCAAAATGTTTTTGTTAATTTTGCGAATTAATATCAAATATATATATATATATATATATATATATATATATATAATATATATATATATATCACACCTTCTTGCGTAATATAATAAAAAGAAAGAAACTAATAAACTAGAAGAAAGTCGGAGACATTTCACAGCAAAGATTGATGGCTGCAAAGAACTCAACTACTGGGAAAGACTACGTACACTAAATTTGTACTCCCTGGAAAGAAGAGCTACGCATACCATAATCTACATATGGAAAATGATCGAAAAACTGGTAGCAAACCTCAAACTAAACCCAATTACCATACAAACAACACTGGAAAATAGGAAAGGCAGGGTGTATAGTGTTCCCAAATTAAAGGCCCAACAAGGGACCTCCTCAACACTGAAGGAAAATAGCTCGGTTGTTAGGGAGCCAAGAATTTTTAACCAGCTTCCTAAGGACCTCAGAAACGTTACAGGGGTCAAAGTTGAAGTCTTCAAGAGAGGACTAGATGTCTGGCTCAGGACGGTACCAGATGAGCCGGGTGTACCTAGCTATGTGCGGTGGAGAGCGAAAGAGAGCAACACGCTCCTCCACCAAGCCAGACCTAGAGTCGGGGCCACCAGCTTGACTTTCGTGTGAAGAGAGACCAACGCACGGAACCGCAACGAGGTTAACGAGGTTATATATATGTGTCTCAGAAGTCGCGCATCATAGTTATAAGTGTGGATGACCTGAATCTGTGGTGCGCAACTTCTCAGACATGTAAACAAACTGTAAAAAAGGTAACACCAAAATACAGTTTTTATATACTCCGAAAACTAAATATATTTCATTTAATTTTAGCTAAAACTTTTTTATTCCTTTCTGTATAAAATTCTTATCAATACAAACTTTAAACAACTAAAAATATTATAAATAATAATAATAATGAATAATAATAATAATAATAATAATAATAATAATAATAATGTTTATAGAAATTATATTGAAAAAAACCCTAAAATTTCTAAAAATATAAATAATTCGAATAATCGAAATAAGTTCGCATAAAAATGACACAAATTCTGACATAGTTGTCTTATATACAAATTTGAGGTAACTGTCAACCCTTGAATTTTCTCGTCTGTGCGTTGTGTCCACCACCGATCACCGCTTTAACTATATAAGGATGACGCCCCATCTTAAAAGGTTACCTCTTGTGCGGAATAGTACATCGAAATCAGTTATCCCGGAACCCATAAACCGGTTAGGTTAGGTTAGGTTAGGTTAGGTTAGGTATATTATGAAATAAAATCAACCCATTTTCAATCTTTTCATCCTCACTCCAAATTTATCAAGCAGACAAATGCATTTCTAGTTATCTTCAGTTATTAGTCAAATTGTATTTTAGACAAATTATTTTTAGACAAACTATTTTAGACAAACTATTTCGATGTACTATTCCGCACAAGAGGTAACCTTTTAAGATGGGGCGTGGCAAGTAATAAATAGCATTGTACATCAGGCAACAATTTGTATGCCATATTATATTAAATTGTTTGTTTAGACAAATTGTATTTTAGACAAATTATTTTTAGACAAATTGTATTTTAGACAAATTGTTATTAGACAAATTGATTTTAGACAAACTATTTTAGACAAATTGTTTTAGACAAATTGATTTAGACAAATTGTATTTTAGACGAATTGTTTTAGACAAATTCTCCTAGATGCGTAGTACTGCATGGTAGGGTTAACGCCCAGGTCTATCTGTCAATATTGGCTGACCAGGTCCATCCCATGGTCCAAACGCTGTTTCCCAGTGGCGGCGCCGTCTTCCAGGATGATAATGCACCAATCCACACCGCTGGGGTCGTTAAAAACTGGTTTGAAGAGCATGTTAGTGAAGTAGAACGCTTGGATTGGCCTCCACAATCCCTGGATCTTAACATTATCGAGCATCTGTGGTGTCAGTTGGAGCAGCAGGTCAGAAGCCGATTCCCACCGCCGGCGTCTTTGGAGGAACTGGAGCAGGGTTTCCTCGAAGAATGGCTCAGGATTCCTCTAGCCACTGTCCAAAAGCTGTATGAATCAATTCCCCGACGCATTGCAGCTGTTATTGCCGCTAAAGGAGGACAACTCCATATTAAGAATAAAAACCGCCATTTATCAAGGTGTTCATATTATTTTGTCCAACCCCTGTATATATATATATATATATATATATATATATATATATATATATATATATATATGGCCAAATAATAGATTTGAAATTATATAATCATTCAAAACGATGCATTATTGCAAGGCGCAAAACTCACACGTAAGAGAGAGAGGTGTCACAGTGTACGTGCGCTAAAAGCGCTAAAAGGAGCCGGGTTCGCGCCCCGTCTGGACTCGGCCCTGTTGCTGAGAGCCCTTCACCTCATCCAATATCACAGTGCGGTAAAAGGAGCCGGGTGCGAACCCGATCTGGACTCGCTCACACACACACACACACACACACATATATATATATATATATATATATATATATATATTTATATATATATATATATATATATATGTGTGTGTGTGTGTACATAGAGACAGAAATTATATACAGTATTAAAATTACTTTGTGTAATTAAATTCGTGTCTCGCCGTTAAACTCATCGTATCCTGATAATTCTTTTAAATATTTTGGCATTTAAATATACGACAATAGACGTCCATCCCATTTATCAGCATTTGGCAGAAAGGTTCTCTTGTAACAAGAGAGACAAGTCTTCTAAATTTATTTTATGGCAGTTTGGTACAGCACAATACAATACATAAATATTTTTCAATCTGAAACCTTTACCTACCGTAATGGACAAGGCGTCGTCCACAGTAAATATATATGCTTTTAGCCTTCCAAGCATGATAATGAGTTTTCCGAAAAATATAAACAAGATATGACCTGTGCCTTAAATTTATTTTTTCGCAGAAATGGATATACAATGGGGCATATATATATGGTCAAATAATACATATATATATATATATATATATATATTATGATATTTATAATTGCGAATTCTTGTTTATTTTAAAATAATATTTTTTTCATAACCAGGAAAATAGACAATGTTTTCTGCGCAAATAACAAATCTGACACCATGCGTACATCTTTTTTCTAACAAACATTTGGCCGTAAAACAGATAAACAGATTACCCTTGGCACAATACAATACATAAATGTTTTTCAATCTGAAACCTTTACCTACCGTAATGGACAAGGCGTCGTCCACAGTAAATATATTTGCTTTTAACCTTCCAAGCATGACAATGAGTTTTCCGAAAAAAAATAGACAAAGATATGACCTGTCTTAAATTTATTTTTTCGCAGAAATGGATATACAATGGGCCATATATATATAATTATATATATATATATATATATATATATATATATATATATATATATATATGTATTATGATATTTATAATTGCGAATTCTTGCTTATTTTAAAATAATATTTTTTCATATCCAGGAAAATAGATATGGAATATCACAGAAAAATGAAACCTTTATCACCACATACGTGTCTTGCCTCTTCTGTATTGTATTGTCGGAAAAAATAACCAAAGGGACTTCAGGGCCACAAAACCAGGCAGGTGTTTTTGATCTCAAATCTAAAATAAAAATTTTGTGACCATATCACCTAAATATGACCGTAAGTGCATACCCACTTTTCGCAGAAAAATAAAATGTATTGTCAGAAAAAATAGCCAAAGGGACTTCAGGACAACATAATCAGGCAGCTGTTTTTGATCTCAAATCTAAAATAAAAATTTGCATCGGTACAGATGACCCGCCCAGATCTGATGCGGGCAGCCAATCGCAGCAATGTATCCAGGTCTCGTCTGGTTCCAAGCAACCATACAGCTTTTCTCTGCCCAAAACTCGTGTCCAACTTTCCTGGAACACCCAATGACGATCTTTGGAAAGGGGGCAGACTCACGGATTGGCCGAAAATGCAGGTATAGGTTCTAATACCCGCCCAAAATCATGCCGGTAACCAATAGGAAGCTAAGGTTCCCGCTTGTGGGTTGGTCACATGCCTCCCTTATAAATGATGAATTTCGTTGCAGAGAGACAGTTTCACGCAATTTAGTGCATCATACGCGCCATGGATCAACTCTACACTTCCCCCGACCTGATTGCCGATGAAGATTTTTACGGCCAAGCCGCACGGCTAATCTTCACTGCAATAGCACAGGATGCGCTATTTTCATCGCAGAGTATTGCTGAAGCTTGCAACGCACCGGAAGAGCCCAATTCAATTGATATGTAAGTGTTTATATTCTCCGGTTCATTCAGCGCTAATTACCTTATTCTATTTTTAAAGTAAGCTGAATTTTTTTACCATGTAAAATTAGTCCCAGTGTTTCCATCGTGATTATTCTCGTCAATTTAAAGATGAAATTTTCTCGTTTTCCCATAACAAATACGCTTTGAAATTAGTCTTATAAAAGGTCGCAATAATTGCAAAATATTTTCAATTATTCTCTACCTCCTTCGTCGTTATATCTGTTTATGCTTTCAGTCTGTTGTTAACCTAACCTAGCTTTATTTTAATTTATAAGAAACCATAATAATGCGAAGTGAACTGCTATCCGTCCAGAGGGTCGGCCTATGTATATATATATATATATTAGTATGTTTTATTTGTGCATCTCTCGGCAGTTTTAAAATTTATAGGATGTTCAACAGAGAATTTTAAGCCTAACTTTATTCAGTGTTTTTCTACAACGTAAAATTAGGCCCTTATTTTGTTTGTTCTCGGCAATTTAAAGATGAAATTTTCTCTTTTTCCCCATAACAAACACGCTTTGAAATTAGGTCTTATAAAAGGTCGCAATAATTGCAAAATATTTTCAATTATTCTCTACCTCCTTCGTCGTTATATTTTATGCTTTCAGTCTGTTGTTAACCTAACCTAGCTTTATTTTAATTTATAAAAAACCGTAATAATACGAAGTGAACTGTTATCTGCCCAGAGAGCCGGTCTCTATTCATATATATATATATATATATATATATATATATATATATATATATATATATATATATGGTATGTTTTATTTGTGCATCTCGCGGCAGTTTTTGAAATTTATAGGAAGTTCTACAGATAGAATTTTAAAATTATCAAAACTTTTAAGAATTGTATGCGTTGTGAAAATATGCTTAAGCATTGCCTATGACTCATATATATATATATATATATATATATATATATATATATACATATTTACCACCATACACAACACTTTTAGCCGCATCCAATACTTTTAGCAGCATCCAATTTCATGCATCTGTTTTAATTACAGGAGCGATACGGAGCTTGCCGTGTTATTGCAACTTTGATGAAAGGACGGCTTCTCCCCCCACCCCACCCAGCGATGGACAGATAGTGGTATTGGCACGGGACAGCGAGCGTCAGGTTGTAGAGTTAATAATGTAGGTGTTTTGAAGCTATATAGTTTTTCACATTTCTTTGGGATTTTATCAATTTGCAGTAAGGATGTTTTGAAAAATGTGCTTAATCATCGCCTATGACTCATATATATATTTACCGCCATACACAATACTTTTAGCCGCATACAATACTTTTAGTAGCATCCAATTTCATGCATCTATTTTAATTACAGGACCGATACGGAGATAGATCATATTATAAACACTTTTGACGAAAGGGTGATAAATGAAGTGGTAGAAACACCGCCAAGCGAACCAGAAGTCGTGGTATTGACACACATCCGGTCAAGCGAGTGCGTGCTTATCGATGAGATTATGTAAGTATTTTTGAGGTTAAGAACAAAACAATATATTTTCATTTTATTAAGCAGTAGAAAAACACGTACAAAAAGGTCAGTGACCAATTCTTAATTGTTACAAATGTATATATAGGTTTGCACAATATAGCTCTTACACATTACAGGGGATACTAACATATGGGAACCTTTTTTTTATGTGTCTGCACACATATTTATCATTCAGCTCTGTGTCGCACAAATTCATAGATCGCTTCCCACGTGACATGTGCATGAGAAACAAAATACAATACAATCCACATGTTTCAGTATAATACCCTTGAAGGCGATATGGATTCCAAATAATCTCAGGCACACGTAATCGCGCGATAAACTGCACAATTGTCGAGTCATGCCATGGCGGAAATCCGAGTGAATCGAAATAGTACATTCTTTACTTAGTTTTAAAATAGACGGCGAGCAATGAACACCCTCACCCCGACATTGTCGTGTGTTAACGATAACTCCGTACCAGTTTTTGAAGTATCCAGCTTCAATATTTCATTCTTTGCAAAAATCCCGATAAATTTGGAACGCGCGAAACAGTCACTCTTCATCACTCTCTGGAGTGTATTTGCATCCATTTTAAAAATCTGTCGTGACGTTCCTAAATCTATCTACTTCTAGTAGGGCTTGTGATTCTAGATACAAGTGCACTTAAAGGCGTGTCTATAGCTTTAGCAAACTCCAATCTCACTGAGACGGTACCAGTCTGCAGGGCGTTTGAATGCATATTTACGCGAGCAGTTAAGTCAGGCGTAAGGTCGAATGAGTAAATATTAAACTGTTCCACAAATTCTTTCTGTGTTATGCCGAAACCGAGCTCATCACAAGCACCTGTATTATGAGCCAAACTACTATAAGCTGTCGCACAGAGTGGGAAACAGCATCTGGTGAGTAATCCATATTCATTACCCCACCCAGAGCGATACCATTTACGAATAGAATAATATTTTTAAGTCCAAAATTCTCGAATTTTAATGCACTCTTTTTATAATTTCCATTCGTCGAGGCGTGGTCTTGCATTCCAATTAAAATCCTTTTAGGTAGGACTCCAAGAGCTATGTTTTCTATCTGTTTCGATCCAGCCTGCGGGGACCGTGCACAGTTTGATCTGTACCCTGTTAATTGGATATTTCTCTGTGGCGTGTACCAGTTCTTTCTCGATTCTCTATGTTTCGGGGAACTTAATTTCACGCGGCGTATACGCAAATACGTTTCCATGATGTGTATCACAACGGGTTTCGTGCCTTTTCTTGGTCATCCCCAGATTTATGCAGAGCTCAGGGCTCGTGCGGGTAAGCTTCAATTTCATATCTACCCCGTTCATAAGCAACTTCTCCTGCAAGTAAAGTCTGTATGCAGACGTACAAAACATTCGTATATCTTTTTTTAGAATTTTTAAATTTATCCTTTATTCCATCTTCATCTTTAGTGTGGTAATACCACTCGGCGGTTAAAAAGGTGTCCTTCGCTTCTTTTGAAAAGTTGAGGACATTTTCCAGATACGATCGTAGGTGGTAGTACCCCGTGCCTGCCGAGATGTTAGTCTGGTTTAAATATACGTCACACTGACTGAATATGGAGTGCAGAAAGTTGGTTTCGGGGTATGCAGCATAACTATCATCGCAGTCCGTTCCGTCAGAATGGGCAATGCGTAGTTTAGCATACATGTGCATGCAACTCGGGTAAAAAAGTAAGGGCCTGAGCTGGGTATCACGAATTCTATAGGGGCACTGGGTGAACTAATTGTGTTTAATGGGTTAATTGTAATAAAGTCACTATTTTCAATAGAGACCTGTGTAGGGGGTACATCAAAGAGGGACAGTTCCGATTTACAACATTGTGAACTACACGGATGAATGAAACGTGCCATGACGAGTCAGAAATAGTGCCACCTTCCCTCGACGAGTATTAGTCAATCTATGATTCGTGAGAGTAGCGTCCTCAGCTTATATCATTTAAAAAAATATCAGCCATAGGTTTCATACGCTTTGAACACTTCTTTTTGTTTCCCTTTTACGTTTAACGCCACGTGATGGTAACCCCTTCTTCCTAACAGTTCTCTTCTTCTTCCCACCACGTGTTGGCAACCCCTTCTTCCTAACAGTTCTCTTCTTTCCACCACCACGCATTTTTCTCTTCGCGTCTTTGATGATTTCATCCCGCGTACGCCTTAAATGTTTTTTTAGAGCTTCATTAGGCATAGTTCCACACAATATGTCCTCTGCCGCGTTAAAACCTGTTTGTAACGCCTTCCTCCCTAGGTACCTGGCCCCCCTCTTCAACAGTGGGACAGCGGTGCGTAGTATGGATGAAAAATGGACCCAAGTCCACTACCCCGCTGGTATCTCACCCCTCGGTATACCGTGAAAGGCTTTCTGGCCATTATAACTCAGTGCGTCGAAAGTGTAGCTTCACTGTTAAGCTCCCGTCACCGAATGGGAAATTTTTGCCTTCAATCGTTCTTATATATATTGAGATATTAGTTATTAGATTAGTTGCGATTCACATAATGGGGTAGGTCATATGTAATACTCAAGCTCCTTCCTCTATGGTTGGGGATGTGCGCTACGCGTAGCAGGCGTGCCTGGGTATCCCCAACAAACTGGTGTTCCGCTATATTGCTGTAAATATAGCACATGTCTGGAGGCTGAGAGCTTACACCCAATTTCTCCATCTTCAGCTGATACACTAAGTTGGACAAGTCATCCGGTACCTCGTGAGAGGTGTCTCTTTGGAAGGCTGCTCGATAACGCCCCTCGGTTATAATTTTGAACACTCTTCCGTCTTTAAGATTTCTGTTAACCTTTGATTTTAGCATTAGAGTATGTGCAGTGCCTCCTTTGTTTACGATTTCGTATATTAAGTCATTCGTAAGGGGTGTTTTTTTAAACACATGTTTAAGTCTCTCACAACATCCTCAACCGAACCATAACGACCCGGTCCTAGTGTCACTGTTGTACTGAAAAACTGTGCAACCTTAGTCCGGGCGATACGTATAGTTTCATCCCGAGTTAACCCGGTTTTGCACACTCACCACAGTTTCTAAGAATCGTAAAAACGGCATCTTTATATTCAATATTTAAAAAGACGGTGTCCAGCTGAATTTACATATCCCTACCTCATACGAATCACGACCCAATTCAATGGGCCCATGGAGTTCTGTTACAAAGTTGGTTAGTGTGTTGTTATGGTGTACAGAGAGGGATGAGGAGGACGGGAGTGTGACGTAGAAATGGTTGGGAGTCATGCTGCATACTAATTAAGCTTCATTACTGCATCGGCTTTTATATAGGTATTGAAGCTTTCTGGGTAACCTAGCCACTTCACAAGGTACATTTTTCTCTTTTGTACCTTTGCTTCCTAAAATTTTCTCAATTTTAAACACATTTTTTCCTAAATTAAATGCCACTTTCTGCAATTCCTCGCGGTAAAAGCCTCCCGAGATCTCTTCTCCATTCAAATCTTCAACGTAATACATCATTATCTCACCTTTAGGCATCATAGCTCTAACTTTAAAAATCTCGTGTGTCCATCCTTGCTCAAAACCCTTCGCGAATTTTTTTCCCGAATGTGACAGCCTTACATAGTCATTGATTTTGAAACGCTCAGAGGGTGGTGGTGGTAGCGGCACTCCATCTCTTCTTGGCGCTTGCCTCTTTCTAAAACATCGTTAGGCGTTGTACCGATCGTACGATGGTGTGAACGGTTGTAGGATGAAGCCAATGAATCGAGAACGTTTATATATCTGTATGTGTTTTTATGTGTAAAATATCGGTGCATGCGTTCCTTTATGGTACGTTGAACTCTTTCAGCTAAAGAAGCCTTATGTATAGAATTGGATGTGTAATAGCTGATGTTAAACTCTGACAGCATGTTCTGAAAAGCTCGTCCTATAAATTCTTTTCCCATATCCGTACAAAAAGAGCCAGGAATCCTATTTTCTTTCAACATCAATTTTGGCTGCTTTAGCAACTGTTTCAGGCGATTTATTTTTCAGGGGAATTAGCCACAGGTATCTAGAGAATACATCTATTATGAATAGGATGTAACGGTAGCCATGTTGTACACTGAATATCTTTGCATGTCTGTTAAATCTGCCTGCCAAATATAGTCAATCGAGCGGCTGTTGTCTTGGCTGTTTTAAACCTTTTTCTCAGGCTTATGAAGTGAATAAGCATCCTGGCCCGTAAAAATCTCTCAACATCTTTTTTCCTTACACTATAAACACCTCTGTACAATCTATTAACGCCACCATAGGATGCAGTTAGAAATGTCATAATAGTGCTTACTTAATACGTTAGCCATTTGCATATTTTAGAGGCACGTGGATAAGGTTGGCCGCCTATTCTCTTCTTTCTCCTCTTCAGAGACACTGCAGCTGCTGGGGGTGAAAGTGTACTCAGTTGTGACACGTGCCCTTGTTCCTTGTTGTACCCTTGTTCCTTCAACAATGACCTCGCCTGTATCGGTCCACTGTATGGTGGGGTCCTCACTCAATAGATTATAAAGACTTAGCCCTTTATTCCTCAATGTATGGGGGAGGCGGTTTTTTAGCACATGTTCGATGTGCTGTGTTCCGCTACTCTTTGGTTGTTCAGGCCCTGTGTCGCTATGCCCAGCGCTACTCGAGCTGTGCATCACGGGGAGCCCTGTAGGAGTGTAGGATGCTTATAATCTTCGTACTCATGAAGAAATTTCTGCAAAGCCTCTTGGTACAAGATCCTTTTCTCATCATGTGCCTTTTCACTGTTTAATAGGGTTAGCAACTCACTTTCCATTCTTTTAAGTCTACTTTTACGGGGCTCTAGAACCGCGTCTGGGGTCCTTTGTAATGAAGCGTACACCTCGTGCTGAACCGACAGTAATTGGGGGCCCTGCGGCCCGCCAAATCATAGTTTTCATTGTTCGAGTGCATCAATAATATTGTTATAGTGTTCCATTAGTTGTTATAAGCATGATCTTCCTGACCGGAATCGATGTGGTAATAATATTGTTAGTGTTCCATTAGTTTGTGATAAGCTGATCTTCCTGACCGGAATCGATGTTGGTTATAATTTTTTTTCTGAGTTTCCCCATTAACTCCACCCCTGCCCCATTACCCCACCCCTCTCCCCCAATACCCCCTCCCCCACCCCACCTCTCCCCCACCAAATTTTTTTTCTGAGTTTCCCCATTAACCCCACCCCCTCTCCCCCATTTAACCTCACCCTTCCCCCATTAACCCCAAGGGGGGAAGGGGGCTAGCACCTTGCAAAGGATTTACTTTAATTTTTTTTTTTGGTTAAATATATATATCGCAACTATTTTTCTGAGTTTCCCCATTAACCCCACCCACTCCCCCATTACCCCACCCCTCCCCCATTTTGTGCCAAAATTATGATTAAAAATGAAGAAATGGGAAGAACTGTACCCCTAAAAGGGGGGGCACGATTTATGTTCGGGAATTTTTTTTTAGCATGGGCACTGCACAATAAAAAGACGCATCGAATGGTCAAAACCGCATTGTTCTACACCAATTGTAGCGACCTGTAGGTGTGCGCAAAAAAACTGTTACATATATATATATATATGAAAATTACTGTCATTTTTTCATTCATCATATATATATATATAAGGCTTCATTTCTGAAATAGTATATTAGATTTTCAGTACTGAGTTTCTTAATAATAACTCTAGATAAGAATTTGCAGTATGCTAAGAATACTGTGTCATTTTTTTCTTCTGCTTACGTATTTCGTTTATATACTTTGAACATCTTCAGAGCTTTATACATAATTTTAAAGTAAAATGGGTTATATATATATTTCTTGATTGTAAGTTGGATACAATTTCAAATTAATTTAAGAATATTCGAAAGTTCATTAAATATTATATTAATTTTCGTTTTTTTTCATTTTAATGTAAAAGGCTTCGGCAATTTTTAGTTTTTGTACGTTATGTGATGAGTATAAGATTTGAAAGTTTTGTGAGATATTTTTTGAATTTAATTTTTATGATCTACCCTGTAATGTCGTTAAATTTACTTGGACGATGTTTTATGGTGGTATGCTCTCCCTTTAATGTGGTTTGTGGTGTAACCAATGTAAGTCGACGTACTGTCAACTACAGGACATGTTTCTTGTTTCTCTGGACGTGGAATCACTTTTTACAAATGTACCAGTCATGGAAACCATAGAAATAATTTTGGACAATGTAATAATCAAAATTTAATTGCACCTACTTTAAAAAAAGAAGATATGAAACAATTACTTATTTTGTGTTGTACAAAAACTCCGTTTACATTCGTAATGAAACCTACATACAGATAGATGATGTTGCTATGGGCATACCATTAGGACCTACCTTCAATTATTACGAAAGAAATCTTTTATAACTTGAAGAGCCTAATCATTTTCATTAATCACTAAAGTAACATAAATATCATCAACTGTTGCTGCAAAATAGAAGTCAACACTTCCTTCCTTGAATAATCAATTTTAAAATTAGAAAGAGCCGTTTGAGCAGAAAACTGAGATTTGTTTATAAAAAACCTCTGAACATTTAGCTAGAACAACGTGAAAAAAGTGTTAGCAGCTGACGAGGAAGCTTCTAACAGTGGCTGTATCCTCCAGCGCGGGACACGTCAACGCGAAGAAGAGGCGACGTCAAACCGAAACATCAACGCGCTGGTGGCCAAACCCCTCAAAATCTCCGTGCAGCGGGCTGTCTAACGGTTGACCAACTGGTAGTCGACGGCCTGTTGCGTGGCCGATCGCTCCCGGGGCCGGACTTATTCTCAGCGTGCTATTTTTTCATTTACGGGGAGCAATTGCGTGCTCCCCGGACTACTCTTACTTTCCGGCGACATTAAGACTAATCCAGGCCCCACTACAACTTACACATGTCACCAATCACCATACACAAAGGACTAGACACAATAGCACCATGAGACACATACAGAAGTATAATATAACATATTACAGTAAAACGTAGATGGTCTCACAAACAAAATCATGCAGCTTAGGGAATTCGTACACAAACAAAACATTCACATAGCACTTATACACGAAGCAAAACTAAACGCACACACACAAACACACCCACCATCCCTGACTTCACGGCGATTAGTCAAGATCGTACTGGTAGTAACGGGGTTGGACTCATCACTTACATACATAAAAGCATTAGCTACACTGATGCCACCCAAAACATTACAAACACAATTCAAGCAGATAACACGATAGAAATACAGGCAGTAACATTAAAACCGCGCAAACACAACACCGTACTAATGAACATTTACATCCCACCAGATAGTTCACCTCAGGTGCCAGCCAATTACATCCACAGTTACACAATCTACATCTCTCACTAATGTCATCTTAGGAGGAGACTTCAACGCAAAGACACTAGTTGGTACCTGCACAACCAAAGCAACACCAGAGGCGCCAACATAGCCACACAACTAAACAGCCTCTTCATTCTTAACAATACAGAAGAACATAAGGGGTTCCAAGAAACCTTAGCCCCCCCATTTGCAGCTTACATGTTTACTTATATCGAAATAGTTTTTAGTGATTATAAAACTATATAAAATTCTTTATTTATTGCAGGTATTAAAATTACTGTAGCTGATAAATGATAATATAATGGCTTCTCAATTAATTGGTGATTCGGAGAGGCAACGTGTGATAGATCGCATACGAGCAATAACATTTCGGCAAGCTCGTGATGCTGGAGCCACCTTTATAACACGTTCATGGGTTGCCAAAAAGTTGCGAAGAAGTGAGGACTTCGTCAAAAGAAATTGGAATAAAACTTTGGATGATTGTGAAATGGATACAACCAAATCAGGGCGCCCAAATTTAGCACTCTCTCAGGAAACAAAGGACATCATTGAAAGCGGTACGCGTAAGCGGAAAAACAGCTGTGCTAAACTTTCTAGAGAGATCGAAGTGTTGAGAGGAAAGATCGTTAGTGGTGAGATCATTCGACTGTACCGTCATAGGCAAGGTTTAAAGCCTTGGCATGAACTTCCAAAGCCAAGAAAAACTCAACTTAACATCGATGACTGAATGTGGTTTGCCCTTATCTTGAAGATTGGGATGTGGATGATTTCATGCATTTAGCTGTCTCGATGAATTTTTTGTTTACGTAACACGTCGGCCTAACTACCAAAATGATCGAGTGTGGCCCACAACACCAGATGAAATCGATGACAATGAACATTATCACGAATTATTAAAAAGTCCAGACTGTGTTGGTGTGTTTGTTTTGTTCCCTGCAAAGAAGCTCATGTGGGTGCTGAAGCCAAATGGTCAGAGTTGGGATGGACAGTATTTTCGTGATATTATTCTATCCCAGCATGTCATTCCTTTTCTAAGAAACCCAAACAATGTTATGGATGTCGATCAGGTCACACTTCTGCACGATAAGGCCCCTGCTTTAAGGCATTAGCCACTCAACGGTTGTTGCGGAACCATGAGATCGATTTCTTTGGAAATGAAGAATGGCCAGGAAATTCTCCTGACCTGAACGTCTGTGAACACATTGGATCAGTTATAAAGGACAAGGTTGAATGTCTCTTGTTTCAAGAACCTGCAGCAAATCGATTTTCGAAGGATACAATGACGCAGCACATTGAAACTGTTTTAGCAAATTTGCGTAACGATCAAGATCTATTCACGTCACTTTTGGCAAGCTACCCAAAGCGAATTCAGGCTGTCTTGGAAGCCAATGGCGGGAACACCAAGTTTTAATTGTTTCTCATTAAATGCAGGATTAAATTCTCTTTTGCAAGGTATGTTTAGTTTTACTGTACCTCTAATGGTTCAGGCCATGGGCAGGGGGGGGGCTAAGGTTTATTGGAGCCCGGTCACACACATACCACATCAAGCAGGATACTCAAACTCATCCTTAGACATATCGTTCTGTTCCCCCTCACTAGCAACACATACACACTGGAGAACAGAAGAACAACTGTCATCAGACCACCCGCCCATCATCATTACAACACGCTCTACACTCTGTCAAACAGCCTTAGGCACACTTACAGAAATTACAAGAAAGCTGATTGAGAACAGTTAAAAATACACACTGAGGAACAGTTCACCACATTAAACAGCACACTCTTCATAAACATCAATACAACACTCAAGACATTTAATCAGATCATCAATAATGCAAACAAATAGCCTACATACCAAAGGGCAACATCAGGAAATATAACCCAAATTACACTAGAGATATAGCCCACCTCATAAGGCAACGTAACAACCTCAAACATAACACACAAACACCACACACAGAAGCCATAAAACAGCAGATACAACAGCTCAACACAGAAATAAACAACAAACTGAAAGAAAAACAAACAGAAACATTTAGGGAATTCATAACAACACTGAACCACTCCACAGATACATCCAAGCTATACAAGACTATAAACAGCATTACCTACTCTAACAGCGGCATTCACACCTCACACGCGGCTATCTGTCGCAGCCAAAATAATATCCCAACATACACACAACAAGCTAACATTCTAGTCAATTACTACACAAAGATAAGTCACTTAAACAGAGACAACAACCAGAAACACGCAGACAGACAAGTAGCCAGACCCAAGAAAACCTACAGACTCGACACGAACATTACACCCTTCAATACAGACCAGACCACCAACATCATCAAAAACATTAAGAATTCGAAGGCTACTGGACCAGACAACATATCTAACATACACCTTAAACACTTGGGCCCACAGGGAATACTAGTTCTCACAAATATCAGCACATATTCATACCAACACTGTATTATTCCTGACATATGGAAACAAGGTAAAATTATTACACTAGTGAAACCAAAGAAAAATCTAACAGAACCAGCTTCCTATAGACCCATTAATTTACCTTCCAAAGTAACAGAAAGACTAATCTTACAAATCACCAACCACACATACCGCTATCGCCTACTCAACATGGATTCAGACCTCACCACTCAACCACGACATTACTCACTAACCTCACGCAGCACATCATGGATGGCATCAACTCCAGACGACCAGCTCAACGTACACTATTAGCAACAATAGACATTAGTAAAGCATTTGATGCTATCCCACGCTTCCCTCTCATAAACAAAATACTCAGCACAAACATGCACAATAACACCAAAAGGTGGCTGAGCAACTATCTTTGAGGAAGATACTGTCATCCAAAAACAAGCTTTTTCCGAACGGGGTCCCTCAAGGCTCTGTTCTCTCACCAACACTGTTCAACTTATACATGCATGACATTCCAACGCCCATAGATAACAAGCTTACCTTATCATCATATGCAGATGACATCCCTCTAACATCCACCCACAACAACATCGACACCGATACACATAACCTACAAACATACATAAACAGTATACAAGACAGGCTCACACACAATAGACTCAAAGTAACGCCCACAAAATGAACAATATATTCGCTCAGTTATGGACTACACTAGCCCATGCTGGGCACCCATTATCGCAAACACACACATAAACATCTTACAGACAATAAAAAACAACGCACCTCGTATCATTACAGGATGCACTCAAACAACACCAATAGAACACTTGCACCAAGAAACAAAAATACTGAAAGTTAGGGAATATTTAGACATGAGGGGAACACAATTCAAGGCAGCAGCGACAACTAGCCCACAACACCCTTGCCACTACATGTACAATCATGCACCGACACCTCGCACCATTAAGGTAACACCAGAGAGACATTATAACCAAATACTCCATTCCATACCACGCCCCACAGACATCACACAGTACAGAAAACACATACACACACACACACACCTAACTCACAAAGCACTGACACGACTCGGTCCGAATGCGGTCCTAGGTGCGAAGCCGCCACCCATTAACTGGTAAGAGATCAGCCTGAGCAGATCGGATCGACATCACCCCAACTTACGGACATATAAACACAGACTAGACAACTCCACAGACGACACCTGCCATCTGTGCCAGGACACACCACAAACAACTGAACACATTATGACAGACTGTACCGCTCTAGCACAACAACGAACACAACACAACATCACTAGTGCGCTGAACCTCTAGTCCACTTCGGAGAGAGCGATCGGTTACCTGCTTGCCGCCGGCTTGCTCGATCAGGGTGGGCTGATCGGCTAAACAACAACAACAACAACAACAACCTTCGCAGACTTTCATTTGTCAAACTTAGGAAATAAAATAATGAAAAAAAACTTCTACAATCCAAAACTGTATATGAGATATGTCCACGATACCTTGACACTATTTAAAAACAATAACCATATTCGTTTATTTCTTGAACTAAGTAAATTAAAATTCACATTTGAACCTGCCTTGAGTAATACACTCTCTTTTCTCGACATTAATATATTCATTAGTCAAAATGGATGTTTAACGACTGGTGTACTTACATGTTAAACCAACAGACAAAGGAACGCATTTAAATTATAATTCATACTCACCAGAAAAACATAAACTATCAATAATTAAAACACTCTTGCATAGAGCTTTCAATATTTGCTGAAGTTGGCAACTATTTAATCAAGAAATTGAGAGAATAAAGCAAAATCTAATAAACTAGTTTGTTTCATGGACTGCTCTCGATTTTCCTACGAAATTGCAAACAAGGGCAGTCGATGACCCTGATTTTGTTTCTGCAATCGGTTTTCTTGAGAAATGATAAAGAAAAATGTTATTGGATATTGAATAAATTTATTTACTGAAACGACGCAATACACTCCAACATCTTTTTGAATGAGTCCGAGCTGGTGTGACGCTTACGCCATACAAATTCACAAAAAATGACAAGAATTAGTGCGATATCTTGCAAAACACAATAGTATTAGAAACTCGGTTAGGTTAGGTTAGGTTAGGTCAGGTTAGGTTAGGTTAGGTCAGGTCAGGTTAGGTTATGTTTCTCAAGAAAACCGATTACAGAAACAAAAAAAGGGGCATCGACTGCCCTTGTTTGGAATTTCGTAGGAAAATCGAGAGCAGTCCATGAAACATACTAGGTCCCCGAACTCTTACAAATTTATATAATAAAAATAAGGAAGATGATGAAAATAAAAATAAAAATACAGGTATAAAATTTTACTTCGAAACAAGAAACCCAACAAGCCTAAAACATGAGGTAAAATGTCTAAACAATATATTAAAGAGGCACATAAAACCAGGGATAAAGAAAAAACTATCAATGTTAACATACACTACAGTATAAAAACAAAAAATTATCAAGTCATTTTTCGACACGTAACAAAAACCCTGATAAGCAACATCATGTGGTGTACCAATTTACGTGTCCTGTAGTTGACTGTCCGTCGACTTACATTGGTTACACCACAAACCACATTAGAGAGAGCATACCAACATAAATATCGTCCAAGTAAAATTAACGAACATTACAGAGTAGATCATAAAATATTAAATTTAAAAAATATCTCACAAAACTTTCAAATCTTATACTCATCACATAACGTACAAAAACTAAAAATTGCCGAAGCCTTTTACATTAAAATGAAAAAACCGAAAATTAATATAAAATTTAATGAACTTTCGAATATTCTTAAATTAATTTGAAATTGTCTCCAACTTACAATCAAGATATATATATATATATATATATATATATATATATATATATATATATATATATATAACCCATTTTACTTTAAATTATGTATAAAGCTCTGAAGATGTTCAAAGTATATGAACGAAACGCGTCATATTCGCTTTAGCACAAAGGCTTTGAGATTGTTTTTCTTATATCCGAGTCATCACTCAAAGTGCTGGTAATAGTTTGACCCAAATACTTAAACTCTTGTAGTTCCTCAATTACTTCACCTTTCATTTAAACCTAATTTCAGTTGGCTGATTATAGCTTTTAGGATGAAATTGCATAATCTTAGTTTTTGTAACATTAAAAAGAATATCATGTTTCTGCGGATACACTTCGCAGACTTTTAGTCCGATCCAGACCTTTAACAGAGGGACTTATTAACACCATATCATCGGCATAAACTAAGTTATTTATCCTTGTGTTATCTGTACAACATCCCACTGTTGCCTCATTAAGTGAAGCAATTAATCCATCAATATACACATTAAACAGCATAGGGAAGAGCAAGGAGGCTTGTCTCACCCCAAAAGAGGAGCCAAAACATTAGGATAGTACATTGCCCCACCTAACGGTAAAAGATTCGTGGGAATACCAAAATTTCAATAAATTTAATATATACATGGGAACCTTCCTGTCTTCTAGTTTTTTAAAAAAAATATTGTGGTTCACTCTATCATATGCCTAACTTATATCTACAAAACAGCTATAAATAGTTGAATTACTCTCAATGTATTTAGAAATTGTTTCTTTAAGTAGATAGATACACAGGTCACCAAAGTGATTAGGAGCTGCCCATAGGTAATCATCGGAGTAACAAGAGTTTTTCTAGTAGTTTCGAGAAGCAGGAAGCGACAGCAATATCCCTGTAATTATTGCTGGATAGAATGTCTCCCTACTTATTTTTGACCAGGAGCTTCAGAGAAGCACGATAGCGATCGATTTGGGGGTAATAATGACCGATGATGTGAAATTCGAGACACAAAATCAGATGCAATAAACAAAGCAAAAATAGTCGCGGGACAGGTACTAAGAACGTTCAAAAGAAGGAACAAGACAGTAATGAGTCCCCTGCTGAGAACACTGATCATACCAAAACTTGAATACTGCTCAGTTGCAGTTTTGACGTCCCCATATAAAAAGAAAGAAACTAATAAACTAGAAGAAAGTGTCTCAGAAGTCGCGCATCATAGTTATAAGTGTGGATGACCTGAATCTGTGGTGCACAACTTCTCAGACATGTAAACAAACTGTAAAAAAGGTAACACCAAAATGCAGTTTTTATATACTCCAAAAACTAAATATATTTCATTTAATTTTAGCTAAAACTTTTTTATTCCTTTCTGTATAAAATTCTTATAAATACAAACTTTAAACAACTAAAAATATTATAAATAATAATAATAATAATAATAATAATAATAATAATAGTGTTTATCGAAATTATATTGAAAAAATCCCTAAAATTTCTAAAAATAAAAATAATTCGAATGATCGAAATAAGTTCGCATAAAAATGACACAAATTCTGACATAATTGTCTTATATACAAATTTGAGGTAACTGTCAACCCTTGAATTTTCTCGTCTGTGCGTTGTGTCCACCACCGATCACCGCTTTAACTATATAAGGATGACGATTTATTTACAGCTGACAACGTTGAATGAAGCCCTCACCACAATAAGAATTATAATAATCATAATTCAGGAGTTAGATCAGTGTTACATTAGTTTGCGTCGAGCGTTTTCTCTGGTTTTGCCCTTCCCATTTGTTTTCAAATACTTATCATACTCATTAGTTTACAGTTTATTAGAGAATTAAGTAAAATGAAAACTTTGCCTAAAAACATTATATCTCACCGGCGGGGAATCGAACCCCGGTCTCCCGCGTGACAGGCGGGGATACTCACCACTATACTACCGAGGAATAAGTTGAACGAGGAATATATATTTACTGACGACGCATAGAAATGATTTGTGGTCATAATGGCAAATAAAAAGGAAATTATTTTACGAGTATAGTTCTACGTAAGTAAATAAATGTAGACTGAAACTCGTATTAAAGACGAAAGTGAAACTTTTTATTTGCTTTAATCGCCATATAGAAACCTATAAAGCTTTTTATGTCCAGAATCGAGAGACGCCATACATACAGTCTATGAAAAAAATTCCGTAATGCTATTTTTCCTAAAATTTAACACTCCCATCCCCTTTAACGTTCCGAAAAAAAAAGGTCGATTGGTCGATTGTCGTGTGGCCTCGCTGGAGATAGAGATCTTTTCTCTTCCATTCTCCGAGAAGGTGTCGGTGGTTCTGCTATCGGCATCTGTTGTCACTTTTTTAGGGGGCCTGCTTCCCTCTTAACGCCTGCGCGTGCCTGGTTGAGCCCGGGCGCCTGTCTTCTTCTACTCACGCTCTCGTTTATGTTCCACTCTTTCTCTATTTCTTTCCCATTTCTTCGTCTGTTCCAGTTTCTCTTCTTCACTATCTTCTTTCTTGGTCACATCGACCATCGACCTTTAACGTTCCATAACGTAAGACCAGACACTGCCGAAGATGTTATGTAACTCTTTCCCTGACTAATAGTAACGTCTGTATATCTTACACGTCACATCACAATGTTACGTCACACGGCACGGAGATTTCGTTATCTCGTGATATATTACACGTTAATTATTATTATTATTATTATATTATTATCAGAAAGTCGATATAAAGGATTTACATTTAATTTCCAATATTCTGAATAGTTTTTTATTTTCAGTACTGAGTTTCTTAATAATAATTCTAGATAAGAATTTTCAGTATGCTAAGAATATTGTCTTCTTTTTTTCTTCTGCTGACGCGTTTGGTTCATATACTTTGAACATCTTCAAAGCTTTATACATAATTTTAAAGTAAAATGGGTTATATATATATTTCTTGATTGTAAGTTGGATACAATTTCAAATTAATTTAAGAATATTCGAAAGTTCATTAAATATTATATTAATTTTCGTTTTTTTTCATTTTAATGTAAAAGGCTTCGGCAATTTTTAGTTTTTGTACGTTATGTGATGACTGATGAGTATAAGATTTGAAAGTTTGATGAGATATTTTTTAAATTTAATATTTTATGATCTACTCAGTAATGTTCGTTAATTTTACTTGGACGATATTTATGTTGGTATGCTCCCTCTTTAATGTGGTTTGTGGTGTAACCAATGTAAGTCGACGTACAGTCAACTACAGGACATGTTTCTTGTTTCTCTTGACGTGGAATCACTTTTTACAAATGTACCAGTCATGGAAACCATAGAATAATTTTGGACAATGTTTACAATAATCAAAATTTAATTGCACCAACTTTAAAAAAAAGAAGATGTGAAACAATTACTTATTCTGTGTTGTACAAAAACTCCGTTTAGATTCTGAAACCTACATACAGATAGATGATGTTGCTATGGGCACACCATTAGGACCTACGTCGCAGACTTTTTTATTTGTCAAACTTAGAAAATAAAATAATGAAAGAAAACAACTTCTACAACCCAAAACTGTATATGAGATATGTCGACGATACCTTGATACTATTTAAAAACAATAACCACATTCCTCTATTTATTCGAAGACTTCATGAACTAAGTAAATTAGTTTAGAACTACTCATACTCTCCGGCAACATTAAGACTAATCCAGGCCCCAGTACAACTTACACATGTCACCATACACAAAGACATAGACACAATAGCACCATGAGACACATACAGAAGTATAATATTAACATATTACAGTACAACGTAGAAGGCCTCACAAACAAAATCATGCAGCTTAGGGAATTCGTACACAAACAAAACATTCACATAGCACTTTTTCAAGAAACAAAACTAAAACGCACACACAAAACACCCACCATCCCTGACCTCACGGCGATTCGTCAAGATCGTACTGGGAGTAACGGGGGTGGACTCATCACTTACATACGTAAAAGCATTAGCTACACTGATGCTACCCAAAACATTACAAACATAATCCAAGCAGATAACACGATAGAAATACAGGCAGTTAACATTAAAACACGCACAAAACACAACACCACACTAATAAACATTTACCTCCCACCAGATAGTTCACCTCAGGTGCCAGCCAATTACAATCCACAGTTACACACTCTTGCCTCTCTCACTAATGTCATCTTAGGAGGAGACTTCAACGCTAAAGACACTAGTTGGTACCTGCACAACCAAAGCAACACCAGAGGCGCCAACATAGCCACACAACTAAACAGCCTCTTCATTCTTAACAATACAGAAGAACATACACACATACCACATCAAGCAGGATACTCAAACTCCCCCAGACATAACGTTCTTTTCTCCCTCACTAGCAACACATACACACTGGAGAACAGAAAAACAACTGTCATCAGACCACCTGCCCATCATCATTACAACACATTCTACACTCTGCCCCAACAGTCTTAGGCACACTTACAGAAATTACAAGAAAGCTGATTGGGAACAGTTCAAAATACAGACTGAGGAACAATTCAACACATTAAACAGCACACCCATCATAAACATCAATACAACACTCAAGACATTTAATCAGATCATCAATAATGCAAACAAATACATACCGAAGGGCAACATTAGGAAATACAACCCAAATTACACTAGAGAAATAGCCCACCTCATAAGGCAACGTAACAACCTCAAACATAACACACAAACACCACACAGAAGCCATAAAGCAGCAGATACAACAGCTCAACACAGAAATAAACAACAACTCAAAGAAAAACAAACAGAAACATTCAGGGAATTCATAACAACACTAAACACTCCACAGATACATACAGGCTATACAAGAATATAAACAGCATTACCCACTCTAACAGCGGCATTCACACCTCACACGCGGCTATCTGTCGCAGCCAAAATAATATCCCAACATACACACAACAAGCTAACATTCTAGTTAATCACTACGCAAAGATAAGTCACTTAAACAGAGACAACAACCAGAAACACGCAGACAAACAAACAGCCAGACACAAGAAAACCTACAGACTCGACACGACCATTACACCCTTCAATACAGACCAGACCACCAAGATCATCAAAAACATTAAAAATTCGAAGGCTACTGGACCAGACAACATATCTAACATACACCTTAAACACTTGGGCCCACAAGGAATACTAGCTCTCACAAATATCAGCACATATTCATACCAACACTGTATTATTCCTGACATATGGAAACAAGGTAAAATTATTACACTACTCAAACCAAACAAAAATCCAACAGAACCAGCTTCCTATAGACCCATTACTTTACTATGCACACCTTCCAAAGTAACAGAAAGACTAATCTTACAAATCACCAACCCACACATACCACTATCGCCTACTCAACATGGATTCAGACCTCACCACTCAACCACGACATTACTCACTAACCTGAAGCAGCACATCATGGATGGCATCAACTCTAGAAGACCAGCTCAACGTACACTATTAGCAACAATAGACATTAGTAAAGCATTTGATGCTATCCCACGCTTCCCTCTCATAAACAAAATACTCAACACAAACATGCACAATAACACCAAAAGATGGCTGAGCAACTATCTCTCAGGAAGATACTCACATGTCACATTTAATGGCAAGTCATCCAAAAACAAGCTTTTTCCGAACGGGGTCCCTCAAGGCTCTGTTCTCTCACCAACACTCTTCAACTTATACATGCATGACATTCCAACACCCATAGATAACAAGCTTACCTTATCATCATATGCAGATGATATCACTCTAACATCCACCCACAACAACATCGACACCGCTACAAATAACCTACAAACATACATAAACAGTATACAAGACTGGCTCACACACAATAGACTCAAAGTAGCGCCCACAAAATCAACCATCACCTTGCTTACAAGCAACACAAAAGAACACCAGGTAATTCCACAACTTACACTAAACAACATCAACATTCCACACACTCACAGAACCAAAATACTAGGTGTCACATACAACACATCATTATCTTTTGCAAACCACATTCAGGACATTAAAAACAAATGTACGTCAAGACTTAACACGCTTAGGGTACTAACAGGCACAAACTTGGACACCAGCAGGAAACAACATCACTCATCTACAAACAATATATTCGCTCAGTTATGGACTATGCTAGCCCATGCTGGGCACCCATTATCTCAAACACACACATAAACACCTTACAAACAATACAAAACAACGCACTTCGTATCATTACAGGATGCACTCAAACAACACCAATAGAACACCTGCACACAGAAACAAAAATACTAAAAGTTAGGGAACATTTAGACATGAGGGGAACACAATTCATGGCAGCAGCGACAACTAACCACAACACCCTTGCCACTACATGTACAATCATGCACCAACACCTCGCACCATTAAGGTAACACCAGAGACATTATAACCAAATACTCCATTCCATACACGCCCCACAGACATCACACAGTACAGAAAACACATACAACACACCTAACCCACAAAGCACTGACACGACTCGGTCCGAATGCGGTCCTAGGTGCGAAGCCGCCGCCCATTAACATGTCAGAGATCAGCCTGAGCAGATCGGATCGAGTTAACTTAGCACGATTCCGATGTGGACATCACCCCAACTTATGGACATATAAACACAGACTAGACAACTCCATAGACGACACCTGCCACCTGTGCCAAGACACACCACAAACAATTGAACACATTATGACGGACTGTACCGCTCTAGCACAACAACGAACACAACACAACATCACGAGTGCGCTGAACCTCTGGTCCACTCCGGAGAGGGCGATCGGTTACCTGCGTGCCGCCGGCTTGCTCGATCAGGGTGGGCTGATCGGCTAAACAACAACAACAACGTAACAACCTCAAACATAACACACAAACACCACACACAGAAGCCATAAAACAGCAGATACAACAGCTCAACACAGAAATAAACAACAAACTCAAAGAAAAACAAACAGAAACATTCAGGGAATTCATAACACTAAACCACTCCACAGATACATCCAGGCTATACAAGACTATAAACAGCATTACCCACTCTAACAGCGGCATTCACACCTCAGACGCGGCTATCTGTCGCAGCCAAAATAATATCCCAACAAACATCTAACATTCTAGTTAATCACTACGCAAAAATAAGTCCCTTAAACAGCGACAACAACCAGAAACACGCAGACAGACAAACAGCCAGACACAAGAAAACCTACAGACTCGACAAGAGTCTATTCAATACAGACCAGACCACCAACATCATCAAAAACATTAAGAATTCGAAGGCTACTGGACCAGACAAAATATTTAACATACACCTTAAACACTTAGGCCCACAAGGAATACTAACTCTCACAAATATCAGCACATATTCATAACCAGCACTGTATTATTCCTGATATATGGAAACAAGGTAAAATTATTACACTACTCAAACAAAACAAAAATCCAACAGAACCAGCTTCCTATAGACCCATTACTTTACTATGCACACCTTCCAAAGTAACAGAAAGACTAACTCTCACAAATATCAGCACATATTCATAACCAACACTGTATTATTCCTGATATATGGAAACAAGGTAAAATTATTACACTACTCAAACAAAACAAAAATCCAACAGAACCAGCTTCCTATAGACCCATTACTTTACTATGCACACCTTCCAAAGTAACAGAAAGACTAATCTTACAAATCACCAACCCACACATATCACTATCGCCTACTCAACATGGATTCAGACCTCACCACTCAACCACGACATTACTCACTAACCTCACGCAGCACATCATGGATGGCATCAACTCCAGACGACCAGCTCGACGTACACTATTAGCAACAATAGACATTAGTAAAGCATTTGATGCATCCCACTCTCCCATCTCATAAACAAAATACTCAACGCACATGCACAATAACACCAAAAGGCGGCTGAGCAAATATCTTTCAGGAAGATATTCACATGTCACATTGAATGGCAAGTCATCCAAAAACAAGCTTTTCCGAACGGGGTCCTCAACGAAGTTAACGAGGTTATATATATAAGTGTCTCAGAAGTCGCGCATCATAGTTATAAGTGCGGATGACCTGAATCTGTGGTGCGCAACTTCTCAGACATGTAAACAAACTGTAAAAAGGTAACACCAAAATACAGTTTTTATGTACTTCGAAAACTAAGTATATTTCATTTAATTTTAGCTAAAGCTTTTTTATTCCTTTCTGTATAAAATTCTTATCAATACAAACTTTAAACAACTAAAAATATTATAAATAATAATAATAATAATAATAATAATAATAGTGTTTATCGAAATTATATTGAAAAAACCCCTAAAATTTCTAAAAATAAAAATAATTCGAATGATCGAAATAAGTTCGCATAAAAATGACACAAATTCTGACATAATTGTCTTATATACAAATTTGAGGTAACTGTCAGCCCTTGAATTTTCTCGTCTGTGCGTTGTGTCCACCACCGATCACCGCTTTAACTATATAAGGATGACGATTTATTTACAGCTGACAACGTTGAATGAAGCCCTCACCACAATAAGAATTATAATAATCATAATTCAGGAGTTAGATCAGTGTTACATTAGTTTGCGTCGAGCGTTTTCTCTGGTTTTGCCCTTCCCTTTGTTTTCAAATACTTATGATACTCATTAGTTTACAGTTTATTAAAGAATGAAAATAAGTTTATTAAAATGAAAACTTTGCCTAAAAACACTATCTCCCCGGCGGGGAATCGAACCCCGGTCTCCCGCGTGACAGGCGGGGATACTCACCACTATACTACCGAGGAATGAGTTTGAATGAGGAATATATTTACTGACGACGCATAGAAATGATTTGTGGTCATAATGGCAAATAAAGGAAATTATTTTACGAGTATAGTTCTACGTAAGTAAATAAATGTAGACTGAAACTCGTATTAAAGACGAAAGTGAAACTTTTTATTTGCTTTAATCGCCATATAGAAACCTATAAAGCTTTTTATGTCCAGAATCGAGAGACGCCATACATACAGTCTATGAAAAAAATTCCGTAATGCTATTTTTCCTAAAATTTAACACTCCCATCCCCTTTAACGTTCCGAAAAAAAAAGGTCGATTGGTCGATTGTCGTGTGGCCTCGCTGGAGATAGAGATCTTTTCTCTTCCATCCTCCGAGAAGGTGTCGGTGGTTCTGCTATCGGCATCTGTTGTCACTTTTTTAGGGGGTCTGCTTCCCTCTTGTGAGGTTAGTAGGCCTCGGGGTTCGGATCCCCAAATCTACAAAAGAGCCTGCTCTTAACGCCTGCGCGTGCCTGGTTGAGCCCGGGCGCCTGTCTTCTTCTACTCACGCTCTCGTTTTGTTCCACTCTTTCTCTATTTCTTTCCCATTTCTTCGTCTGTTCCAGTTTCTCTTCTTCACTATCTTCTTTCTTGGTCATCGACCATCGACCTTTAACGTTCCGTAACGTAAGACCAGACACTGCCGAAGATGTTATGTAACTCTTTCCCTGACTAATAGTAACGTCTGTATATCTTACACGTCACATCACAATGTTACGTCACACGGCACGGAGATTTCGTTATCTCGTGATATATTACACGTTAATTATTATTATTATTATTATTATTATTAGAAAGTCGATATAAAGGATTTACATTTAATTTCCAATATTCTGAATAGTTTTTTATTTTCAGTACTGAGTTTCTTAATAATAATTCTAGATAAGAATTTTCAGTATGCTAAGAATATTGTCTTCATTTTTTCTTCTGCTGACGCGTTTGGTTCATATACTTTGAACATCTTCAAAGCTTTATACATAATTTTAAAGTAAAATGGGTTATATATATTTCTTGATTGTAAGTTGGATACAATTTCAAATTAATTTAAGAATATTCGAAAGTTCATTAAATTTTATATTAATTTTCTGTTTTTTCATTTTGATATAAAGGCTTCTGCAATTTTTAGTTTTTGTACGTTATGTGATGACTGATGACTGATGAGTATAAGATTTGAAAGTTTTATGAGATATTTTTTAAATTTAATATTTTATGATCTACTCAGTAATGTTCGTTAATTTTACTTGGACGATATTTATGTTGGTATGCTCTCTCTTTAATGTGGTTTGTGGTGTAACCAATGTAAGTCGACGTACAGTCAACTACAGGACATGTTTCTTGTTTCTCTTGACGTGGAATCACTTTTTACAAATGTACCAGTCATGGAAACCATAGAAATAATTTTGGACAATGTTTACAATAATCAAAATTTAATTGCACCAACTTTAAAAAAAATAAGATATGAAACAATTACTTATTCTGTGTTGTACAAAAACTCCGTTTAGATTCTGAAACCTACATACAGATAGATGATGTTGCTATGGGCACACCATTAGGACCTACGTCGCAGACTTTTTTATTTGTCAAACTTAGAAAATAAAATAATGAAAGAAAACAACTTCTACAACCCAAAACTGTATATGAGATATGTCGACGATACCTTGACACTATTTAAAAACAATAACCACATTCCTTTATTTATTCGAAGACTTCATGAACTAAGTAAATTAGTTTAGAACTACTCTTACTCTCCGGCGACATTAAGACTAATCCAGGCCCCAGTACAACTTACACATGTCACCATACACAAAGACATAGACACAATAGCACCATGAGACACATACAGAAGTATAATATTAACATATTACAGTACAACGTAGAAGGCCTCACAAACAAAATCATGCAGCTTAGGGAATTCGTACACAAACAAAACATTCACATAGCACTTTTTCAAGAAACAAAACTAAAACGCACACACAAAACACCCACCATCCCTGACCTCACGGCGATTCGTCAAGATCGTACTGGGAGTAACGGGGGTGGACTCATCACTTACATACGTAAAAGCATTAGCTACACTGATGCTACCCAAAACATTACAAACATAATCCAAGCAGATAACACGATAGAAATACAGGCAGTTAACATTAAAACACGCACAAAACACAACACCACACTAATAAACATTTACCTCCCACCAGATAGTTCACCTCAGGTGCCAGCCAATTACAATCCACAGTTACACAATCTTGCCTCTCTCACTAATGTCATCTTAGGAGGAGACTTCAACGCTAAAGACACTAGTTGGTACCTGCACAACCAAAGCAACACCAGAGGCGCCAACATAGCCACACAACTAAACAGCCTCTTCATTCTTAACAATACAGAAGAACATACACACATACCACATCAAGCAGGATACTCAAACTCCTCCCCAGACATAACGTTCTTTTCTCCCTCACTAGCAACACATACACACTGGAGAACAGAAAAACAACTGTCATCAGACCACCTGCCCATCATCATTACAACACATTCTACACTCTGCCCCAACAGTCTTAGGCACACTTACAGAAATTACAAGAAAGCTGATTGGGAACAGTTCAAAATACAGACTGAGGAACAATTCAACACAATTAAACAGCACACCCATCATAAACATCAATACAACACTCAAGACATTTAATCAGATCATCAATAATGCAAACAAATACATACCGAAGGGCAACATTAGGAAATACAACCCAAATTACACTAGAGAAATAGCCCACCTCATAAGGCAACGTAACAACCTCAAACATAACACACAAACACCACACACAGAAGCCATAAAGCAGCAGATACAACAGCTCAACACAGAAATAAACAACACACTCAAAGAAAAACAAACAGAAACATTCAGGGAATTCATAACAACACTAAACCACTCCACAGATACATACAGGCTATACAAGAATATAAACAGCATTACCCACTCTAACAGCGGCATTCACACCTCACACGCGGCTATCTGTCGCAGCCAAAATAATATCCCAACATACACACAACAAGCTAACATTCTAGTTAATCACTACGCAAAGATAAGTCACTTAAACAGAGACAACAACCAGAAACACGCAGACAAACAAACAGCCAGACACAAGAAAACCTACAGACTCGACACGACCATTACACCCTTCAATACAGACCAGACCACCAAGATCATCAAAAACATTAAAAATTCGAAGGCTACTGGACCAGACAACATATCTAACATACACCTTAAACACTTGGGCCCACAAGGAATACTAGCTCTCACAAATATCAGCACATATTCATACCAACACTGTATTATTCCTGACATATGGAAACAAGGTAAAATTATTACACTACTCAAACCAAACAAAAATCCAACAGAACCAGCTTCCTATAGACCCATTACTTTACTATGCACACCTTCCAAAGTAACAGAAAGACTAATCTTACAAATCACCAACCCACACATACCACTATCGCCTACTCAACATGGATTCAGACCTCACCACTCAACCACGACATTACTCACTAACCTGAAGCAGCACATCATGGATGGCATCAACTCTAGAAGACCAGCTCAACGTACACTATTAGCAACAATAGACATTAGTAAAGCATTTGATGCTATCCCACGCTTCCCTCTCATAAACAAAATACTCAACACAAACATGCACAATAACACCAAAAGATGGCTGAGCAACTATCTCTCAGGAAGATACTCACATGTCACATTTAATGGCAAGTCATCCAAAAACAAGCTTTTTCCGAACGGGGTCCCTCAAGGCTCTGTTCTCTCACCAACACTCTTCAACTTATACATGCATGACATTCCAACACCCATAGATAACAAGCTTACCTTATCATCATATGCAGATGATATCACTCTAACATCCACCCACAACAACATCGACACCGCTACAAATAACCTACAAACATACATAAACAGTATACAAGACTGGCTCACACACAATAGACTCAAAGTAGCGCCCACAAAATCAACCATCACCTTGCTTACAAGCAACACAAAAGAACACCAGGTAATTCCACAACTTACACTAAACAACATCAACATTCCACACACTCACAGAACCAAAATACTAGGTGTCACATACAACACATCATTATCTTTTGCAAACCACATTCAGGACATTAAAAACAAATGTACGTCAAGACTTAACACGCTTAGGGTACTAACAGGCACAAACTTTGGACACCAGCAGGAAACAACATCACTCATCTACAAACAATATATTCGCTCAGTTATGGACTATGCTAGCCCATGCTGGGCACCCATTATCTCAAACACACACATAAACACCTTACAAACAATACAAAACAACGCACTTCGTATCATTACAGGATGCACTCAAACAACACCAATAGAACACCTGCACACAGAAACAAAAATACTAAAAGTTAGGGAACATTTAGACATGAGGGGAACACAATTCATGGCAGCAGCGACAACTAACCCACAACACCCTTGCCACTACATGTACAATCATGCACCAACACCTCGCACCATTAAGGTAACACCAGAGAGACATTATAACCAAATACTCCATTCCATACCACGCCCCACAGACATCACACAGTACAGAAAACACATACACACACACCTAACCCACAAAGCACTGACACGACTCGGTCCGAATGCGGTCCTAGGTGCGAAGCCGCCGCCCATTAACATGTCAGAGATCAGCCTGAGCAGATCGGATCGAGTTAACTTAGCACGATTCCGATGTGGACATCACCCCAACTTATGGACATATAAACACAGACTAGACAACTCCATAGACGACACCTGCCACCTGTGCCAAGACACACCACAAACAATTGAACACATTATGACGGACTGTACCGCTCTAGCACAACAACGAACACAACACAACATCACGAGTGCGCTGAACCTCTGGTCCACTCCGGAGAGGGCGATCGGTTACCTGCGTGCCGCCGGCTTGCTCGATCAGGGTGGGCTGATCGGCTAAACAACAACAACAACGTAACAACCTCAAACATAACACACAAACACACACACAGAAGCCATAAAACAGCAGATACAACAGCTCAACACAGAAATAAACAACAAACTCAAAGAAAAACAAACAGAAACATTCAGGGAATTCATAACACTAAACCACTCCACAGATACATCCAGGCTATACAAGACTATAAACAGCATTACCCACTCTAACAGCGGCATTCACACCTCAGACGCGGCTATCTGTCGCAGCCAAAATAATATCCCAACAAACATCTAACATTCTAGTTAATCACTACGCAAAAATAAGTCCCTTAAACAGCGACAACAACCAGAAACACGCAGACAGACAAACAGCCAGACACAAGAAAACCTACAGACTCGACAAGAGTCTATTCAATACAGACCAGACCACCAACATCATCAAAAACATTAAGAATTCGAAGGCTACTGGACCAGACAAAATATTTAACATACACCTTAAACACTTAGGCCCACAAGGAATACTAACTCTCACAAATATCAGCACATATTCATAACCAGCACTGTATTATTCCTGATATATGGAAACAAGGTAAAATTATTACACTACTCAAACAAAACAAAAATCCAACAGAACCAGCTTCCTATAGACCCATTACTTTACTATGCACACCTTCCAAAGTAACAGAAAGACTAACTCTCACAAATATCAGCACATATTCATAACCAACACTGTATTATTCCTGATATATGGAAACAAGGTAAAATTATTACACTACTCAAACAAAACAAAAATCCAACAGAACCAGCTTCCTATAGACCCATTACTTTACTATGCACACCTTCCAAAGTAACAGAAAGACTAATCTTACAAATCACCAACCCACACATATCACTATCGCCTACTCAACATGGATTCAGACCTCACCACTCAACCACGACATTACTCACTAACCTCACGCAGCACATCATGGATGGCATCAACTCCAGACGACCAGCTCGACGTACACTATTAGCAACAATAGACATTAGTAAAGCATTTGATGCAATCCCACTCTCCCATCTCATAAACAAAATACTCAACGCACATGCACAATAACACCAAAAGGCGGCTGAGCAAATATCTTTCAGGAAGATATTCACATGTCACATTGAATGGCAAGTCATCCAAAAACAAGCTTTTCCGAACGGGGTCCCTCAACGAAGTTAACGAGGTTATATATATAAGTGTCTCAGAAGTCGCGCATCATAGTTATAAGTGCGGATGACCTGAATCTGTGGTGCGCAACTTCTCAGACATGTAAACAAACTGTAAAAAAGGTAACACCAAAATACAGTTTTTATGTACTTCGAAAACTAAGTATATTTCATTTAATTTTAGCTAAAGCTTTTTTATTCCTTTCTGTATAAAATTCTTATCAATACAAACTTTAAACAACTAAAAATATTATAAATAATAATAATAATAATAATAATAATAATAATAGTGTTTATCGAAATTATATTGAAAAAACCCCTAAAATTTCTAAAAATAAAAATAATTCGAATGATCGAAATAAGTTCGCATAAAAATGACAAATTCTGACATAATTGTCTTATATACAAATTTGAGGTAACTGTCAACCCTTGAATTTTCTCGTCTGTGCGTTGTGTCCACCACCGATCACCGCTTTAACTATATAAGGATGACGATTTATTTACAGCTGACAACGTTGAATGAAGCCCTCACCACAATAAGAATTATAATAATCATAATTCAGGAGTTAGATCAGTGTTACATTAGTTTGCGTCGAGCGTTTTCTCTGGTTTTGCCCTTCCCTTTTGTTTTCAAATACTTATGATACTCATTAGTTTACAGTTTATTAAAGAATGAAAATAAGTTTATTAAAATGAAAACTTTGCCTAAAAACACTACATCTCCCCGGCGGGGAATCGAACCCCGGTCTCCCGCGTGACAGGCGGGGATACTCACCACTATACTACCGAGGAATGAGTTTGAATGAGGAATATATATTTACTGACGACGCATAGAAATGATTTGTGGTCATAATGGCAAATATAAAGGAAATTATTTTACGAGTATAGTTCTACGTAAGTAAATAAATGTAGACTGAAACTCGTATTAAAGACGAAAGTGAAACTTTTTATTTGCTTTAATCGCCATATAGAAACCTATAAAGCTTTTTATGTCCAGAATCGAGAGACGCCATACATACAGTCTATGAAAAAAATTCCGTAATGCTATTTTTCCTAAAATTTAACACTCCCATCCCCTTTAACGTTCCGAAAAAAAAAGGTCGATTGGTCGATTGTCGTGTGGCCTCGCTGGAGATAGAGATCTTTTCTCTTCCATCCTCCGAGAAGGTGTCGGTGGTTCTGCTATCGGCATCTGTTGTCACTTTTTTAGGGGGTCTGCTTCCCTCTTGTGAGGTTAGTAGGCCTCGGGGTTCGGATCCCCAAATCTACAAAAGAGCCTGCTCTTAACGCCTGCGCGTGCCTGTGGTTGAGCCCGGGCGCCTGTCTTCTTCTACTCACGCTCTCGTTTTTGTTCCACTCTTTCTCTATTTCTTTCCCATTTCTTCGTCGTTCCAGTTTCTCTTCTTCACTATCTTCTTTCTTGGTCAAATCGACCATCGACCTTTAACGTTCCGTAACGTAAGACCAGACACTGCCGAAGATGTTATGTAACTCTTTCCCTGACTAATAGTAACGTCTGTATATCTTACACGTCACATCACAATGTTACGTCACACGGCACGGAGACTTCGTTATCTCGTGATATATTACACGTTAATTATTATTATTATTATTATTATTATTATTAGAAAGTCGATATAAAGGATTTACATTTAATTTCCAATATTCTGAATAGTTTTTTATTTTCAGTACTGAGTTTCTTAATAATAATTCTAGATAAGAATTTTCAGTATGCTTAGAATATTGTCTTCATTTTTTCTTCTGCTGACGCGTTTGGTTCATATACTTTGAACATCTTCAAAGCTTTATACATAATTTTAAAGTAAAATGGGTTATATATATATTTCTTGATTGTAAGTTGGATACAATTTCAAATTAATTTAAGAATATTCGAAAGTTCATTAAATTTTATATTAATTTTCTGTTTTTTCATTTTGATATAAAAGGCTTCGGCAATTTTTAGTTTTTGTACGTTATGTGATGACTGATGACTGATGAGTATGCTTAGAATATTGTCTTCATTTTTTCTTCTGCTGACGCGTTTGGTTCATATACTTTGAACATCTTCAAAGCTTTATACATAATTTTAAAGTAAAATTGGTTATATATATATTTCTTGATTGTAAGTTGGATACAATTTCAAATTAATTTAAGAATATTCGAAAGTTCATTAAATTTTATATTAATTTTCTGTTTTTTCATTTTGATATAAAAGGCTTCGGCAATTTTTAGTTTTTGTACGTTATGTGATGACTGATGACTGATGAGTATAAGATTTGAAAGTTTTATGAGATATTTTTAAATTTAATATTTTATGATCTACTCAGTAATGTTCGTTAATTTTACTTGGACGATATTTATGTTGGTATGCTCTCTCTTTAATGTGGTTTGTGGTGTAACCAATGTAAGTCGACGTACAGTCAACTACAGGACATGTTTCTTGTTTCTCTTGACGTGGAATCACTTTTTACAAATGTACCAGTCATGGAAACCATAGAAATAATTTTGGACAATGTTTACAATAATCAAAATTTAATTGCACCAACTTTAAAAAAAATAAGATATGAAACAATTACTTATTCTGTGTTGTACAAAAACTCCGTTTAGATTCTGAAACCTACATACAGATAGATGATGTTGCTATGGGCACACCATTAGGACCTACGTCGCAGACTTTTTTATTTGTCAAACTCAGTAAATAAAATAATGAAAGAAAACAACTTCTACAACCCAAAACTGTATATGAGATATGTCGACGATACCTTGACACTATTTAAAAACAATAACCACATTCCTTTATTTATTCGAAGACTTCATGAACTAAGTAAATTAGTTTAGAACTACTCTTACTCTCCGGCGACTTTAAAACTAATCCAGGCCCCAGTACAACTTACACATGTCACCATACACAAAGACATAGACACAATAGCACCATGAGATACATACAGAAGTATAATATTAACATATTACAGTACAACGCAGATGGCCTCACAAACAAAATCATGCAGCTTAGGGAATTCGTACACAAACAAAACATTCACATAGCACTTTTTCAAGAAACAAAACTAAAACGCACACACAAAACACCCACCATCCCTGACTTCACGGCGATTCGTCAAGATCGTACTGGGAGTAACGGGGGTGGACTCATCACTTACATACGTAAAAGCATTATCTACACTGATGCCACCCAAAACATTAAAAACAGAATCCAAGCAGTTAACACGATAGAAATACAGGCAGTTAACATTAAAATACGCGCAAAACACAACACCACACTAATCAACATTTACATCCCACCAGATAGTTCACCTCTGGTGCTAGCCAATTACAATCCACAGTTACACAATCTTGCCTCTCTCACTAATGTAATGTTAGGAGGAGACTTCAACGCTAAAGACACTAGTTGGTACCTGCACAACCATAGCAACACCAGTGGCGCCAACATAGCCACACAACTAAACAACCTCTTCATTCTTAACAATACAGAAGAACATACACACACATACCACATCAAGCAGGATACTCATACTCCTCCCCAGACATAACGTTCTGTTCTCCCTCACTAGCAACACATACACACTAGAGAACAGAAAACAACTGTCATCAGACCACCTGCCCATCATCTTTACAACACATTCTACACTCTGCCCCAACAGTCTTAGGCACACTTACAGAAATTACAAGAAAGCTGATTGGGAACAGTTCAAAATACAGACTGAGGAACAATTCAACACATTAAACAGCACACCCATCATAAACATCAATACAACACTCAAGACATTTAATCAGATCATCAATAATGCAAACAAATACATACCGAAGGGCAACATTAGGAAATACAACCCAAATTACACTAGAGAAATAGCCCACCTCATAAGGCAACGTAACAACCTCAAACATAATCCACAAACACCAAACACAGAAGCCATAAAACAGCAGATACAACAGCTCAACACAGAAATAAACAACAAACTCAAAGAAAAACAAACAGAAACATTCAGGGAATTCATAACACTAAACCACTCCACAGATACATCCAGGCTATACAAGACTATAAACAGCATTACCCACTCTAACAGCGGCATTCACACCTCAGACCCGGCTATCTGTCGCAGCCAAAATAATATCCCAACATACAACAAGCTAACATTCTAGTTAATCACTACGCAAAAATAAGTCCCTTAAACAGCGGCAACAACCAGAAACACGCAGACAGACAAATAGCCAGACACAAGAAAACCTACAGACTCGACACGATCATTACACCATTCAATGCAGACCAGACCACCAACATCATCAAAAACATTAAGAATTCGAAGGCTACTGGACCAGACAACATATCTAACATACACCTTAAACACTTAGGCCCACAAGGAATACTAGCTCTCACAAATATCAGCACATATTCATAACCAACACTGTATTATTCCTGATATATGGAAACAAGGTAAAATTATTACACTACTCAAACAAAACAAAAATCCAACAGAACCAGCTTCCTATAGACCCATTACTTTACTATGCACACCTTCCAAAGTAACAGAAAGACTAATCTTACAAATCACCAACCCACACATATCACTATCGCCTACTCAACATGGATTCAGACCTCACCACTCAACCACGACATCACTCACTAACCACAAGCAGCACATCATGGATGGCATCAACTCCAGACGACCAGCTCGACGTACACTATTAGCAACAATAGACATTAGTAAAGCATTTGATGCTATCCCACTCTTCCCTCTCATAAACAAAATACTCAACGCACATGCACAATAACACCAAAAGGCGGCTGAGCAAATATCTTTCAGGAAGATATTCACATGTCACATTGAATGGCAAGTCATCCAAAACAAGCTTTTCCGAACGGGGTCCTCAACGAAGTTAACGAGGTTATATATATAAGTGTCTCAGAAGTCGCGCATCATAGTTATAAGTGCGGATGACCTGAATCTGTGGTGCGCAACTTCTCAGACATGTAAACAAACTGTAAAAAAGGTAACACCAAAATACAGTTTTTATGTACTTCGAAAACTAAGTATATTTCATTTAATTTTAGCTAACTTTTTTATTCCTTTCTGTATAAAATTCTTATCAATACAAACTTTAAACAACTAAAAATATTATAATAATAATAATAATAATAATAATAATAGTGTTTATCGAAATTATATTGAAAAAAAACCCTAAAATTTCTAAAAATAAAAATAATTCGAATGATCGAAATAAGTTCGCAGAAAAATGACAAATTCTGACATAATTGTCTTATATACAAATTTGAGGTAACTGTCAGCCCTTGAATTTTCTCGTCTGTGCGTTGTGTCCACCACCGATCACCGCTTTAACTATATGAGGATGACGATTTATTTACAGCTGACAACGTTGAATGAAGCCCTCACCACAATAAGAATTATAATAATCATAATTCAGGAGTTAGATCAGTGTTACATTAGTTTGCGTCGAGCGTTTTCTCTGGTTTTGCCCTTCCCTTTTGTTTTCAAATACTTATCAATTTAGGGCGGTCAAAAGTCAATAAAGTCAAATTGTTTCCTATGGGGCACTTTTCGCTGAAACGACTGAAAATGCAATAAAAACACCTGTAGGGGGTATATTACCAAAGTTAATAGGTCAACCAAAAGTCAACTTTTACCTGTTAGGTCAAAAAATAGCAATGAGGTAAATAAAGTCAATTTTTTTGAATAAATAATTAAAATAACTAAAAATTGGCATCTTTTTGGTTAACTGGCAACTTCGCTGCTCGTATTTTTCTTATTCAGTTATGTCCGTTCTGGTTTTGGATGTGGTTGTGTTGTATGTATTGTGGTTACTGGTTACCATTTTTCATTTGTGATTTTTTCTGATTTGTGATTTCACTGATTTCGATTTCTTTTGATTTCAGATATTTAAAATGCCAAAAGTTGCAGTTAGTTCTATTGCTAAAGTGCGCGCTATAATTGCAAAATATCCTAATGAATTCATTTGTTCAGGAAAAAATGAGCTATACTGTCAGATTTGTTGTGTTGTGGTCAAGCATGACAAATCCTTTTTTGTGGATAAACATCGCTCTACCCAAAAGCACCAGCGTGGTATAGACCAAAATGTGGGAAATGAAAAGACGCAAACCCTTTTAAAGTACAAGTCTTCAGATTTTTCGGAAAAACTTGTGACTACATTTCTGTCAGCCAACATACCTCTTCATAAGTTGAGCAACCCTCATGTGAAACAATTGTTCTCTGAATTAGGTGTAGCAGTGCCTTGCGTGTCAACTTGCAGATCAATAGCAATGAAACAGGCAGAAAGCGAGTTAAGTAGAATAAAACATTTGCTAGAGGGTAAATTAGTTTTCCTAATTGTTGATGAAAGTGAAGTAAGGGGCTCAAAATATTTGAACATACTTGCTGGATCTATTGATGTTCCCCAAAAAACATATTTAATCAGGTGCGATGTTCTTCTTGGACATGTTAATGCACGAACTGTCATACACAAGATTGACGATACTGTAAAAGAATTCGAGATACCAAGAGAAAATTTCTGTTTACTTCTGTCTGATGCAGCTCGTTACATGGTGTCAGCTGGAGCGACACTCAAGCAACTTTTTCCAAGACTTTTCCATGTAACCTGTCTTGCGCATCTGTTACATAATTGTGCGATGCAAATAAGAGCATTTTATAGTGATGTTGACACTTTAATTGCATGTGTCAAGGCTTCTACTCTTAAAAACAAAAGAAGGAAGGAATTGTTTGCTGAAATAGGAACTCCTCCAGAACCGATTGTAACACGTTGGGCAAGCTGGCTGAACGCTGCTTTTTATTATGCAGACAATTTTCCAAATGTGAAGACAATTGTGGAAAATTTTGAAGATGAAGGAATCATTGTTCAGAAGGCTAAAGAGAGTGTTGCTAATGAAAAACTGCCAAAGCAACTAATGTCAATCAAAATGAATTATAGTTTGATTGCTAGATTAGTGACTAGGATGGAAGCATCTGATTGCACCATTAGAGAGGCATATGAAACCATTTCTTCTATCAACCTTGGCGAAGATATGTGTTCAGTCAAAAATACATTGAAACAAGACACAAGACAAATGGTATTTGTGAAATAATTAACCTCAGTAGACCTGAAATCTCACCAACAGTTTATGGTCAGCTTTTGCAATGTCAACCAACAACTGCCGCTGTAGAGAGATCTTTCTCCATGCTTAATAAATTATTAAGTAAGGATCGCAATTTTTTGCCAGAAAATGTCGGCAAATACTTCATAATTTACCACAATAGGTCAACTGATGTAGAAGAGCAAGAATAAGTAATTAAAGTATCGTTTTTATTATTGAAAGTAAAGGCAACTTTATAAGTCAATTTTTTCAATTCGTAAGGTCAACTTTCTTAATTTTTTCGGTCAACTTTTGCCTGCCCTAAGTTATCATACTCATTAGTTTACAGTTTATTAAAGAATTAAGTAAAATGAAAACTTTGCCTAAAAACATCATATCTCCCCGGCGGGGAATCGAACCCCGGTCTCCCGCGTGACAGGCGGGGATACTCACCACTATACTACCGAGGAATGAGTTAAACGAGGAATATATATTTACTGACGACGCATAGAAATGATTTGTGGTCATAATGGCAAATAAAAAGGAAATTATTTTACGAGTATAGTTCTACGTAAGTAAATAAATGTAGACTGAAACTCGTATTAAAGACGAAAGTTAAACTTTTTATTTGCTTTAATCGCCATATAGAAACCTATAAAGCTTTTTATGTCCAGACTCGAGAGACGCCATACATACAGTCTATGAAAAAAATTCCGTAATGCTATTTTTCCTAAAATTTAACACCCCCACCCCATGTAATGTTCCGTAACGCAAGACCAGACACCGCCGAAGATGTTATGTAACTTTTTCCCCGACTAATAGTGACGTCTGTATATCTCACACGTCACATCACAATCTTACGTCACACGGCACGGAGATTTCGGTATCTCGTGATATATTACACGTTATAAATTATTATTATTATTATTATTATTATTATTATTATTGAAAATGAAGAATTTCAATGGTTTGATGAGGACGATGCATGGGCGGATCTAGGGGAGGGGTGGTCGGCGGGGTCCGGACCCCCTTCAATATCTTAAGGTGCCCTTTTTTCAGCCGTTACAAATAAAAGACAGGTAGGTAGTTTACTGATAAGCCATTAATATTCTGGTCCGTTTGGTCAGACGTGCTCTGTGGAGGGTGCAGCCATATCACTTACGGTAGCATCTTCATCTAATATTGTTAGTTATTAATTTAACTTGCAAGACATTTGAAATTGTGATTTTCATTATGTCTATTTGGATAAGATTGATATCTAATAAAACAATAAAATTGGTACTGCAGTCGCTCATTGAACCAAGTGATTATGCAAGAAAATATATACTGTTGTGCCCTTTTTGTTATATAGGGAATGCCCTTTTTTTCTCTGGATCCCCCTTCACTGAAATGTCTGGATCCGGCCCTGGACGATGTCGAAACGACGATTTAGAAATGCCACCTAATTTATCTGTCGTCATGGGGACACCACTACTTTCTTCTGAATTCCGACGACAGCCGTTGGAAGATGACATCTAAATACAGCAATATGCTTGTATCATTAGCGTTAGTAGTATGCCCGCAAAAGGGGAGAGTGCAGAAATGTTACGTAATGTTGCAAGAGTGCCACCCCACCCCCTTTTGGTGCAAGAGTGCCAACCCCCCCTTTGTTACAAGGGTGCCACCCCACCCTCCTTTGTTGCTAAGCCCCTCCCCCACCCCCATTTGTTGCAAAAAAAGAAAAAAAAAAGAAAGAAAGAAGAGAGAGAGAGAGAGAGAGAGAGAGAGAGAGAGAGAGAGAGAGAGAGTACCGGCCTTTGTTGCCAACTCCAAAATGAGATTGCAAAGGGCATGCAACTTGGAGGCGGAGTTCTCCCTCAAGCTATTCCCCCCAAATGGGCAGAAAGAGAGAGAGAGAGTGCCAATCTTTGTTGCCAACCCCAAAATGGGATTGCAATGGGCATGCAACTTGGAGGCGGAGTTTTCCCCCAAGCTATTCCCCACAAAGGGGCAGAAAGAGAGAGAGAGAGAGAGAGAGAGAGAGAGAGAGTGCCAATCTTTGTTGCCAACCCCAAAATGGGATTGCAAGGAGCATGCAACTTGGAGGCGGAGTTATCCCCCAAGCTATTCCCCCCAAATGGGCATACCTAACCTAAGAGGCCTCTATGGGAAGGAAGGGGTTTCCTCACCACCCAAAGGACCAGAAAGAGAAAGCACCAGAGATTCTTCCTCGGCTGGGAGCCGAGCTTGTATGACTCCGTCGTCCGCCTCCCACTCCTTTATAGACATCTAATCCGCCAGTTGGCTGAGTTGCCAGATAGCGCCATGTATTTAATTCATCAGCCAATAGAAGGCTGAGTTGCCAGTTTGTGCTATATATTTAACTAATTCATATATTAATCAGTCTAGAAGACTGAGTTGCCTGATAGCAATATTTATTAAATTATTTCATATATTATTCATCCATTTTGTAAATTGATATTATTTTCATATTGTTCCACTGTTCTGGGATATTGTAAGTTTTAAGAATTACATTGAATAGTTTTGTCAGACTTATAGAAATTCTGTTTCTTAAATAAATAATTAGAATTTAAGCACACGCTCTTTACACAACTAAAATAAATCACCTTATTACTTAATTCCTATTTTTATTATTATTGTTAATATCGCAATTCATGCAAAATCACGAATAAAAGTGGGAAAAACGAAAGGAAAAGGAACCTTACGAAGAAAGGTGAAACAAATAGTTTTGTCAGACATAAAAATTCTGTTTATTAAATAAATAATTAGAATTTAAACACACGATCTTTACACAACTAAAATAAATTAGAAAATTTTTATTAAAAGAATGCTTAATAATTATTACTTTCTCTATTGTTTAGGTACGATCCAACTTTTAAATCCTTTTTCTTAAATATTTCCAAAAGAATACTGGATTACTGAATAAAAATGCCAGTGCCAGTTTTCAAAATGTTTTTTGTTAATTTTGCGAATTAATATCAAATATATATATATATATATATATATATATATATCACACCTTCTTGCGTAATATAATAAAAAGAAAGAAACTAATAACTAGAAGAAAGTCGGAGACATTTCACAGCAAAGATTGATGGCTGCAAAGAACTCAACTACTGGGAAAGACTACGTACACTAAATCTGTACACCCTGGAAAGAAGAGCTACGCATACCATAATCTACATATGGAAAATGATCGAAAAACGGGTAGAAAACCTCAAACTAAACCCAATTACCATACAAACAACACTGGAAAATAGGAAAGGCAGGATGTATAGTGTTCCCAAATTAAAGGCCCGACAAGGGACCTCCTCAACACTGAAGGAAAATAGCTTGGTTGTTAGGGAGCCAAGAATTTTTAACCATCTTCCTAAGGACCTCAGAAACGTTACAGGGGTCAAAGTTGAAGTCTTCAAGAGAGGACTAGATGCCTGGCTCAGGACGGTACCAGATGAGCCGGGTGTACCTAGCTATGTGCGGTGGAGACCGCAAGAGAGCAACTCGCTCCTCTACCAAGCCAGACCTAGAGTCGGGGCCACCAGCTTGACTTTCGTGTGAAGAGAGACCAACGCACGGAACCGCAACGAGGTTAACGAGGTTATATATATAAGTGTCTCAGAAGTCGCGCATCATAGTTATAAGTGTGGATGACCTGAATCTGTGGTGCGCAACTTCTCAGACATGTAACAAACTGTAAAAAAGGTAACACCAAAATACAGTTTTTATATACTCCGAAGACTAAATATATTTAATTTAATTTTAGCTAAAACTTTTTTATTCCTTTCTGTATAAAATTCTTATAAATACAAACTTTAAACAACTAAAAATATTATAAATAATAATAATAATAATAATAATAATAATAATAGTGTTTATCGAAATTATATGAAAAAACCCCTAAAATTTATAAAAATATAAATAATTCGAATAATCGAAATAAGTTCGCATAAAAATGACAAATTCTGACATAGTTGTCTTATATACAAATTTGAGGTAACTGTCAACCCTTGAATTTTCTCGTCTGTGCGTTGTGTCCACCACCGATCACCGCTTTAACTATATAAGGATGACGATTTATTTACAGCTGACAACGTTGAATGAAGCCCTCACACAATAAGAATTATAATAATCATAATTCAGGAGTTAGATCAGTGTTACATTAGTTTGCGTCGAGCGTTTTCTCTGGTTTTGCCCTTCCCATTTGTTTTCAAATACTTATCATACTCATTAGTTTACAGTTTATTAAAGAATTAAGTAAAATGAAAACTTTGCCTAAAATCATTATATCTGCCCCTTGCAATCCCATTTTGGGGTAGGCAACAAAGATTGGCACTCTCTCTCTTTCTCTCTTTCTGCACCTTTGGGGGGAATAGCTTGGGGGAGAACTCCGCCTCCAAGTTGCATGCCCATTGCAATCCCATTTTGGGGTTGGCAACAAAGGCCGGTACTCTCTCTCTCTCTCTCTTTTTTTTTGCAACAAAGTGGGGATGGGGGCGGGGCTTAGCAACCAAAGGAGGGTTGGGGTGGCACCCTTGCAAAAAAAGGGTGTGGGGTGTGTGGCACTCTTGCAACAAAGGGGGTGGGGTGGCACTCTTCCAACATTACGTAATATTACGTAAAAATTTACATTAATTCAATATTTGGAACACATTTTATAAATTGATGATGCTGTTATAACAATTTGTAATATCAGTAAATTTTCTAAATTAAAAGACCGGAACGTGTATTACCGGGTGTGTATAAAATAACGCGAGTGAAGAGACAAATCCGATTTGATTTATATTAACGCGAGTGAATATGGACAAATCCTTTCGGGATTTCGGTGAAACTTTTGTTATTGCGCTTTTAAACCTATCGAAAGCCTTTGATAGAATCTGGCACAAATCTCCTTCGGTTTCCACCCTTCTATCTGTGCCTTTATCTCTAATTTCCTTTCTGCCCTATCTATAGCTGCGGTTGTAGATGCTGGGGCGGATCCAGGATTTGCTGGAGGGGGATTCGGTACGAGAGCCAAAGGCTTCTAGGAGGGTCCTGGTGGCAATGGCATGAGTAGTATGGTGGCAAAATGTATGAGTGCAAGTGCATTGCAATGTTACGTAATGGTGCAAGAGTGCCACCCCCACCCCTTGTTACAAGAGTGCCACCCCACCCCCCTTTGTTGCAAGAGTGCCATTCCCCAACCCCCCTTTGTTGCAAAGCCTCTTTGGGGGAGAAGGTGGGACGGCCTCACCCCCCAAAGGGGCACACCTAACCCAAGGGAGCCTTTTTGGGGTAGAAGGTGGGACGGCCTCACCCCCCAAAGGGCAGAAAGAGAGAGAGAGAGAGAGAGAGAGAGAGGAGGGTGGAGAGAGACCCAGGGGTGGGAACCCATCGGAAGGGTGTTCACTTGGCTGCCTGCCAAGCTCATATGGGGTCTTCAGCCACCCGCAGCTCTCTTATAGGCCCCTAATCAGCCAGTTGGCTTAATCAGCCAGTGGGCTGAGTTGTCAGATATCGCCATGTATTTAATTAAGGCTTATATTAAATTGGCTTAGATTGCTGAGTTGCCAGTTTACGCTATATATTTATTTAAAGTATATATTATTCAGCCAGGGCCAGCGGGCGCCACAGCTTAGTTGCCAGATAGCATTTTAGTTGCTCAGGTATTCCTTATTAGGGAGAGTTGCTAAATACCACCATTTATTTTAATTTATGAGGATAGTTGTCAGGTACTACCATATATTTTTATTTTATTTATATTATGGATATAATAGTGTTCAAGGAATAAATAAAACACCAATACAATGTTCTTTTTATGAATTAATGGACATACAGTGGGATATATATATATATATATATATATATATATATATATATATATATATATATATAGATATATATATATATATCAATAATAGAACGGAAAATATATAATCATGCAAAGCATAGTATTAACAAAATACTAGAAAAATATATCCACATCGCTGTTACTTTGTACGATGTGGTAAAACCGTCCAAGCATCACCTCACCGTTTAATGATGCGGCGGTCTATACTCAATATAAATGGCTTTCACATCGTTCAATACTATTTTTGTACCCACTTTACATCCGGCGTGCAAGTTATCTTTAAGCACAGCTAGAACACAATCAAAAGCACGCTCAAAAATGTCATCGTTGACCGCTACATTGAATACAAGTTTATAATCATGCCTTTCCAATCGGGGATTTTTTCTTAACGTCCCGAACTTTGCAATCGTGACTCTTCTTCACTCGCCATAGCGGCATTTGAAATATTTTACCAAATCGTAACGACACCTATCCACTATATAGAGGTACAGTTCTTCAGGGTGAACAGTGTAGGCGAGCTCAGCTCTGTACCTCTCAAGTGCTTTGTACCAAAGCTCAGTATATTTCGAAGAATCTAAACCTTTTAAATATGAATCCAGATCTAGACCGTTCTCCCCCTGTTCATCCTACATTCAACAAATCCGTCAAGCAGAGCGGTGTAAGCGTATTCAAGTACCGTGACAAAATAAACCATGCCTGTAACACGCGCATCTAATATAGGCTTCAGCTTACGGAATCCGACGATCTCAAACATTCTGTCGAGGATGAAACGGTTTCGTGTAGGAACAAGAACGTCATTATCAGCTGTGTTCTTCCACATCAGTCGTATATCAATGCGTTGTTGTTCGTTATTTACACTCAATGTACAAACAATGGTATATGAGGGGGCGTCACTAATCACCTCTCTTATTATACCTACGTCAGCTGGTATTTCCACCACTCAACCACCACCAAGATTTTATGTATCTCCTCAAGACTTAAATAAATATCGTTACGTTTGCTTGCATACGTGCAGATCGTTTCAAACACAGTTAATGGTGCCGGTTTCTCGCCTGAATACGCGCAATGACTTCGTCACGGAGACGTCGTACGAGGCGTTGAGAATGCTTCTCAAAGGGAGTTCCATCGTATTCGCACGTTCACACGGTTCGAGATGACTATGACACAACCACTCGGCGCAAGCTCTGAGATGATTATGAGCCACAGGAGGCAGGCGGGCAGGATCGGTTCGACGGGCGGGGTGAATCACCCTGATGAAACGTGAATGGGTTTGTTCGAACTCGTATGCACCGTGAGGAGTGAGTCACACCATAATCTAATGAAACGTGTACGGCGCTGATCGAGTCGTTTTACCCCATTATATTGGGGAGGTGTTTTTTCCGATACAAGAATTAATTTCGGTTTTAATGTTTTATCACTACCACGAATACGTATCAGACATTTTTGCAAAGGGGGATTTTCACGAACTAAACTCATTTTTAAATGTTTTATCACTCCTAAACATCTAAACATCTTCACAAACCGGGGCGCTATTAGAGAGAAACATATATTCATATTTATCCTTTTTATTTAACAGGCGGTACTCATCTCTAAAATCCGTTAAAAACTCACATAACCCATTAGCCACAACCTCACTACAAACCTCATCATGATATATATTAATGTAGTGGTAAAAATACTTAAGATTGTCCATGATGACATGATTTACATTTTAAATCGTAGGGTACGAGTAATCGGTGTGGTGTAACATAATATAATACCGCTTATCACAACACTCATCCACAAGACTCACTACCCATAACTGTTGTTTATCTTCTGATCGTGTTGCTTCTTCTACCACGCGGTGCACGTGACCCTTTATAAAACTTAGTTCTATAACATACTTCAGTACATCGTCTGTACTGCGAAATCCTGCAATCCTCTCGCCAGAATATCCGTAGAGTATTTGAATAGCCTGTCCCTTCGCACGATTCAATGCAGCCTTAAAAGATGCAAAGGAGGCGGGTATAGGAAGTTTTTCAGTATCCACTACATCTACGCACTTGGCAGAATACCACTTCATAAATGTTGAACACGCGATATTAAAGGTGGCCATTTTCTTCTATGCGAGAGAATTCACGTCTGAGCTCAAGGGTATACAGAGGTTAACTGAGTACAGAAGGGTAGAGGACTGCTGAGGCTGCGGCGTGATTCACGACGCTGGTCTTACAGTGGGCGGAGCTTAACTTTACTGTACACACGCAGAGTAAAACGCTAGTTGAAACATGATTTATTTAATAAACGAAATAATCAAGATGTATATATTTACAAATACGTGTAATAATTAAGTTAGCAATAGACATATCAAAGTTTATGGTATCCAAAGGGTACGGTATCATAGGTACCAGGCACCTGGTAGCATTTCCTATAGGTGTTACGGCACACCTTTGTACCCCTAAGTTCCTTCTCGCACCCCAGCTTCTGCGCCCGAAAATTGTGAGTGCCTACAGTCAGTTGGGGCGGCCGACCACCCTCATCATCCAAGCACACTAACTCCTTCAGCGAGTCAAATTTGACGACCCCCGAGCTTGGTTAAGCGTGATGCCCTTAGCCTTCACGATATACTTCGTTTCACCCGAACCCCATAGGTCTTTGGCCCTGTTGACACAAACGAGTCGGCGTATGCGTTGTCCCCATACTCATCCTCGATCTCGTCAGTTAACTCACCGAGGAACTCCCCAATAGCAGGCATGTATTCACCACTCCTCGCTGTGAATATCACGCTATCTGTATCGGCGTACAATACTCTCCGTCCAAGAGAATGCAATAGACATCAAAGTTTGATGCGGGCATAGGCTGTTGTGAAGCTGGCTACAGGGATGTTTGTAACCCGTGAGGTATCTGTAGCCAACTCAGTATTGTTGTGCTTTATTATGTAAGTATTACCTACATTCACAATCTCCATGACTTCTTTATCGGGTGCGTTGGCGTAATCCCATACTTCACTATAACTTTGCCCCAAATGAATGTTCCCTTTACCGGTATTCTGCAAAAACTTTCCCCAAAGGCTGTTTAGGCACAATTTTGCACTAAAGCGCTTGCCAGGATTCTTTACAATTTGGGTACGATGAAGTTGTATACCTTCGTGGTCGCGGTAACGCTGAATATAAGACGTTTTTTCGTCTTCGGTTTCAACCCCTCGCGGATACCCTGATGCCTCAACCTTATCCTTCAAAAATGCGTTTATATATGGTGTGAAAAGGTTGGGTAGCTTCTGAAACCTCCACACCTCATGTATCTTCATTACTTTATACCCATGGTGAACGGTTAGGGCCAGCTCAGGGCTTGTGTATACACCTCTGATCTTACGCTGGTGGGGTGTATGGTCACAATCGCCATTGTTCTCTTCTGCACACTTCACGCACAAGGGAAACATGAGTTTGTGATCTATAACGACGGGTAAGATCGGCATCCATAAATCGCGAGGGGAGAGCACATCTACGAAAGAAAGGCCGAAATAGTATCCGTTCAAATTTCTTGAAAATTCGTTGATGGAGGGTAGGTTAGGGCCCACTATTTTTTTCAGGCGCACCCACGGGGTACGGATTGTTCTTCATCACATAGGGGTATAAATAACAGAAATCGTAGTAGTGAAGCTTCACACCCTCCGTAGTGGAAAGTATAGCTTGAAGGGTTTGTACGCCCGCTGAACAAGCTATCACTACATTTGAGAGGATCCAGTACCATTGAACGCTTGATAGTGTTTATTTCTTCACGGTACGCCCCGTCTGTCTCCATCCATGCATCATATTCATGCTCCCACAAGATTTTGTGAGTGAACTGGGAGCCTATAAACTGATCGCGGGTACGCGTCCACGCAAGACAGTCGGCAGGAAATCTGCCGTTGATATCTCCCACGATCCCACACTCAGGACGGGGGCATCCACGCCACCAGCAGCCGTTAAAGGAGTACACAGTTTTCTCGCCAGTGACACGGTTTTCACTTAGACCATCAACCCAAAAAAATGACCATTAACCTTAATGGGTACTTCACCCGTGTTGCGGGCATGCTTTATGTATACACCTGTCTGCTGTTGTAGGTGTATGAGTCAGTAAATACCATTATGCTCATAACTGCGGGGATTGTTTCTGTGAATAATGGCTAAGGTGTCTTTAGGCATGAAGTTGTTCTTGAACACCGTAAAACATAATGAGGCGATGGTGGTTGCGACTTGCAGCGGATCGCATTTGAAACGGCGTATGTACATCCTTCTAAAGGCCTGGAAACATACTCTAAGCACACGTACATCGTTCACGCAATAACGCTCACATTCATCTGCTATATTATAAGGATTACGTTCAGTAAAACTGTTGTAGTATCGATCAAAATCTTCACGTTCATCTGTACTCACACAATCATAGTTAAAGTAATGTTTGGGTGGAGGTAGACCTTCGTAATTTAAAGTTTCGCTAGTGAGGAATGTGTAAGGGAAGTATCCTTTTGAAAACTCAGCTGCTACGCCCATCACCTTGGGTAGCTTTGCAAATTTACAAGGTGTGAATAATAAAGTGTCTTTAAATTGTACATTACCTCTTATTTGCATCTGTATTAATTTGTTGCCTCTTCTCAATGGATCACCTGTAAATATCTCAGATGACTCGTGCTCAAGCAGCTCCTTATAAAGGAACTGTGTGTCAAATTTTGCCCCGTTATGGTCGATATACACAGTCATTTTTTTGAACTTGTCCGCTAACTTGACAATATAGGATACAAATAGTTTCACAGGACTATCGTGGACATTCGTTTTATAAACGTTTGTCCGTTTACCGCATTTGTGATACTCATCACACTCGATATCCATACACTCGTCACAGATAGTCTGGCTCACAAGTAAATGTGGAATGACCTCTTTGGTTTCAGCGTTCGTGTATGTTTCTATACGTAGTAGGCCGTAGGCAACCAAATTTTTGTGGTCTGTGTATTTAGTACAGTAAACATACGAGCTAAGACTACTGCTATAAAGCCGCAACTACGATCGACGTTTATATGCCGTCTAAAAATAGCCTGAGAATTGAAGTTAAGAGTGTAAGGTATGGCACTATGACCCGCAACACGGAATACACGGTCAATATTTACCGTGAAGTTGTCCATATTGAAGGCTATACTACTTTGGGAGGCATGCATTATACGACCTAATATATACTCCACATATTCAGCAGCCAAACGTCTGAATGGTACTACTACCCAAAAATCATCTACAGAGCCATCATCTGAGCCGAATCCGAAGGACAGCCTCGTCCGGACTTCACGCTTGTCACGGTTCTGAAGGGCAAACTCTACAATATGCTGTACAACGCGACGTAGGCCGTGTTCAATACCGTTGCTATACATGGATCTAGAACCAACCCTGACTATATACCGATTTCTAGTCAAGGCTGGGGTAGGGGTTGCGGTGCGCACCAACTCGAATGTTATACCATCCTCAACAGAACGGGGAGCAGCTGTGGAGGATGAACAAGAGGATATATTGGCGGAAGAAGCTGATGGGTTGGTTGCGTAAGACGTTGAGGGTTGGGGCTCCATTACTGCAGACTCAACAGAACGGAGTGCAGCTGTGGAGGATGAACAAGGGGGTATATTGGTGGAATGCTCTACTGTGGGGTTGGCTGCGTAAGACGTAGAGGGTTGGGGGTCCTATTACTGCAGACTCAACAGAACGGGGTGAAGATGTGGAGGATGAACAAGAGGGTATATTGGCGGAATGTTCTACTGTGGGGGTTGCCGCGTAAGACGTAGAGGGATGGGGCTCTACTACTGGTGGTCTAACAACCGGTGCATTCCTGACGCGCTTTATACCTGACGTTGAGGACTCTTCTCACACCTCCGCTTTGAACGTGCAACAGGTGTCGCTGGTGAGGGTTCATCGGAGGGTATGGGCATTGTAGATGCACGGTCAACGAGTTCACCCGTGATATCGATGATGGGGGGGATGTACATCGTCGTCATTCACGGTTCTGCGGAAGAAGAAAACAAAATATAAGGAGCAGCACTCGTTATTTGTAATATTCTGTAAATGAGCCACTTAGGGGTGACGTGTTAGAAATGGAATCTGTAGAAAAATTCAGATTCACGAGCCCATCCACATGTATTATATCTGGACCGACAGGTTGTGGTAAAACGGTGTTTATGCTTAATATCATTAAAGAAAAGGGGGAAATGTTCTCAAAATTTGTGCATAAAGTTATATGGTGCTATTCGACATACCAAGCAGTGTTCAACGAGTACCAGCATGATGTTTTGTTCCACAAGGGGGTCTATGACGTTAATTCGCTAAAGGGAAATGAACATACAGTCATCGTAATTGACGACCTCATGTTGGAGATGGATAAAACGTTTGCCGAGACATTTACAGTATTCTCCCACCACCTTAGCATAAGCGCATTCTTCATCAATCAGAATCTATTTTTCAAAAATAGATACATGCGCGATGTGTCGTTAAATACGCAGTATCTGGTCTTATTCGCGCAACGTAGAGATGTGTCACAAATTGAGTTATTAGCGAGTCAAATGTTCCCGAATCAGCGTAAGGAGTTTCTGGAGGTTTATAAAGAAGTCACAAAGCAACGTTATGGATATTTGCTTTGTGACCTTCACCCGAAACACGTTTATGTGCTTCTAAGAACGAATATATTTCCAAACGAGCCTGAAACGGTGTACATTCCGGAATGATGAATAGGCTAAAGAAATACCGTGAATTAATAAAAATCTATCAACGACTGCCTCGGTCGTTGCAGCAGATGCTTGTTAAAAATATCGACTGACTTTTTAAATGCATCTGTGAAATCTGCCTTAATGTTATAAAATGTAATGTTCAATGAAATCCTCTCAGAAGACTCGCTTACGTCGTTACAAGAACATAATACGGACGCTCGCCCATAAAAGTCAGACTGTGGGTAAGAAAAAGCGTATTATTGTACAAAGAGGCGGTTCGTTCCTCCCCATCTTATTTTCAGTTTTGGGACCTTTACTGACTAGATTAATATAATGAAGAAGGTGGTTGTGATCCCGCACGAGGTGTACGCTTCATTACAAAGGACCCCAGACGCGGTTCTAGAGCCCCGTAAAAGTAGACTTAAAAGAATGGAAAGTGAGTTGCTAACCCTATTAAACAGTGAAAAGGCACCTGATGGGAAAAGGATCTTGTACCAAGAGGCTTTGCAGAAATTTCTTCACGAGTACGAAGATTATAAGCATCCTACAGGGCTCCCCGTGATGCACAGCTCGAGTAGCGCTGGGCATAGCGACACAGGGCCTGAACAACCAAAGAGTAGCGGAACACAGCACATCGAACATGTGCTAAAAAACAGCCTCCCCCATACATTGAGGAATAAAGGGCTGTCTTTATAATCTATTGAGTGAGGACCCCATCATACAGTGGACCGATACAGGCGAGGTCATTGTTGAAGGAACAAGGGTACAACAAGGAACAAGGGCACGTGTCACAACTGAGTACACTTTCACCCCCAGCAGCTGCAGTGTCTCTGAAGAGGAGAAAGAAGAGAATAGGCGGCCAACCTTATCCACGTGCCTCTAAAATATACAAATGGCTAACGTATTAAGTAAGCACTATTATGACATTTCTAACTGCATGCTATGGTGGCGTTAATAGATTGTACAGAGGTGTTTATAGTGTAAGGAAAAAAGATGTTGAGAGATTTTTACGGGGCCAGGATGCTTATTCACTTCATAAGCCTGTAAGAAAAAGTTTAAAACAGCCATGACAACAGCCGCTTCGATTGACTATATTTGGCAGGCAGATTTAACAGACATGCAAAGATATTCAGTGTACAACATGGCTACCGTTACATCCTATTCATAATAGATGTATTCTCTAGATACCTGTGGCTAATTCCCCTGAAAAATAAATCACCTGAAACAGTTGCTAAAGCAGCCAAAATATTGATGTTGAAAGAAAATAGGATTCCTGGCTCTTTTTGTACGGATATGGGAAAAGAATTTATAGGACGAGCTTTTCAGAACATGCTGTCAGAGTTTAACATCAGCTATTACACATCCAATTCTATACATACAGCTTCTTTAGCTGAAAGAGTTCAACGTACCATAAAGGAACGCTTGCACCGATATTTTACACATAAAAACACATACAGATATATAAACGTTCTCGATTCATTGGCTTCATCCTACAACCGTTCACACTATCGTACGATCGGTACAACGATGTTTTAAAAAGAGGCAAGCGCCAAAAAGAGATGGAGTGCCGCTACCACCACCGCCCTCTGAGCGTTTCAAAATCAATGACTATGTAAGGCTGTCACATTCGGGAAAAAAATTCGCGAAGGGTTTTGAGCAAGGATGGACACACGAGATTTTTAAAGTTAGAGCTATGATGCCTAAAGATGATAAGGATGTATTACGTTGAAGATTTGAATGGAGAAGAGATCTCGGGAGGCTTTTACCGCGAGGAATTGCAGAAAGTGGCATTTAATTTAGGAAAAAATGTGTTTAAAATTGAGAAAATTTTAGGAAGCAAAAGTACAAGAAAGAGAAAAATGTACCTTGTGAAGTGGGTAGGTTACCCAGAAAGCTTCAATACCTATATAAAAGCCGATGCAGTAATGAAGCTTAATTAGTATGCAGCATGACTCCCAACCATTTCTACGTCACACTCCCGTCCTCCTCATCCCTCTCTGTACACCATAACAACACACTAACCAACTTTGTAACAGAACTCCATGGGCCCATTGAATTGGGTCGTGATTCGTATGAGGTAGGGATATGTAAAATTCAGCTGGACACCGTCTTTTTAAATATTGAATATAAAGATGCCGTTTTTACGATTCTTAGAAACTGTGGTGAGTGTGCAAAACCCGGGTTAACTCGGGATGAAACTATACGTATCGCCCGGACTAAGGTTGCACAGTTTTTCAGTACAACAGTGACACTAGGACCGGGTCGTTATGGTTCGGTTGAGGATGTTGTGAGAGACTTAAACATGCTTAAAAAAAACACCCCTTACGAATGACTTAATATACGAAATCGTAAACAAAGGAGGCACTGCACATACTCTAATGCTAAAATCAAAGGTTAACAGAAATCTTAAAGACGGAAGAGTGTTCAAAATTATAACCGAGGGGCGTTATCGAGCAGCCTTCCAAAGAGACACCTCTCACGAGGTACCGGATGACTTGTCCAACTTAGTGTATCAGCTGAAGATGGAGAAATTGGGTGTAAGCTCTCAGCCTCCAGACATGTGCTATATTTACAGCAATATAGCGGAACACCAGTTTGTTGGGGATACCCAGGCACGCCTGCTACGCGTAGCGCACATCCCCAACCATAGAGGAAGGAGCTTGAGTATTACATATGACCTACCCCATTATGTGAATATCGCAACTAATCTAATAACTAATATCTCAATATATATAAGAACGATTGAAGGCAAAAATTTCCCATGAGACGGGAGCTGAGTTATAATGGCCAGAAAGCCTTTCACGGTATACCGAGGGGTGAGATACCAGCGGGGTAGTGGATTGGGTCCATTTTTCATCCATACTACGCACCGCTGTCCCACTGTAGAAGAGGGGGGGCCAGGTACCTAGGGAGGAAGGCGTTACAAACAGGTTTTAACGCGGCAGAGGACATATTGTGTGGAACTATGCCTAATGAAGCTCTAAAAAAACATTTAAGGCGTACGCGGGATGAAATCATCAAAGACGAGAAGAGAAAAAGGCGTGGTGGTGAAAGAAGAGAACTGTTAGGAAGAAGGGGTTGCCAACACGTGGTGGGAAGAAGAAGAGAACTGTTAGGAAGAAGGGGTTACCATCTCGTGGCGTTAAACGTAAAAGGGAAACAACAAAGAAGTGTTCAAAGCGTATGAAACCTATGGCTGTTAATTTTTTTAAATGATATAAGCTGAGGACGCTACTCTCACGAATCATAGATTGACTAATACTCGTCGAGGGAAGGTGGCACTATTTCTGACTCGTCATGGCACGTTTCATTCATCCGTGTAGTTCACAATGTTGTAAATCGGAACTGTCCCTCTTTGATGTACCCCCTACACAGGTCTCTATTGAAAATAGTGACTTTATTACAATTAACCCATTAAACACAATTAGTTCACCCAGTGCCCCTATAGAATTCGTGATACCCAGCTCAGGCCCTTACTTTTTTTACCCGAGTTGCATGCACATGTATGCTAAACTACGCATTGCCCATTCTGACGGAACGGACTGCGATGATAGTTATGCTGCATACCCCGAAACCAAGTTTCTGCACTCCATATTCAGTCAGTGGACTTATATTTAAACCAGACTAACATCTCGGCAGGCACGGGGTACTACCACCTACGATCGTATCTGGAAAATGTCCTCAACTTTTCAAAAGAAGCGTACGACACCTTTTTAACCGCCGAGTGGTATTACCACACTAAAGATGAAGATGGAATAAAGGATAAATTTAAAAATTCTAAAAAAACATATACGAATGTTTTGTACGTCTGCATACAGATTTTACGTTGCAGGAGAAGTTGCTTATGAACGGGGTAGATATGAAATTGAAGCTTACCCGCACGAGCCCTGAGCTCTGCATAAATCTGGGGGATGACCAAGAAAAAGGCACGAAACCCGTTGTGATACACATCATGGAAACGTATTTGCGTATACGCCGCGTGAAATTAAGTTCCCCGAAACATAGAGCAATCGAGAAATAACTGATACACGCCACAGAGAAATATCCAATTAACAGGGTACAGATCAAACTGTGCACGGTCCCCGCAGTGCTGGTATCGAAACAGATAGAAAACATAGCTCTTGGAGTCCTACCTAAAAGGATTTTAATTGGAATGCAAGACCACGCCTCGACGAATGGAAATTATAAAAAGAGTGCATTAAAATTCGAGAATTTTGGACTTAAAAATATTATTCTATTCGTAAATGGTATCGCTCTGGGTGGGGTAATGAATATGGATTACTCACCAGATGCTGTGTTCCCACTCTGTGCGACAGCTTATAGTAGTTTGGCTCATAATACAGGTGCTTGTGATGAGCTCGGTTTCGGCATAACACAGAAAGAATTTGTGGAACAGTTTAATATTTACTCATTCGACCTTACGCCTGACTTAACTGCTCGCGTAAATATGTATTTAAACGCCCTGCAGACTGGTACCGTCTCAGTGAGATTGGAGTTTGCTAAAGCTATAGACACGCCTTTAAGTGCACTTGTATCTAGAATCACAAGCCCTACTAGAAGTAGATAGATTTAGGAACGTCACGACAGATTTTTAAAATGGATGCAAATACACTCCAGAGAGCGATGAAGAGTGACTGTTTCGCGCGTTCCAAATTTATCGGGATTTTTGCAAAGAATGAAATATTGAAGCTGGATACTTCAAAAAACTGGTACGGAGTTATCGTTAACACCGACATTGTCGGGGGTGAGGGTATTCATTGGCTCGCCGTCTATTTTAAAACTAAGGAAAGAATGTACTATTTCGATTCACTCGGATTTCCGCCATGGCATGACTCGACAATTGTGCAGTTTATCGCGCGATTACGTGTGCCTGAGATTATTTGGAATCCATATCGCCTTCAAGGGTATTATACTGAAACATGTGGATTGTATTGTATTTTGTTTCTCATGCACATGTCACGTGGGAAGCGATCTATGAATTTGTGCGACACAGAGCTGAATGATAAATATGTGTGCAGACAGATAAAAAAAAGGTTCCCATATGTTAGTATCCCCTGTAATGTGTAAGAGCTATATTGTGTAAACCTATATATACATTTGTAACAATTAAGAATTGGTCACTGACCCTTTTTGTACGTGTTTTTCTACTGCTTAATAAAATGAAAATATATTGTTTTGTTCTTAACCTCAAAAATACTTACATAATCTCATCGATGAGCACGCACTCGCTTGACCGGATGTGTGTCAATACCACGACTTCTGGTTCGCTTGGCGGTGTTTCTACCACTTCATTTATCACCCTTTCGTCAAAAGTGTTTATAATATGATCTATCTCCGTATCGGTCCTGTAATTAAAATAGATGCATGAAATTGGATGCTACTAAAAGTATTGTATGCGGCTAAAAGTATTGTGTATGGCGGTAAATATATATATATATATATATGAGTCATAGGCGATGATTAAGCACATTTTTCAAAACATCCTTACTGCAAATTGATAAAATCCCAAAGAAATGTGAAAAACTATATAGCTTCAAAACACCTACATTATTAACTCTACAACCTGACGCTCGCTGTCCCGTGCCAATACCACTATCTGTCCATCGATGGGTGGGGTGGGGGGAGAAGCCGTCCTTTCATCAAAAGTTGCAATAACACGGGCAAGCTCCGTATCGATCCTGTAATTAAAACAGATGCATGAAATTGGATGCCGCTAAAAGTGTTGTGTATGATGATGTATATATATATATATATATATCAGTGGCGACTGGCGTATAGGAGCGATGGAGCGGTCGCTCCCCCTTGCTTGAAACGATAAATATTAATTTAACAGATAAAAAATATATTAATTTTAAGATATTAAAATAAATATTCTTGAAATATATTTTAAAAATTCATGTGGCATATCTTGATTCATGAGGCATTTTGAGTAAGCCTTCATACAGTACATAATATTCTAAACTTATAGCATAGCTTCAAACAGCGTACCGCTGTTTGAATACAAAATAATATTGCAGCCGAATGGAGCGATAGATTTTTCGCTCAAGTAAATACAAATTATATTTTACTGTTGTAATGAAAATATAAGTACAATCGCGAATTTTTTTTATAATAACTTTATTTTTACTAATAATTACTTCAGTAATAATGATATAAGCCATTTATATGTATTTTATTGAAATTATTACTTATTTGTAATTAACTAGAATTGTACGTCTGGCATAGCCGCATATGTTAATACAAGTACTCTTGTGAGCGGCAGTTGGATTCGCGCTAGCCTATTGTGAGTGTGTGTGTACAATTTTATGAAATCGCACCCCAATACATTTATACCACGAGTCGCCACTGATATTATATAATATATATATATATATATATATATATATATCATAGGCAATGCCTAAGCATATTTTCAAAACGCATACAATTCTTAAAAGTTTTGATAATTTTAAAATTCTATCTGTAGAACTTTCTATAAATTTCAAAAACTGCCGCGAGATGCACAAATAAAACATACCATATATATATATATATGTATATATATATATATATATATATA